>CM018033.1:6582719-7182719 GCA_008638375.1 Nyssa sinensis
TTTGTTGCAAGTTTGGGCAAGAACGAGCTTAAAGCCTTGTTTTAAGGTTGTATGCCTATAGTACTTCAGAATTAGGATGCAATGGTTAAAAAATGAACCAATTTGGTGCAAAGGGGAACAAGAAAACGTGACTGAAAATATTGCCAGAAAGTCGGGCCCTCACTGGAGCTCGACTGTGTCTTGACATTTGACAGCCAAAATATGAATCAAATCTAAAAATGATTATGGGAATCAAATGTAGGAAGAAAAACGGTTTGAAATGGCATAAAAAACTGGTCGAAAAACTATTACCATAGCTAGAGAAGGCGATCAACGCCGTTCAAACGACTAGATTAACCTATGGTCAACGGGTTAATGGGTCGGGTCAGGTCCAACCCAGGTGTAGTGAGGGTCAAAACTACATTATTTTTGGATGTTAAGGTTTAAAAATAATAATAATAATAAACGGAAGCGAAGGTCAAGAGATTCGAACCCCAGACCTTCGAGGTTAACTAAAACACTAAACCACAAAGCTATGACTATATATTAACTTATTGAATATAAGATTGTATATATTATAACTAAAATGAATAAAAGAAAAGTAAAGGCAAAACGCTATAAATGAGATTGGAACCCGAGACCCTATGCATAAAACACTAACGCCAACACCAAACCACTGTGCCACACTAGTGGTAGTGCTATATTATATCAATTATATATATAATTAATATAATTAGATTTAAATAAAATAAAATAATAAATAATACATGAGGCCCAAATACATTATGGGAATGACCTATTCTAACTATGTTCGATGTTATAAACTCAATGGAGGAGTCCATTTTGACAAATGAGATACCAAAAAATTAAATACATTAAGAGTATAATTACCATAATGCCTCATTGCCCCCTAGTATTGGGTAAAATTACTATTTTACTCCTTGGCCTAAAAATGGTGAAATAAAGGCCGACATTTCTAACATTGTTTGGTATTCTGGACTTAATGGCGGAGCCTGTTTAGAAAAATTAAATTTCAAATCATATAAACGAATGAACTGGACTAATTCCAAATTAGTCATAAAAGCAAAATTAAGTTACCAAATAACCTCTAATGACCGTGAGGGTACCTACCCTACTATTTTTTGATGTTCTAGACTAAATGGTGGAGTCGGTTTTGTCAAATAAGGTTTCAAAAATGCATATATGTAAAATTGATGATTTTTAGACTGCATTGATGATGCAATAAGTTACTAGATGAATATAGAAGCGATGAAGAGTCCTATATCAATATTTTTAGGACTCATTAGACCCATAAATGAAGTCTGAATGCATACATCATGTATTAGGAATATGACACAAAAAGGTATAAAATTACCATTATGCCCTTCAAGGGCCAAATAAGCTATAAAGCATCAGGAACCCTAAAATGGAAATGAAAGGTTCTCCTATTCAATCAAGAGCTTAAAAACACAAATTAGTGGTGCTATGGGATAGAATGAATACTAATTCAATATACAATGTATTTTTGATCCATGATTATTGTAATGACTTGAAAAAAAAAATGAATAAATCAATAAGATATTATTATTTGGAATGGAAATTTTTTTTTTTTAAGAAATGGATTGTGTGATGTGTATAAGTGTATATATGAATATAGGTATATTTAAAAAAATATAATTAAATGTATACATGATTTATGGGTGTGTATTATATATATATATATGTGTGTGTGTGTGTGTGTGTCAGTGTTTAGGTATGCTTATATAGATATAGCAGATTGTGTGTGCATGTGTATGCACTGTTGTGTGTGCCGTGTGTGTGTGTACAAGTCAGTGGGTTGGTATGTGTGGCATGAGTAATATGATATATATATATATATATAGATAGATACATGATTTATGGGTGTGTATTATATATATATATATATATGTGTGTGTGTGTCAGTGTTTAGGTATGCTTATATAGATATAGCAGATTGTGTGTGCATGTGTATGCACTGTTGTGTGTGCCGTGTGTGTGTGTACAAGTCAGTGGGTTGGTCTGTGTGGCATGAGTAATATGATATATATATATATCTATATAATACATCATGTCAACTTTGCATTTAATGCAAAGCTGATTGTGAAGGAGGAAGGTGGCTGAAGCAGTAGGGCAGGTCAGGACAGTGGGAGTAGGTCTGATTTAGAGAGTGAGTGAGAGAGAGAGAGAGAGAGAGAGAGAGAGAGAGAAGAGGTGGTATATGCACATATACATGTGTATTCGTTGGGTGAGAAAAAAGAAGAAAATCAAAAAGAAAGAGATAGAGGGAAAGAGAGGAGGCAACGTGAGAGGGACTGAAGGAGTTTAGAGGATTCAAGCGGAAGGAAAATCAGAAGGGAGAAAGGTGCGGCAACACCTTGAAACCCAGGAAAGAGGTATGCCCAGGTTCACTTCTATTTTTAAATTTTTAAGACATGATAGCTTAGTTTGACTTATGGGGTTTGTAAAGCATGAAAAATAGAAACAAATGCAAAAAGAATCAAGTTGAAAGGCTGAAAAATAAGAGAGAAAAGTGAAATTACAGGTGGTTGGAATAATCTGGGTTTTTAAGATTTTATGTATGAGATTTAGTTTAAATGGGATGGAATTAATCCCTTGAGGTGCAGGAGGCCAATGGGGACAAATTTGGTTTAAAACCGTGGGAAAAAGGGGCTGGAAAATGGGAAAAAATTAGATCATCGGAGGTCTAGGTTCTTGACCGGAAAACTGATCTGGGCACTAAAAGGAATTGGGTGTTTGGGGTCCAAAGTAGTTCCGAAAGACTCTATAAGATTGTAGGATCAGTTTGATGCAAAAATATCTAAAAACCCACGTCAAAAACGTAAGTAAAATGAGGGTACCAGTTGCAGTCCGGCGAGTGGCCGGAATCCTGGCCGGGGAAGATGGTCGGAGAGTCGCAGGGGCGACTTGGGTTGAGGTTGGGCCGAGTCTGGGCCGTTTCATTTAAAGACTTTGGGCTTGTTTTATTTTAAACAATTGGGCCTGGTTTTACTTAAGGATGGTTGGGCTTGTTGCCTAAAGAAAAAATCCCTTGGGCCTATTTTAATTTAAGGGGTTTGGGCCTAAACTAATTTGGGCCAATAGTTAGGAAATTGAAAGAAATAAAAAGGAAAGAAAAGGAAGAAAGAAATGGTGGTGGCTGGGGTTCGAACCCTCAACCGCTGTGAAGAGGAGCCAAGCCCTTGGCCGCTGAGCCACTAAGGCTCTTGTAGCCATATACCGAGCCGATATATATATATATATATATATATATATATATCATACTTAGTAAATTAATTTAATTAAATTTATTCAATTAAATTAAATACCCTGAAATGGCCCGGAACCTAAATAAGACAAGTCATATATGTTTTCTGACTATCTTGGACCTCCTAGGACCAACGGTGAGGTTTGTGATGTGAGAGGAGGTCCCGAAAAATAAAAGACCCGTGGAACCCTTAAAAATTACCAAAATGCCCCCGAGTCAGAACACAATCAAACGAACCCCGATTAAAATAAAAGAATAGTGGATTTTTATTATTTCGAATGTTCTGAACTCAACGGTAGAGTTCGATTTACAAAAAGTGGTCTCGGGATGTAAGGACCGTAAAAAGTGCAAAATGATCGTTTTGCCCTTTTAAGCTCGGATGTCCAAATTGAATTCCACGAAAGCCTAAACCTATTTTCTTCGACATTCTGGACTCAACAGTAGAGTTTAATTTGACAAAATAGAAACTCATAAAAATAAAGACATAAAATTTGATGAATAGCATAATTCAAGTAGCAATTGAATTAAGTTGTATTTCATGATTTTAAGAACACGGGAAGGCAAGGAGAAGGTGATCTGACCTTCTGTATTTTCACTATAGTTCTACTACACTATGAGTACATCTTCCTGAGTTGAGACTGACCCTTCAGGTACGATATATTGTGCTAAGTAAGAAATAGAATTAAGCTTAGGAATAACTGCCATGTTGACTTGATTCACATGTTTGTTTTATTGCTTATATGCTTATGTATTCCCTGTTACCTTTTTGAAAGTTGGTGATGAATGTGAATCATGACTATCTGTATATCGCATGTGATAGCGTAGTGTGTGGATTATGTTTTTTTTTTAGAATTGTTGGGATTATGAAATATGTGACTTGAAGCATGTGTTAAATGGACTATGTATGACATGTGACCTTGATGAAAGAATCTTCTGATTTGAATGCTATTGTGTAATACATCATTTAAAGCATACTTCGTGTGTGGATATGATACTTTATTGAGATTACATTATGGTATGGTGGAATCAAAGCATATTGGCATAGTATGATTCTTTGGACATGACATTACATGACATGACATGACATGATATTGCATTTGGTACCCAAACCAGCGGGAGCGATCCGCGAAGGGACATGATATTGCATTTGGTACCCGAACCAGCGGGAGCGATCCGTGAAGGGACATTACATTACATTGCATTACATGAGTTGACATGGACATGGTATAGACTTGACATGGTTGTGGCATAGAGTGGTGTGGGTGTTTTATGGGCATTGTCACTACATTGCATGGATAATATGGATGGCATGTGGATTATTACTATTACGTGGCATGGACAATTTGGGAAGCATGGGGATTATTATTACTACATTGCATGGATAATATGGATGGCATGTGGATTATTGCTATTATGTGGCATGGACGATTTGGAAAACATGTGGATTATTGTTGTCACATTGCATGGATGATTTA
Organism: Nyssa sinensis; assembly: GCA_008638375.1. Taxonomy (NCBI): domain Eukaryota; kingdom Viridiplantae; phylum Streptophyta; class Magnoliopsida; order Cornales; family Nyssaceae; genus Nyssa; species Nyssa sinensis. The sequence continues at coordinate 6,587,460 of CM018033.1, forward strand.
GAATGCATGTAGAGATGAATGTACACTTGCACATACCACGCTTTAGATTATGTTAATGAGTTGGATGACATGTAGATTATTGCTAGTACATTGTATGCATGATGTTGAATGTCATGTAGATATAACTGTACACTTGCACATGCCACGCCTTAGATTATGTTCATGAGTTGGATGACATGTAGATTATTGCTAGTGCATTGTATGCATGACATTGAATGACATGTAGATATAACTGTACACTTGCACATGCCACGACCTTAATTTTGTTTCTTGCATTAGCATTATATTGTACCAGCAGTTGAGCTGACCCATTCGTGGGACAAACATTTCAGATGACGCTCCCAGCACTTGAGACTTGAGGAAGTCTTGCAGAGTGGAGGAGATATGAACTTAGGAGGATATTTGGCCCGTTGGGGCATGTTTTGTGATGCACGGGCTTAAGCCCGAATGATGTATTATATGTGTATTGACAGAAGTGAATGTAAGTTAAGTAAACCTGTTAGATTGTCCTTTATTTCTTTATTATTGTATTTTCCTTTCGTCTCGTCAGTTGCGCCACGGATTCACTGGAATTCGGGTTGTGACAATAATAGGATCACCAAATGATGAAAAATGGAACAAGGCTATAAGATAGCCATTATTGAGTTCGTATGGAAATGCAATGCTAGGTAAGTAAACCTGAACTTTAATGTGTGAAAATTCCTTGACTACCCTTTTGATCATATTCTCAAAAGCTGCCAAGTATTATTGTTCAATATGTTTTCATCATTTGCTTAATTCCTCAACTCTGTATCCATTGTGCCTTGTAGATACCATTGAGACTCTTTTAACTATTATATCATTGTGGATGATTACATACCATCATAACCTCTTATTATGAATATTGCAAGTCGTTGATGATTCTTCTTGTTATGGATGTTGCAATCTACTGAAACTCTCTTATTATTGACTATTGTGATCTTGTGTGATCTCACATCTTATGGAATATATGCTTATTGAGAACTCTATTTATGTACGTTCGGGGTTATGTTTATCACAATGCCCATCTAGACTCTATAGATGTTGATGACCTTCGGGTCGGTCTTGGGGAATGATCCTCAGCACGTGTGTATAGGAATGATGCCCAACACGTAGTCCTGATATGGACATAATTATGTTGATAAGAGCTCTTGGTGCTATTCAGAGAAACCTAGAGATGGAGTGGTGTACTTGAATGAGTGCTATGTGAGGGCAACCAGGCCCTATTTGTTGATGGCATCTAGTAAACTTATATTCTTGTAGATTCAGCTCCATACCCTAATTGTTGATTTATGATAATATTCCTTGGATGAGAAATACGCTTTTAGATTCATGTAATCTTGGCTGCTAAATGTTATATGTTGATGAATCATTGTTTAATGACTTGTTCAGTTATTCTTATTACAATTGTGAACTGCTTGTGAATTGTGCTATTCTGATCAAGTGGTAAACTTTTTTAAACTTGATATCCTTTGATTATCTCTGGTTATACACCATTGTTTAACCCAAGGTAGAATGATGGATTTATTTATTGAACTCAAGTTAGCTCATTACAAAACTATAACAATTTTTCAAGTAATACAATATGGAAGGAAAGATAGTTGATATACAATAATTTGATGACCGCATTCAGGGCATGACACATGTCTATAATGAGCTCTTTATGGTACAAATCATGAGAAGGTTGTTTCATCCAAGTTAGCTAAGCATAGAGGATTAAGAGGTAATGGGTTCAAAATTTATCACCGCCTTTCATAGACTACCGACCTCAGAATAAGGAAACAAAGTTCAATATGGAAACTACTTTCCTCGAATATCCTTAAATCCTTACTTTTGTGGCTCCTAATCCTATTTAACTTAGGATATCTACAACCTATAAATAAGGCCATAAGGTGTGTTTTTAATTTATGTTCAATTCTACTCTCGAATTAATATTTGGATTTCTCTATTGACTTTATCATCGGAATAGCTACCACAGGAGTTTCAATATTGATTGTGAAGCAAGCAAAGGGAGAGTCACTTTGGGAGTACATAGCTCGTTTCAATATTAAACTGAGAAAGATAACCGACTGTAGTTTGAGTTTCCTGGTGGCCGTCTTTACTTCAAGCCTTGGGCCTGGACGCTTTCAGGATTCCTTGACCAATAACCCCTATGCTGATATGACAAAGTTTATAGATAGAGCGTGGAAGTATATTAATCTCGAAAATACAAAAGCCTCTTTCTGAAAAGCTAGGGAACAAGCTTAGAAGGATGAGAAAGTTTAGAAAAGGGATAACAACACCAATAAAAAGAGGATTAGAAGTCTCGACAAAAGAACAACACCAAGAGTCTAGAATAACTCTGGCTCTGAAAGGTACAAGCCTTATACTTTGTTGAATGCTTATGTTACCCATATTGTAATACCCTGAGCCAGTTGTAACCTAGCGAGCCATGTAAACCGAGCCGATAGGGCTTTATGTTACGATATTGAATGAAATGAATGATTTTGGAATCTCAATAGTTTCGAAGGTACGGATAATGTTTGGGCGATGCCGAGCAAGCCATGAACAAATACCGAAATAAAAATAAAAAAATAAAAGAGAATAGAATAAAAAAATAAAAGGAAAATAAAATAAAATAAGAAAATAAAAAGAAATAAATATATATATATATATACATGGAAATATAAGTATATACGTGTACATATATAGATGTATGTATATATATATATATATATATATAGTTGACATTTGTGGCCATAACGCCTACACTAAAAGTGGGGAATGGGGGGGAGTTATGGAAGCAGAAAATGATAGTTATTGAGAGAGAGAGAGAGAGAGAGAGAGAGAGAGAGAGAGAGAGAGAGAATGTGAGAATTGAGGGAAGGGGCGGTTATAATCTGGGCATGCAATTGCATGCATGAGAAAACCAAAAAAGAGGAAGCTGACAGAGGGAGGAGGAAGAGGAAGGGAGGCTAGGGCAAACGAGCAAACGAGAGAGGTGTTGCACAAGAAAAGCTTGGAACTAAGTAAGTGGGTGTAATTCTGTTTTAAATTTTTTCAAGCATGAATGTTAGATATTAGTCTAGGGATTTCATGAGCATGCAATTAGAAAAATTTAGCAAAAAGAATGAGAAGAAATGATATAGAAATGAGCGAGAAAAGGGCAGTTACAGGTTTTTATATTAGAATCGATTTTATGATTTTATTGCATGAAACTTAGTTTAAATGCTTAGAAATTATTCTTATAAAGTGCAGAAATCATGTGGAGGTTATTTTGGGCTTAAACCAGTAGGAAACTTGCCACAAAATTTGAAAAATACAGCTCACCGGAAATCACCCATCGCCGGAAAAGCCACTGCTATGGCACAAACGACAGCCCAAAATCCCATTGTTTTCATTTTTAACGGTAGAGATAGAACCCCCTTGACATACCCAACCGATTCCCATCGATAAAATCCAAGAAAACGACCGCTGGTGAGTCACGTTGCCGGGGGAGACAATCGAAAAATCGAAGAAGAAGAACCGGAAGGCGGGTTGGGCAAGAACTGGGTTCGGGTTTGGACCCACTTGACCACACCTATGGGCTTAGTGAGACAGCACCGTTTAAGGGAATAAGTTTTAAAAGATTACAAACTTAATTGGGAGTGTTTGGCTATTTGGTTAATTAATTGCGTTAATAGTCTGATTGGGAATGGGGTTATCCCACCCTTGTTTTATGATTAATCCACTATTTGGCTTGTAATTGTAAAGAAAAAAAATGCGCAAGGGCTGCTGCCCCCGTGACTTGAACACAAGACTTATGGATGAATTTTGGAAGCATGGACCATTGTGCCACTAAGGCACATGTGATATGTTTGGGCCCAAATAATATATATTATAGTTACATTACATTTAATTAATTTAATAAATTAGTTTAAATTAGTTAATTATCAAATTAAATTTTGATATGCAAATTAGTCAAATAAATAGTGTAAATTTACTATTTTGGACCTTCTGGATCCAATGGTGAGGTCCGTTTCACTAGATGGAGTCCTAAAAAATAAAATACCCGTAGACACGCCAAAATGACCAAAATACCCCTAAGTCAAATGTGAGTCAAACGGACTCTGATTGAATTAAGTAAATAGTAAAATTTTATTATTTCAAACCTTCTAGACTCAACGGTGAAGTTTGACTTGTGAAAACAGAACCCAAAAAATAGAGATATGTAAAATGACCATTTTCCCTTTCGGTAAAGTAGTTCAAATTAGAAATCGTGAAAGCCTAGACTGATTTTCTTCAATGTCCTGGACTCAATGTTGGAGTCTAAATTAGTAAAAGAGATACTTAAAATAATGAGGTGTATAATTTGAGAAATGACATTGGAACCGAGACATGTTTATTGATGTATAGTCAAATCAAAGGGAAAAGAGAAAGTTACGAAGTACTAAAGTAGGTCGTACAAATTAAAGGTAAGTAAACTCTTATCTCTTATATGTGATTTTTCAAGCCACATTCTTTCTATTACTGCCAAAATTTTGTACTCATGTACGTACCCACTACTATTGTCCTACCATCGATATTGTCCTATCGGTGGATGCTTATTGACTGCTATCTCATGATTGCTTTATTGTACTGTGCCTTAAAAGGTCTATTATTGTATGTTTACTGCATGATATTCCATACTTTATGCACTTCTTATGGAATCACGATAGAATTCTGATTTATAACAAATGCCAGATTTTGTGGTCAGTCACAATATCCATCTGATACTATCTAATTGACAGGACCTACGAGTCGATTAATAGGACTTACAGGTCGAGTCTGTGAACGGACACATGGAAATGATGGCATTTTTACGCAGTGAGTATAAGGGCATTTTATATGCATTCATGTTAAGGGGGGTATGTTGGGTCCCTAAAAGACTGAGGTTTGCCAAAGCCTGAATAGAGTAAATGCATCACTCATGTTTGACTGTTATGTTTACATTATTGGATTCATAGGATGTTTTCGTTTCCCCTATGAATAGTTCTATGTTGATAATTTCCTTATTTATTGGACTTGACTGTGACCAGTTTATTGTGGCAGTCTATTTATGTTGACTGTGATTATTGAGTTTTTCCTATATTCATGCTATACCATTCCTTATACTTGTTATTGTGCCTTACTGTTCATTGGCCATTATGGCATTTTTACCGTTAACTACAACTGTTTCCATGATTGGCTATCATGTTCACCTATGAGTTTATATGTTCTATGTTAACCCTAACCCGTATTGGAGATAAGCTTTTACTTATTGAGCTTGTTAGCTCACCCCAACTTATTATTTTTTTCAAGTGAGAATGCTACAGAATCACAGTAGGAGTTCAAGAGCGTAGAGAGACAGTTGAGGAGTATGATAGAATAATGTAGTCTCTCCCATGTACTCACCACCTAAAAGTGGTTTTATGTTTAGTTATGTCAGTTACATTTTTCAGTCATTGAACAATATTTTGTATTAAGACTTCCGTAATTTAATGTTATGTTCACATTATTTACTGTTATCATTGATACAAAGAATGAAAAAAATAGGGATCGCCATTGGGTTGGCCCCGCGACACGAGATCCGCACAGGGTGAGTTTCGGGTCATGACACATCTACTCTAATTGGTCCAAACTCGTGAAAACTAGAAGTGGCCAAAACCATTAAAAAGCCACCCTGACTCAAAGAATCGAAACAAATATTGTGACTTCCATAAAGAGCAGGGGCACGCGATCGAGGAGTGCAGAGCTTTGAAGCAGGAGATAGAACATCTCATTAGGAGAGGACGACTGAAAGAATTTGTCCACCAAGATAAGGGACAGAAGCCCCATGACGAAAGACCTCCTCAAAGGAGGCCAGAGCAAAGACTTAAACGGAGGAAAGTTCGGAATGATCAGCAGTAGCAAAATAATCAAGTCATCTTCGTGCTCCATGCTGACAATGCGATTATAGGGATGTCTAACCGGGCCAGGAAAAGATATGCTTGGGTAGCAAAGGCAGAGCCCCACATCATCTAGATCTCGGCTATTGAGAAAAATATGAAGTTAGAACCTTAGATCTAACTCTCTGAACTGGACCTTATTGGAATTCACTATCCCCGCAGTGATGTTCTCGTCGTTTCACTCAAAATTGCCGATTTTGAGATCATAAGGGTTCTCGTAGACAATGGGAGCTCTACCAATGTGTTATTCTATGAGCCCTTCAAACATATGAAACTCAATTCAAAGGACATCAAAGAAATTGTTGCTATAATGGCAGGATTCAATAGAAACCTCAGCTTCCTGATGGGTAGAATTGATCTACCGACCACGGTAGGAGAGGAAGATGAATAGAAGACCCTGATATCTGAATACATGGTCCTGGATGCTAAATCTCCTTATAACATCATTATTGGGAGACTTTGGTAGATGGGGGCAATTACTTTAACCCTCCATCAATGCGTGAAATATATCCACAAAACAAAGTTCTCACCATCAAGTGTTGTTAGCCCATTGCCTAGGAATGCCATGCCCTCTTGCTCAAAGAAAGACCTTCTAAATAGCAATTACAGTATTCCCATGAGAACAAAGACTCTCATTCTCCAGAACTTCATGATGTTGAAGATTATCCTTCTGAGATAGATGAACCAATAAGTCTAAGAGGAAGGGATAGTGTGGTCAAACTAATGGAGGAGCCCATCAAAGTGCTCGTCAGTACTGAAGAAGGAGGGAAGTTCTTACAAATTGGCTCAGCTCTGTTTCCTCCCGAGCAACAGGAGATTATTGAGTTTTTAAAAGATAGCCTTTCGGTATTTGCTTGGGAAACCAAGGATATCGAGGGAATAGATCTTGACCTCTTTTCTCACAAATTGATGACAGATCTAGACCATCATCTTGTGAGACAAAAGATATGGAAATTTTTCCCAAAATGTCACAAGATCATTAACGAATAAGTCTAGAGGTTACTTGATAAAGGAAGTGTTCTACCTAGAATAGGCTTGACAATACTGTTCTCATAAAAAAAAAAGAACGACAAGTGGAGAATCTGCGTCGACTATGCCGATCTCAATAAATCTTGTCCTAAAGAAAGTTTTCCACTTCCCAGAATTGATCAACTCGTTGATGCTACAGGCAGGTCATGAATTCATGAGTTTCATGGATGTTTACTCTGGCTACAATCAAATCTAGATGTATCCTCCAAACCAAGAGAAAATAGTCTTCATATCAGAATGAGGTTTATATTGTTATAAAGTAATGTCATTTGGTCTGAAGAATGTTGGAGCCACATATCAGAGGCTTTTGAACAAAATGTTTCGCCTCTAGGTCGGAGATACAATGGAAGCCTACATTGACGATATTCTTGTCAAAAGTGTTTCGAAGACTGAGCACATCCAACACTTAACCCAGACATTCGACGTCCTGAAAAAGCACATAGTAAAACTTAACCCATCAAAATGTACATTCGGGGTCACAAAGGGAAAATTCATGGTTTTCCTTGTTTTCTAGAGAGGAATTGAAGCAGATCCTACCAAGATCAAAATTCTAGTTGATTTGGAATCCCCCAGAACTAAGAAAGATATTCAAGGACTGAATGAAAGGATAGCAACACTAAATAGGTTCATCTCTAAATCAATGGATCGATGCCTCCTATTCTTTAAAGCTTTTAGGGGGAGTAAGGCCCTAGAGTAGACCTCTGAATGTAAAGAAGCTTTCCAAAAACTCAAGCAGTACTTAGCCTCCCCAAACCTTCTTTCAAAACTAGTGCCAGGGGAAAAACTACTCCTGTATTTAGCCGTATCAGAAAGCGCGGTCAGCTTTGCATTTATTTGAGAAGACAAAGGATTTTAAAGACCTGTCTTCTATGTTAGTAAAGCACTTCTAGACACTGAGACAAGGTATTTCGAGATTGAAAAATTAGCTTTAACTTTGGTGCTATCTGTTCAGAAGCTCATACCATACTTTCAAGCTTATCTTATTGTGATTCCCTTATCCTAACCTTTAAAATCTGTCCTGCACAAACTTGAAGTTTCGGGACGATTGGTTAAATGGTTAATTAAACTAGGAGAATTTGACATATCTTATGTTCCACGAACTACTATCAAAGCTCAAACATTAGCAAACTTCATAGCTGAATTCACTGTTGAAATTGGTATGCCAACCCTTAAAACAAACCTCTTTAACCAAGAGACCTATGGCCAACAACTCGCAGAAGCTTTAGATCTTTTAGCAGAAAGGTGTGAGCAAACTCGGATTAGGATTGAAGCTTACCAGCAAAGAATGGACAAATATTTCAACAAAGGTTTAAAACCTATTAATTTCTAGTTCGGAGACCTCATTCTGAGAAGAGTGTTCCTAAACACTAAAGATCCCATCATGGGAAAGTTTTCCCCTAACTAGGAAGGGTTTTAAAAAGTGACCAAGATTGTTAGACCTACAACTTATTGGTTGGAAGATTTAACTGGGAAGTCTATACCCAGGCCTTGGAACATCGAACACTTACACAAGTATTATCAGTAATAAATTTATTTTCGATTCACCTCAGTGCTTGTTATCAATGTACAGACCCCTAAAAATGTTGTATCCATTACAAGTGTTATAAGTCTTGTAACAGCCCGACCCCGATTAATTTATAATTAGTTCGCTAATTATTAATTAGAAACAACATAAAGAATAATTAAGAAAATTAATCAAAATTTCTCGATACTTACAATAGACCAATAAAATAATCAAATACGTCAAGAGGGGACGATGATGACTAGATCAAGAAAACAATAGAGTGACACGGCTTCGATTTGTGGAATCGATGCGTGAAGAAAAATAAATCTAAATATGACTACGATTTATAAAATCGATATATGAAGGAATGAGTAATAATTACAAATACATGAAGAAGCAAATAATAATTTAAATACGCCACGGAGATTATGGGGGAAATACACACAATAAGAGGCTTAAAAAATTGAAGCCATCCCGGATATGAAATAGCCATAAGAAACTAACTCACAAAAAGAGGAATAGGAAGGAAAAAAAAAGGGAAAAAGCCAAAATATGTATTTTTGATTGCCAAACGAGGCATAAGCCAAAAAGTCAGGGAAATGCTCAAAAATGCAACCAATGGGTTTTGAACCCTTGACCAAAACCAATGAAGCACGTAAGTTCCAAAAAATTACCACTTGGGCTACCAACCATTTTGTGATATATATTACATGTGATATATATATATATATGTAGTAAATAATTTTTCTCCACCTCCTAAATTGACCAATGAAATTTCATGCAGCTAAGTTAATATATATATATATATATATATATATATATGTGTGTGTGTGTGTGTGTATTTATGTATACATGTGCTGATGGTATGTGAAGAAATAAAAATCAGAAGTGTGTGTTTTGTGTTTTGTGTACGGTTAGAGAGAGAGTAGAGAGCGAAACCTAGAGAGAGAAAGATAAAGAGAGAAAGAAGAAGATGGAAGATGAAGCTGCATGCTGCGTGCAAGGCTAGGGATGAATAGATGGGGAGCTCAGGTGTCGAACTAGACATGAAGAGAAGCCCAAGTGGTGGTGTAAAAGGTGCCATTGGATGTAAGATGAAATTTTCTCTCTCCTCATTTTCTCTTTTAAAATCCTACCATTTTGAGTCTTGATTACATGTATGTGTCATGCCCCGAATTTCCAAAACCTAAGGAGTGAGTGAAAATGAACTAAAAAGAATTAATTAAAGGTAATTAAATGGATTTAGTTGATTACACATTTATTTCTTCATGTTTTCCCAAAATTAAGAATGAAAATTTGCTACAGACTTACCCAAGATGGGTTTCAAATGCCAATCAAATATCTCCCCCAACTAATTGTCAGAATTAGTTTAAGTCATGTTCAAGCATGGCCCCCAAGATAGCCCAAAATGTCTCTAAATAGGCCTTGGAACAATGGCCCAAATGGGCCCTAAATGCCCTAAGGCATAGACCAAGAATAGGTCAACAATCCTGCCTAAAGTGGTCTAAAGAAATGGCTAAACATGGCCTTGAATAATGACTAAAATGTGTCCCAAAAAGGTGCCCAACAAGACGGTATAATGGCCAAAAGTGGCCAAAAAGGCCTCCAAAAGGTGGTGTCAAACATAGGAAAGAATGGTCTTAAAATGGCCTTAGAATGCAAGTCATGGCATGCCCATGACATGCCTAGGTAGCACGTGCGCGCACGGGCAAGGCAGCAGGTGCGGCGCGCGTGCACGGGCTGGGCTGGTCTGCTGGCTAGTTCTTGTAGCCACAGTGCCTTTATTGCAAGCTGTTTTCCCCCTTTTCTAAATTTTTTTCCAAAGTGCTGCAAGCTTATTTTTTCAATTTTTAACCTATTTCTTCAAGGTTTTTAACTCCCATTTTTTGGCACTCTTCCCACCTATATATGGGGCATTTTACACACCCAATGAATTTTTTTAATTCATAAAATTTCGACATGTTCTCCTTTGTCCATTAACCTATTTTTCTCATCCCATTCCTCCTCATCATCCTCCTCAACACCAACACAACACCTAATGAACAATTATTTATACAATTGTATAATTCTAATATTCACAAGCATATTTTAAAAACAAATAACTACATGGAACTTCATGTGACTTATGCTCTTACATCACAAAATGGCCTAAGGCCTATATAGTCCACAGTTTTTCAAATTAAACACAAGCTATTTGGGCTTATGCCCATACATACAAAAGTATGGCCCGTAGGCCAAATATACTTTAAAATCTACTTTTTCTCTCCATGCTTCAAGACTTCCTCAAGTCTCATGTGCTGGGAGTTTCATCTGAAATATGTAATCCCATATAGAGTAAGCACAACGGCTTGTATGACATAATGCTAATATAAAGAACAAATGTAAGGCGTGGCATGTGCAAAGTGAACATTTATGAGTTATAATCTTTCCAATTCCTTAATGCAATGCAATGACAATATGCATGACACACTCATGCAACTCTATGCCTAACCCATGTCTTGTTTCACGGTCCACTCGCGTTGGATCAACGAGTACCAGTCGTTGGTCAGATTTTAGGTTTTTCACCACAGGATCTATACCCTCATAATGCATAGCACCAAAGTGCTCAGCACACGCCATGTTTCCAAAGATTCACGTATGCCAAGATGCCTTGATTTTTCTATGCAATTTCAATGAGGCATTTATCAAACCCATGGAGTGTGCCTTAAATAATGCATCATACATAAAGCAAGGTATAACTTTTAAACCACAAAACTTTGTCTACATGAACATAACGTATAATCCAATCAATTACACATATAACATGTTACATATTCACAACCTTACCAAATTCTCAAAGATTACACAAGTATACAAAATACCAATACATTGAGCAAACCATAACTTTCAAACTACAAGATTTTGTCTACATGAACATAAGCTAGAATGCAATGAATTATACATATATTCATGTTACATGTTCATCACTTCACCAAATTCTCAAAGAATACATAAGTACACAAGATACCAACCCTAGGTTTTCAAAGTAACTATATCCTAGGTGGTTTTCTAATAACAAATAAGTATGTAAGTCATTTAATCAACATATAAAAACACTCCTAAACTTAACTCTATTCTTTACTTAGCAAAATATCATACCGAGAAGGGTTTTTCTCAACCCTAGAGAGTTGTGTTCACTTAAACACCAAACCAATTGGTATAATTGTAGCCCTTTTGGTGGGGAACAACTTCCTAGAAGGAAGCCTTGAGTAATTCCAAGGCTAGAGATGAGTTTTGGAAGGTATAAAGTTAAAAAAACCTAGGTTTTTCTCACCTTTTCTCTCCAAGCACGACCTGATGTATATCCTCAGAACAATTCCTGAGAATTTTAAGTCTCAAGTGTTGTATTTATACTCAAGGGGCTAAGGGGTGAAAAGACCATTTTGCCATTAATGAGTCGTAGGACCCCGTTACACTACAACCCGTCCCGAAATGCCTCAATTTGACATTCTGCTTTAACCAAAGTTCTTAAAATTATTTTAAATAATATTTTTTTGAAAAATTTATTTTCGCCTACGGGCGGTTGCGGCCGGGCTCACTTGGGCCACTCGGGATGCCCTTTTTTGGTCCATTTTTCAAACTATCTCCGATTCTGTTCAAATTCTCATAAGAGGTGTATTTTAACATTCTAAGAATATTTCCATTCTATGGCATGCTAAAATTATACTTCTAAATATGACTTATGTTTAAATAATGCATGTATAGTGTCCTACTAACAAATAGCGCATGAATAGTGCGCTACCGGCAAAAATGAAAAATTTATCTTGATTTTTCAGATCTTTACAGCATGTGTTAGAAATATAAAATGGAAGAGATTAGAGGAAAAATGGAGTGTTTGGGAGGTGAGAAACCTTAAGATACCATGGACCCAAATTTATGAAAAACTGGATTTTTGGGTAAAAACTCATGAAAGCTTAAAACCACTTACATGGTTGCAAAGTAGGGAAAAATTGGAGCATGTAGCAACTTAAATCATGCCAAATGGTGTAGGGACGGCCTAGAAAAATGCGGTTGTGGGTATGGCCATGTAAGATTGGGTAGGATGATTTTTGGGGTTTTCATGGGGCTAAGGCAACGTAGAAATAATCCTCAAGGGTGCAGCAACCTGTAGAAAGAAATTGGAGTCCAAACAGTGTCTAAAAAGCCATGAAATAGTGAGATAAGTGCTCGTTAGAAAATCGTGGGGTTCACCGAAACCCGACTGTAAATGCTAATTTCGAGCCTAATGGAAAAACTAAGTAAAAATCTAAAATTGGAAATGGAAACCCCATAAAATTTGGCTTTGAACCCTGTTGACTGTGCCAGAATCCCATCGAAAATAGTCACCGGTGATGGAGGTGACGTTGGAACCCTCGCTAGACTTTTGGGGATGATGACTGTTCATGGGTTGGGTTATGGACCAGGTCTCGGGTCGGGCCCTGACCGAAATACAAAATGGATTATTAAAACTACGTTGTTTTGGTTAAATTGGATAAAAAAACAAAAATATTAATAAAATAAGTAAGAGGGCTGATGTTAGCATGACATTAGCATGATGAATTGGACTGCTGGACCGGCCGGTTCATTTAAAATTTTAAATAAACCCACTGGTTTATTTTCAATATTTCCCAAAATTTCATTTAGACCCCCAAGAAATTCTTAAATCTAAAATTGGCCCCAAAACTTTCAGATATTCACGAAATTACCCCCAATAGTTTAGTAAATTATAAAATGACCCAGAGATTAAATAAATATTTAATTTAAACCCTTTTTAAGTAAACAATAAATTACTAAAATGCCCCTAGGCCAAAAATAGACCAAACGAAGTTCGATTAAAATAAATGAATAGTATATTTTGATTATTTTGGGCATTCCGAACTCAACGGTGGAGTCTGATTTGTGAAGTTAAGTCCCAAAAAATTTAGACACGTAAATTATAAATGACTATATTGCCCTTAATAATGCCCAGGGCCAATTTAGACAAAAAGGTAGTCCATCGTGACTATCTCGGACATTTCAGACTCAATGGTGAGGTCCGTGAAACCTAAATAAATCCCAAAAAATACAAACGGAAAAACTAGAATAATTTCAAATACGCCCTGATGATCAGTTATGTGATCAAATGGACCCCGATGACTATAAAATTATGTACCTAAACATTTTAGGACATTCCGGACCCAATGGCAGGATCTGTTTTGTGAAACGAAGTCCCAGAACAATAGACACGTGAAACATCAAAATGATAATTTTACCCTTAGTATTTCAAAAGCCAGATAAATGTCAATGGGGATATAATCTGACTATTTTGGGCACTCTGGACTCAACGGTGGAGTCCGTATTAGCAAACGAAGCTTCGAAAAACTTGACGCATGAAAGTGTAAAATTACGAAAATGTCCTAGGCTTAATGTGAGTCGCAAATAAGCTAAGTAAGATTCGAAAAAGCCTAAATTTATTACAATCAATATTTTGAACTTAATATGATGTTCTTTTAAGAAAAATAAGACCCAGTAACAAATTAAAAAATGATGAATACGTCTTTAGGACACAACGAAGTTACCAGGAGAGTAATAATTTGATAATTAAGTCCACAAAAAGGTTGCAAGGACCAATAGACTCAAAACATAGTTAGAATACATAAATTGTGAACGGGAAAGAATGGGACGTTAAAAAGTGTAAATTACTGAATTGCCCTTGAAGGGCCAAATATGCTATAAGGCTACAGGGAACCTTGAAATGGGGAAATTAAAAACCCTTAATTGAATAGACTAAGTTCAAAGGAACTTAATACATTACATAATAATGTTTGGGATTAAAATGGGTACTAATTCATTATGCAATATTTTGGATCCATGATTATAGGATCACCTAAACGATGGAAATGAAAAGAAGCTGTGGGATAACAATAGTGGTACCCGCATGAGAATGCGATGCTAAGAAATCGAGGTAAGTAACGCCTATGCTTTAATATGGGTTATTCCTAGCCAAGTCACATTTATTTTCAAATGCTGCCAAAATTTGTACTCTATTTCCTACCTAATGAACTTGATTTCTCCGATTTGATGCCAATCGACTTGTGATAATTTGTTTATGCCTATACTTCGGATTCGATTTGCTTGCCTATATGATTTTGAGAACTTGATTACCAATACTTGAGAATAACTGTGCCTTCATACCATGCCATGATCTTGTGATATATCTTATTGATGGAGATCTTGTTTGTTCTACACACTTTATGTCTCGTTGATTGAGATTTTGGTTGTTTCATACGATTGTACATCCCGTGTGAAATTTTAATGATCATGATATTTTGTAAGTGCTTGGAGTTGTGCTAAGTCATAATGGTCCATCTATTCACAGATTGCGTTGTGGACTCGTGGGGTCACTTGTGTCCTTTGGGGACTTGAGGTGAAAGAGCTCTAGCGCTATTCAATAAGCCCGAGAGAGATAGAGGCAGACTTGAATGTGCGTTTGTGGGGGTATGCCGGGCCCCGTTTTGTTTTCGCATCTGTTGTGTTAGAACTCGATAATGATATATTTTTTTTATTCCATTGGATGATCATATTCTATGCCCAGTTGATGATCATAATATTTGCAAGCATGAAACACTTTTGATTGGCTAACGTATTATTTGTGGCAATGAATCATCATGTTAAGCTAGATCCCATTTTGAATGATTTTGTCATCACTTTCCAGTATCATATTGTGGGAAAAGCCTTTTTAGACCCTCGGGTCATTATTGTTTTATCTTGGTGACTGGCTATATGACATCTTTTCCTTCTATATGCTTGTGGACTAACCCTAACCCATGGCAAAGCTAGGAATTTACTTACTGAGATATGTTAGCTCACTCTTTACTTATGACCATTTTTCAGGTGGCCCTATGTGGGATGAAATGCAATGAGATAACTAGTGAAGCTAGTGAGACACAAATGGTTAACACTGATGATATGAACTCCAAGTCCAAAGTTGACCACATACTCTGTAAGGTTAAGTTCAAAATTGTGTATTATAATATTGCATCATTAATAATGAGGTTAGTCTAGTATGTTGGATCACCGTGATTAAATTGTACTTGGAGATATTTTGATCGTTGGTCATTGGAGATGGGCTTTTGATCAGGTGAATTGTATTGGTGTAACTTCCGCTTTAAGTAATTCAGTGATATGTGATTTATGTCGTAAAAAAAAAAGAGAAAAAATAATAATAAAATAATATTTTTTCAATCTTTTACAGTTCATCTGATTTAGTACGGCCTATCTAAGTGGCAGTGTCGGTCGTTACCTAATCCGTATAAGGTGGGTTTCGAGTTGTGATAAGTCTAGTCCATTTTACCAATGTACAAACCCCTAAAAACCTTATATTCATTACAAGTGTTATAGGTCTAGTCCATTTTATCAACGTACAAACCCCTAAAAACCTTGTACTCATTACGAGTGTTATAAGTCTGGACTATTTTACCAATGTAGAGACCCCTAAAAACCTTGTATTCATTACAAGTGTTATAGTTCTGGTCCATTTTATCAATGTACAGACGTCTAAAAACCTTGTACTCATTACGAGTGTTATGGGTCTGATCCATTTTACCAATGTACAAACCCCTAAAAACCTTGTATTCATTACAAGTGTTACAAGTTTGGTCCATTTTACCAATGTACAAACTCTTAAAAACCTTGTGTCCATCACGAGTGTTACGGGTCTGGTCCATTTCACCAATATACAGACCCCTAAAAACTTTGTATCCATTACAAGTGTTACATATTTGGTCCATTTTTTCATTGTACAGG
Organism: Nyssa sinensis; assembly: GCA_008638375.1. Lineage (NCBI taxonomy): Eukaryota > Viridiplantae > Streptophyta > Magnoliopsida > Cornales > Nyssaceae > Nyssa > Nyssa sinensis. Next base: position 6,603,738 of record CM018033.1, read on the forward strand.
CCTCTAAAAGACTTTGTATTATTTACAAGTGTTGTAGGTCTGTATATTCTATTTTATCAGTATGCAGATGCCAAAAAAGCCTTATTTTATTTATAAGTGTTGTAGGTCTGTATATTCTGTTAGTTAGACATCTGAAATGCCTTATAAGTATTTTGGAATCCTTATAAAATTTATATTTTTCTGCTGGTCTAAATATTAGAGAAATGGTCCCAAAGTTAGAGATAACATAAGGAGATCATGTTGTACACAAGTTCTAGAATAATCAGAATTTCATATATTGAAGCCCAAAAATAGGAAGATTACAAAATAAAAATGACAAAAGAGCAAAAAAAGTACAAAAAATTGTAACTACTCTACTGTTAGCTCAGCAGTCTCTAGTGAAACAATCTGAGCGGGTTCTGGAGCTGCTTTATCGTTAGCATCCAAAGTATCTACCTCAACTTGGGAGACTAGGATGTCATTCACCCCAGTCAGGTTCAGGTCTGGATACATCTTCCGGAGCTTCTTCCAGATGGTTCGATATCCGTGCTCGATGAGTTCATCCCCAATCCTGAGCTGGAGCTTGGTTTCGTCAAGCTCTAATTGGAGGATGTCAATTTGCTCGGTATCTTTAGGGCAATCCATGAGGGTCGCCAAACCATGAACAACCTGAAGAACAAAAAAGACAAGTTAGTATTGAAAGGATGCAAAATACAAAAATATAATTTGAAAAAAAAAAAAAGAGCAGGAACTTATGCCCAAATGGATAGGCATCAGATCTTTGGCTATCTTCTGGGGCTTTAGTCTAGTGAATTTACTAGGACATGTCGCCCAGGAGTCCTTGTATGCTTTCTTTATGACACTTGGGCAAGAGTCCTCAGGCTTGGAAGGAGGGCGGTTTCCTTGCCTTTTCCTTTCTTCCTTTTTGGTACGACAGGGGTTGGAGGCGGAAGGGCCTTCTGGGCTAAAGAACAAGCCAGCTTCTCTAACACAGTTTTCTGTAGGGAGTCGGAGATCAGCCTCTTTCTTTTCTCTAGAGGGGGAGGAATGGTAGGGGTGGTTATTTCCCCAGTCTTCTTCTTCTTCCCTGGTACCCATCCAGAGACCAGGGACTTTTTCAAACTCTCAGTATGATCCTTCACCAACCCAGCCTCCATTAAGTTCTTCGGTATGATGATGGACTCGTGAGAACGGTTGTTGGTCTGAATAAGCTTCTTGTACTTTTTTTGGAGATCATAAGTGAAGATTGATATCTTTTAGGCCTTCTTATCTGCACAAATATACAAAATAGAGAATAAATTAAGCTCAAATACAGAAAAGTGAGAGAAAAGGGACAAGTTATGGAAAATAAAAAGGGGCTCACCCTTATTGTCAGTCCTTCGTGGGAAGGTTGAAGCCTAGTTCTCAAAGTTCTCGAACTCCCAACCTCCTTTTACATAGAAGTACCACTTCTTCCATGTCTTATTGGAGATGGGTATAGAGGAAAGAGGTTTGAACCCTTTGTTGAAAGACATATAGGACATGCCTTCCGACCTCAAGTATTTCACATATATATTACTCCTAATCAAGGGGATGTCTACCTCAACATTGTTCAGATGGCCTAAGACTATGAAGCCAAGTAACTGCCTCCAGCTATTTATATTCATATCAGCTAGGAAAATCTTAAACCAACTAAAAAATTCTCTAATGATCCAATGGAAGGGGAACCAAACTCCTATCTTAAACCATTCAAGGTAAGCACATATCTCACTTTGTTGGACGTTTGAAGGGTGATTTATAGGCTCAGGTATCCTACAGGACACGTTTGTAGGGAAATCAAAAGCATCTGTCAAAGCATCTATCATGCTCTGAGTTATGGCGCTTTCGTCCTCCTCCCTTTTATGGTTTTTCCATAGGTTTTCCTGCCTTTGTTCCTAGGCTCTATAAAGGCCTCTACTATTTTGACCTCAAAACTCGGGATTGGATTGTCAACAGACTTATTTTTTACGTTTTCTGAAGGGTTACTAACTACTAATTTTACTTCTACTTGGTCATCTACTCCCTGAAAATCTACGACTTTGTTACCAGTGCTTGATTGGGCATCAAAGGTAGACATAGTCTAAATAGAAAATGGAGAAGAGTAGAAGAAAGATGAGAAAAGATTAAGAGAATTCAAGAAATGTTCTTGGAACCCAACTTGACCGCAACTTTGTTAGGAGTTGATCTTCCTAGCACGCTGGAGTTCGCCTTACTCAAAGATCTCTTTTTCAGTTTGAAGTGTTCAAAGTGCTGAAATCTCTTTTGCAGTTTAAAGCTCTCAAAATGCCAAAGTGTTGAAAAGGAGAGCGGTAATATGTTGCCCCCTTTTCATATCAATCCAACAGGTGTCCACATGGGGGAATCGCCTCTAAACTACCGTGATGGTTAAGGCAATGATGGCCTCATAATCCTAGTCAACGACTGATGTAATAAATGTCACATCAACGACTATTTCCTCGGAATACAGAATGACACATTTATGACCAGCACGTGTATAACGTCTCAGAAACCTTAACCTAAGTTTTGAGTATGCTACAGAACTAAGGCTCAGGGGGGAGTAGCTAATATACCATAATTTGATGATTGTATTCAGGGCATGACATGTTTCGATAATGAGTTCTTTAGGGTTATTTCATCCAAGTCAGCTAAGCACAGAGGATTCAGAGGTAATGGGTTCAGAACTTATCACCGCTTTCCAGAGACTACTGACCTCAAAATAATGAAACAAAGCTCAATATGGTAACTACTATCTTCGGATATCCTCAAATCCCTACTTTTGTAGCTCCTAATCCTACACAACTTAGGATATCTATAGCCTATAAATAAGGCCAGAAGATGCGCTTTCAATTTATGTTCAATTCTACTCTCGAATTACTATTTTAATTTCTCTATTAACTTTATCATCAGAGCGACTACCATCAGAGTCATCCCTGTGACCCTTTAATTTTAAGTTCTTGACAGGTAGTTCGGAAGGAGAAGCCTTTTAGACTAGAAAAAAGCAACATCAATAGTAAAGGTGATTAATGGAGCTAATGATGTACTTGTGGCCAACCTTGGTGGTGTACAACTCTAGAAATTTAATTTGAAATTAATCCTATAAGGATTGTACTTTTATTAGACATTTTGACATTCTAATACTGAACGTTATTATTAGATTTGTATTGTGATTAATGATAATGGGAATTGTATTTAGAGATGATCTTAATACTAAATGGATGTGGGAGTTTATGTTGGTTATCAGATGAGTTGCATATGTGTAACTTCTGCACTTGTTAAAATAAAAGAAATTTTTTTTACTGTCTAGTGCAATTCATTTGATTTTGTACAGCTTTATAGGTTACAATGTCAGTCATTGCCTGAGAATCTGTAAAGAGTGGACTCCGGGTTGTGACGACCCCTTTCCCACTTCAAACCTAACGCACCTTCGAAAATCATGCATCTCACTATGAGTCAATTTTTAGAACCCAAGGTCCATTCCATCATCCTAGGAACCAACCCTCTTCTTCACAACTATATTTTATAGAAATCACCTTCCTCCACAGTGCATGATCCTTCACCCCAAACCTCCAAAGCCACTTATAGGGATTTTTTGAACACTCTTAAGTCCTTCACCCCCAAATCGTCTCGTTGAAATTGGACATTTCACTTTTTTCCATCCTAATAAGAGCATTTTCCTCTCCTCTTCTTGACCTCTCTACAAAAGCTCCTTTAAAGCTTCTTAAGTCTTTTTCCCACTATAGTTAAAATGGGGAACAAAGACATATAATAGGTTGAAAGATTCGCAAAGGTACTCTTGAAGAGTGATCTTTCCTCCCTTTGAAAGATATTGTCATTTCTAACCCACCAAATGTTGTTGAAATCTTTCACCACAGGATCCCATACCCCACACAATCTAGTTGAGACCCCAAGGGCAAACCAAATATGAGAACAATTAGTAATTTGATAGAACAAAATGTTTAAAACTCAAAATGTGGAAAGAAAAATTGTTTCCCAATTTTGTGAATCATATCAGAGAAAAAAAATTATGACTAAAGTAGACTCTAGTACAATTTGTTTCTTTCATATTGGTTAACTAATCTAATTAAAGAATTTGGGGGAAAATTCCCAGGAGAAGAATGGATAAAGTTTGAAAATGAATACATCTGGCAAAATTTAGAGGCGCCAATGGGTAACAAGATAGGGTAATCTTGGTTTAGATGGTTGGTTTGAATATTATTATTTAAAACAAACAAGGCAAGATCTCACCAAGAGGGACTAGAAAGTAATATGAACCAATTTAAGGTGGTAGAGGATAGGATAAAATTGTTTACTCATGATTATTTCAACCATTTTTGCTTTAATCTATCCTCTAGTCCTATGTCTGATTTAGGTTGTTAACTGTTAGCAGCTCTAAGTGGTCATTGTTGGGCATAATAATTTATAAAATAGTATTATTAATTCATTTAAAATCAAGAAAACAGAAACTGGTTTTTGAAAACAGGAAAACTACAGAAAGTATTTTTCCAAAGAAATAAAGTAAAAAGATGATTTTCCAAACCAAAATAAAAAATTAGAAACAAAAATAATTTTACAGTATAATAATGCAGTAACTGAAATAATACAGTAACACTTACAGAAATACAGAGATAGGAAACAAGAATGGTGATCAAGGCTTGTGTTTGAGACAATGTCCTTAAGACGAATTATGGCCCTCGTAGTGGTACTTACGAGCTCTTGGTCGTCCGTCTCCCAGGATACAATGATCAACGTAAAAAGATGAAGCACTCAATCTTCAATGCATAATGAACCAGAACAGTGGATAAACTCTTTCAAAACAAATGTAGACACAGTGTATGAATTGATTAACAAGGGTGAGGACGAACTAGGTTTATATAGACCTCTTCATGCTGTTTGGTACAGGCATGATGGTTTAGTTGTGTCTGTTCATGACGAACAGATACAGTTGTGTCCAATGAAGAAGACGACTGTTCAGTCAAAATTCAAACCAACGCAATCGCAAAACAACGTCGTTTTAGATTCAAACCCAAACCAAAAAACGTAATCGCAGAATGGTGACGTTTTTAGTTTTAATTAATCTAGTAACTAAATGACAACGTTTTGATTTGTTTTTAACAGTAACAAAACGACAACATTTATAGAAAAATTATTTAAATTAATTTTCTCCAAAAAGATATATATACGACGGGTCAAGCCCAAGTCAAACCAGTTCGGTTTGGTGCGAGGTTGCAGCACGCGAGCTCGTGTGGTGGTCCAAGCATTTGCTTAGGTCCTCCCCCATGTACAAAACTTGGGTACCCCTTGGAGCCCAATTCCTCCTCCGAGGTAAGTGTATATATAGTTTTTATAAGCCTTGTACCCATCCTATGTGGGACACAAGCTTTCCACAAGTTTCAAGCTTTGTTACCATTTTCAAGTGGTGATGCTTGAAGGCAATTTCTTATTCACTCCTTAATGGTTTTGAGCAACCCAATATATGATCTTAATCTCCTCATGGAAGAGAACACATTCCCATGTAGACCCACTAAAATTAATGTGTGGGATTCACTTTAATTTTACCTCAAAGATAACTAATTATTATGCTCAAAAACCCACTTTTTCCAATAGTCATTTCCTATGTTACCTTGCTACAATTATCATGGTCCAAGTATGGCCATTAATCATTTGAAAAAATATAATTACAAAACTATAATGGTGTATATGTATCAGATTGTGTGTTCGAGAGTGTGTATATGTTTGTGGGAGTGAGAGAAAGAGGGAGGGGGGGCACATTTGTCTGTATTCTTGCTAAAATCGATTTTTAATATGTTGTCCCTTGATATAAAATATGTATGTAGAGCTTCCATCAGTGTTCCGTTGATAGCCTTTTTGACTTTCTTGGGTTTACTCAAATCTTACTTTTGTAACTCATGTCATAGTATCTTTATTCACTTTGTGTATTCATAGTTAACTATATTCACCCTCTACTATGTTACTTTATGTAGCCTTCTATCTCATGCGCACACAACACTTTGAAAGATGGGCTGACTCTAGGTATCTACATAATTATAAGACTCATCTGGTTACTATCCTCCAGGCCTAAACACCATTGTTCAGCCTTCCAAGATTTAACGAAAGCAGAAAATTTAATGAGAATGCAGCACCATGAAGATTATTATGACAATCATAAAGTGCGTTAATAAAATATCACAATGACACTCTGGCTGAAGCTCTCCCCATTTAGTTTGACAACAATGCTCCACAAAATCTACCAATTTGAAGAATCTGTAGAAGGATGGTTTGTTCCTTTTTTCCCCATCAATTTTGGTTCCCTCTTTCTTCCCCAGTGTCTCCCCCAATTAATGTTCGTAAAATTCTCTCTCTCTCTCTCTCTCTCTCTCTCTCTCTCTCTCTCATTTCTTGCAGTAGGGGGAGCAGAGATATTATTAAGGAAACATACTATAGACCTTTGGGACTGAAATGATGTAATACTGCATGCAAGGAAATCAATTCAAGTGTTAGATGCATTTTCATTTGGAAACTCCAGACCTAACTTGGAAATTGGAGTTTGGTCAAATCAACTGTGTCTGTCTGTCGATGCTCATAAAAATCTAACCAAGTCTTTTGACAACTTGAACAAGTTGTATTACCATTGCACAAATGCCACCTTCTGTGGCCGATACTAAAGTTAATTGAAAGGTATAAATGTCAGCTAAGAGAATCCGCTCAAAACCTTATTGCTTAAGCCATATAATGTTAGGATTTTCCTTTTCTAGTTCCACTCTCCTAAAAAATCATTGTGCGTGTATTTTCTAAGCAAAATCATTAGAGTATACTAGTCTTCAATGTGGCAGTTCTCATAATTTTTCAAGGATGTGCGTGCAGCAGTGATGGTGGGTAACAATGCAGTTGGTATAACTTGCTTATATGCCAACAAGATATAGTGGGAGTGGGTTATAAGATAAAAATACAAGGGCATAGCAGCTTGTGTGATGGTTGTGGCTGCTTTCTTTCTTTCTTTCTTCTTCCCCCCTCTTTTGGAGGGCAGAGTGGGGATTGGAACTATTATTTTGACCTGGACAACAGCTGAAAGTTATAAGCTTTAGTTATAAATACAAGGGTATGCAAGTGATAGATATTCTATCCTTCTTACATTACTTGAAAGTCTGATTAGAAACCCTTTACACAATTATGTTTTTAATTTGCAAATGAGTGGATATAAGTAGTATGCCAAAAGTTAAATAGGACATTAACAATCATTTTGTTCTAAAATTAGGGATAGAACTGAGGAGCCACATTAGCTAATAAAACCCTCAATAAGTCTATCCTCATTAAGCACCAACAAAGATTTTGAAACTGAAAATTTGGAAACATATTTGACAATTGGGAGGGGGACTGACGGAAGAAAAACATATATGAAAGAATAAGAGATGAGAATTTTTATTTTTAATTTTTCTTAGCTAAGTGGCCGTTGGGGTGGGAGTTGAACATGAGATCTTGGGAACAACTAGAACTTATTTTAAACTAGATTGCAAAAACATTGACAAAATAAAAAAGAAAAAAAAAAGGTTGATTATATATTGATATACCACAAAATGACAAAACCAATCATCACTTGACACGTGTATTTACAATTTAGCCCGTGCTCGGCCAGTTCAGCCCATGCTCGGCCAGTTCGGCTCGCACTCGGCCAGTTCGGCTCAGACCTAAAGACTTGAAGAGGCCGAGCACATTCCTCCAGAGCAGATCCGCATTCTAGCAGAGCTCACAGGACTGAACGCAGAACTTCGGAGTAACACTCCAGAGCTCATCACCGCCTTAACATCTGCCGAGCAGAGAATAAGGAAACAGTCTCTTACAAGGAAACTACCACACATGGTTATCTTTATTTTGATACAACGCCCAACAAGGTAATTGTTATCTCCGATGATCAAATCCTTACTTTCATGACTCCAAATCCTAATCAACTTAGGAAAGCCACAGCCTATAAATTAAACCCTAAAGGTACGCTTTATTTTTCATGCTCATTATTTGGCTTACATTACAGTCTTTCAATTCAGTTTATTGACTTAAGCATCGGAGCGGCTACCACCGGATCCAACCCGATGGTCCTCTGATATTTTTTTTGAGTGTACTTCAAGGAGCCGAGCACTAATTATCTAAGGGCTAAAAAGTGCAGCATCAGTTTGGCGTCGTCTGTGGGAACGGCAATCACCAAGTGCTCTACTGATTCAAAACTCATTCTCCTTTTTCCAAAGGATTATGGCTCCCAATCTCCGGCCAAGGAAGAATACTCAAAGTCCTCAGAACGCTCAACCTCAACTGCCTGCCGGACGAGGAAGAGGACGAGTGAATGATCCCGTACAACAAGAGCTTACCGAAGTCAGGCGGCAGAACCAGTTGCTGCAAGAACAACTTCTGACTATGTCTAGAACTCTAGCAATACTCACTCAGAATCATGAAACCAATCCTCAGAATCCACCTGTCAACACAAACACTCAAGAGGCACAGCCTCCAACTACTGTCCACATTCATAGAGATCCTCAGCCGTCAGTAGTCACCGGCAGAGGGGTACCAGCTTTTATCCCAGAGGTCCATTACTGAAGCACCACCAGGGTTCCAGTTCTTGGAGCTTCGGGAGTGAACCCTGTACCACAAGAGTCTCAACCTCAAGTGACTCCTGCACCACCAGCCCAGGAGAATCAGAACAACCCCTCATTAATGGGCCGAGATCATCTTGTCCATGTAGGCCCTGAGGCTGCAAGGCCTAACTCGCAGCAGCCTATCTTACCAAGAGGATTACTAAGAGCAGAGGAAGTTGCAGAATCAATGGACCGCACTGTTGTTGTAAGAGGCACTCAAAACCCCCCAGAACAAGACGAATTGGCCAAGCTGCTCGGCAGGTTTGCCACCCCCTTTACTAATGCCATCATGATCGAGGAGAGACCCAAGAAACTCGTTGTCCCAAAATTCACTCCTTATGATGGGACAGGGGACCCAGGGGACCACCTCTCCCACTAGCAGCACACCATGGCCCTACACGCATCTCTGACGCCTTTTTATGCCGAACATTCGTGACCAACCTCAATGGCACTGCTCTGAAGTGGTTCCATCACCTCTCGCCGAACTCAATTACTAGTTTCTATGAGCTCGACAGAAGATTCCTGGACAGATTCATGACCAGTAGGAGGTTGAGAAAGGGTCCTGAATTCTTGCTGAACATAAAGCAAACAAAGGAAGAAACCCTCAGAGGATATATGGCACGTTTCAACGCCGAACTCACTGAGGTTACAGACTGCAGCCCCAGTTTCCTTATAGCTGCTTTGGCCTCTGGCCTTGCACAAAGAGGCTTTAGAGACTCCTTGACAAAGAATCCCCCTGCGGATATGGCAGCACTCATGGACCGAGCAAGGAAATACATTAACTTGGAGGAAGCCAAAGACACTTCTAGAAAGGTTAAGGAACAAGCTCAGAGAGACGACCAGAAAAAAGACAATCAGAGAAAGGACGACCAAAGGAAGGACCCTAGCTCAGTTAGGAAGAGAGCCAGAAGCCCAGAGAAAAGGAGGGTACCCTGAACTTCCTATAATTCCAGGCTAAGAGAGTTCAACAATTTTACTCCTCTAAACACCTTTCCATACAACATACTGAAGCAAGTGAGATCTCGAGAGAACTTGAGATGGCCAGAGCCTTTGAAAGGTGACCCCAGCTACCGAGATCAAACCAAATATTATGATTTTCACAAAGACTGCAAGCACACAACCAACACTTGTAAAGCTCTCAAACACGAGATTGAGTAGTTAATCAGAAGAGGACGACTACAGGAGTTTATCAAGCAAGACGGAGGGCAGAACCCCCGTGATGATCGGCCCCAACAGAGGAAGCCCGACCAGAGACAAGAACAAAGGGAAGGACAAGAATGAGCCTCCATGGCAGAACAACCAAGTAATCTTTGTCCTACACGCAGATTCCTCTGCAATTGGGACCTCCAACAGATCAAGGAAACTTTATGCTCAGAAGGCCAGGGCTACTCCCAACATCATACAGATCTCTAACGTGAAAAGAAGTTAAGGCCTGTACCAGAAATCCAGTTCTCGGATCAAGACCTCGTAGGGGTACATTGTCCTCATAGTGATGCCCTGATCATCTCCCTCAAAATTGCCAACTTCGAGATCCGAAGAGTCCTAGTGGACACTAGGAGCTCGACCAACGTTCTATTCTATGACCCTTTCAAGCAGATAAAGCTCAACCCCAATGACATTAAGCCCACTAGTGTAATCATGGCAGGTTTTGATGGGAATCTCAACACTCTATTAGAAAGAATTGATCTTGCCACCACTTCAGGAGAAGGGAACGGACAAAAGACCACAGTAACTGAATACATGGTTCTGAATGCCAAATCCCCCTACAATGTCATAATTGGGAGGCCTTGGCTATACGAGATGGGGGCAGTCACATCAACCCTCCACCAATGCTTAAAGTACGTCCATGATTAGGTTGTCTACTCTATCAGAGGATGCCAACCGACCTCCAGAGAATGCCATGCTCTCGCACTCAAGGCTAAGGCCCCCAAATAGCAATTACTTGCATGCCCGTGAATGAGGGGATCCAATCCATTCCTGCTATCACGAGGCAGAAGACTGTCCCTCCAGGATTGATGAACCACTAAGCCCCAGAGGAAGGGACAGTAGGGCCAAGCCCATAGGAGAACCCATTAAAGTCCTGGTCAGCTCGGAAAACCAGGGACACTACCTGCAAATAGGCCCCAACCTGACACTTGCCGAGCAGGATGAGTTGATCAAATTCTTGAAGAAAAACCTCTCCGTATTTGCCTAGGATACAAAGGATATGGAAGGAATAGATCCAGGCCTCATCACACACAAATTGATGGTGGATCCAGACCATCTACTAGTAAGGTAGAAGAGAAGGCCACTCACACCAGAACGGCACCAGATCATCAATGATGAGGTCCAAAGGCTACTCGATGCCAACATGATACGAGAGGTATTCTATCCTGATTGGCTAGCTAACACTGTTCTGGTCAAAAAGAAAAATGGCAAGTGGAGAGTCTGCGTCGACTATACAGACCTCAACAAGGCACACCCTAAAGATAACTTTCCTCTACCGATGATAGATCAGTTGGTCGATGCTACTACAGGGCACGAACTTATGAGCTTCATGGATGCCTATTCAGGATACAAGCAAATACAAATGCACCCTCCTGATCAGGAGAAAACATCATTCATAACCAAACGAGGTCTCTATTGCTATAGAGTGATGCCGTTCGGACTGAAAAATGCTGGGGCCACATACCAGCGTTTGGTTAATAAGATGTTCAACCTCTTTATCGGCAGTACCATGGAAGTCTATATTGATGATATGTTGGTCAAAAGCTTGCGAAAGAGCAGCCACCTCCAGCACCTAGCTCAAACGTTTGACATCCTGAGGCAGTATAAAATGAAGCTCAATCCCTCGAAATGCACCTTTGGTGTAACAAAGGGAAAATTCTTGGGATACATAGTTTCTCAGAGAGGTATAGAGGCGGACCCTACCCAAATTGGGGCCCTGATCAGACTAGAGTCACCAAGGACCAAGAAAGACATCCAGGCCCTGAATGGTAGAATAGCAGCTCTGAGCAGATTTATCTCCAAATCCACTGATCGTTGCCTACCATTCTTCAAAGCTTTGAAAGGTAACAAAGCTCTACAATGGACTGACGAATGTGAAAACTCCTTTCAGGAACTGAAGGAGTACCTAGCTTCACTTGAGCTCTTGTCAAAGCCAATCCAAGAGGAAAAGCTATTTCTCTACCTTGCAGTCTCCAAGAACGTTGTCAATTCTGTACTAGTTAGGCAAGACAGGGGCGTGCAGAGGCCCATATTTTATGCCAGCAGAGCACTATTAGACCTAGAGAAGAGGTACCCCGAGATCGAGAAACTGGCCCTTGCACTTATAGTATCTGCGCAGAAGCTCAGACCCTACTTTCAAGCTCATCCCATAGAAATTCCAACTGCTTATCCCTTGAAATCAGTATTGAAGAAGCCAGAGGTTTCTGGACGATTAGTCAAATGGTCAGTGGAACTGGGGGAGTTCGACATATCTTATGTTCTATGGATCTCAATTAAAGGGCAAGCCTTGGCAGACTTCGTTGCCGAGTTCACCCTAGCACTACTGAATAGAGCACAATTTTGTGAAAATTTGGGGACATGGCAGCTTTACACTGACGAGTCATCTACCAACCTAGGTGCTGGGGTCAGATTAGTATTGCAGTCCCCTGATGGGCTCATAACAGAAAAGGTAGTTAGCCTAGGGTTCAGAGCCTCCAACAATGAAGCTGAATATGAGGCCCTTATCCTAGGGATGAAGCTAGCACGAGAATGTGAGGCTCAGAATCTCGAAGTCTTTTCTGACTCCCAATTAGTGGTCAGCCAAGTTCAGGGAGAGTTTGCCGTCAAAGATGAAAGAATGTTTCTGTATTCAGAGCTGGTCAGCTTGCTGAAACTTTCCTTCCGAGCATTCTTAATCCAAAAAATAGAAAGAGGTCAGAACTGCAGAGCTGATGCCTTAGCAAACATGGCATCCCGTATGAAGTCAGAAGAGGACTCAACGATAAGAATCTCCCATCAGCCGAGGCCTAGAATCGAAGAAGTCTAGGTTGCCCAAATTACAGAACAGCCTCAGAATTGGATGACTCCTATCCTCCAGTACTTAGAAGAAGGGCTCCTCCCAGAAGACAAGAATAAGGCAAAAAGAGTCCGCATCAGAGTAGCTCAGTACCTTGTCATGAATGAGAGGCTCTACCGAAGGTCTTATTCTCAGCCATTGTTAAAATGCCTAGCTCCAGAAGAGTCTCAGTACGTTCTGGCAGAAATTCATGAAGGAATATATGGAAATCATAACGGAGGCAGAACCATAGCACACCGAGCACTAACACAAGGCTACTACTGGCCTGGAATGCTAAGGGAAGCAAAAGAATATGCTCGAAAATGTGACAAATGCCAAAGGTTCACCCCCTACCAACATCAGCCTCGTCATGAACTCATCCCTATCACAAGCCCATGGCCCTTTGCACAATGGGGAATGGACATCATAGGCCCATTGCCTAAAGCCATGCCAAACAGGAGATATCTATTGGTAGCTATCGACTGCTTCTCAAAATGGGCGGAAGCAGAGCAATTAACATGTATTACAGAGAAGGAAGTCAAAAGTTTCACTTGGAAAAATATAGTCCGTAGGTTCGGCATACCTCGCGTGATCGTCTTAGACAACGGCACGTAATTTGTTGGTAAGACATTCAAAAAGTTCAGCCAAGACCTGAATATCAATCAACACTTCTCCTCACCTGGTCATCCTCAAGCCAATGGGAAGCAGAGGTCACTAACCAAACAATCCTTGATGCTCTTAAGAAGAGACTAGAGGGAGCTAAGGGAGAGTGGGTTGAAGAACTCCCCGGAGCACTCTGGGCCTACAGAACAACTAGGAGAACTCCAACATCAGAAACTCCCTTTCACTCGCTTACGGCACCGAAGCAGTGATCTCTGTTGAGATCGGCATGCCTACCTTACGGACTGAAGCTTTCAACGAAGAGACCAATGACCAACAACTCGCTGAAAACTTGGACTTGCTCGAAGAGAGAAGGGAGCAAGCCGTGGTCAGGATGGAAGCATATCAGCACAAGATGGTTAGCCGTTCAAAACTAAGGCTTAAGCCTGCCAACTTCCAAGTTGGAGACCTCGTCTTAAGAAGAGTGTTTCAAAACACCAAGGATCCCACCATGGGAAAGTTGTCACCCAACTGGGAGGGCCCTTATAAAATCACCAAAATAGTGAGACCGACCACTTATTGGTTAGAGAGCATGAATGGGAAACTTGTTTCTAGACCTTGGAATATGGAACACTTACATAAGTATTATCAATAAAGAAATTTCTCATTTCAAATATTCCATGAAGTGTTCTCATTTTAATGTATAGACCTCGTGTCTGGTCCATCTTAATGTACAGACCTCATGTCTGATCCATCTCAATGTACATACCTCATGTCTGGTCCATCTTAATGTACAGACCTCATGTCTGGTCTATCTAAATGTACAAACCTTAAGTTTGGTCCATCTTAATGTACAGAACTTATGTCTGGTCCATCTTAATGTACAGACCTCGTTTCTGGTCCATCTAAATGTACAAACCTTAAGTCTGGTCCATCTTAATGTACAGACCTCACGTCTGGTCCATCTTAATGTACAGATCTCGTGTCTAGTCCATCTTAATGTACAGACCTCATGTCTGGTCCATCTAAATGTGTAGACCTCACATCTGGTCCATTTCAATATACCGACCTCCATATCTGGACCACCTCACCAAAGCTACATGGTTATTTCTCAGAACAAAGGGGAAGGGATCAACCTAGCTGCTCAACTACATGACTGAGAATATTAATTCAAACCAACAGATGTGATTATAATTGCTCAAATTCTTATCAAGGAGTCCTAGAAAGAGATTACTACAAGTCTTTATGTTCGGCAATTAAGCTCTAGATGGTTAGTTCCTATACTAGCTACCATCCTTATTGCTCAGAGCAAGTTCGTGATTCGAAACCCCTCAATTTCAAGGGTCTGGATTAGTTGCTTATCTTCCCACTTTTAATCGTTACAATTTGTTTCAAGATTATTACAAGTCATAAAGCTCGGAAGGCAGCCCACCATCTGTGGCCGATTAAGGAGTAACACTTAGCTCCTGAATAGGTTTACTTGCGTCAATTACAAATTCGAAGGGTCAAAACACATTTATGCACTACAAAACTAGGAAACTTTGGACAATGCTCGATCAAGCCATAATGTTTGCAAATGTTCAAGTAAAGGAAGAAGACAAAGCTCTGAGGAAAAGATATTTCTATTAATTTGTGCGTTCTGTTACAAAAAGAGGAAAAACAACAAAAAAATTTTGCTCTAAACTAAAGGGCTGGCAGATCCGTCATCCTCATCATCATCATCAATTCCCGACAGGTCAATGTCCTGGGAACTTGGCAAGAAGCTTGGATTTGAAGTTGTCATAATCGAACTGCACAAATCTATCACCCATTTTCTCCAGCTCGGTCTTCAGCCTGGCCTCGGTCTCGACCTTGGCCTCATCAACCTTCAGAGCAACGGAGGCTTGAAGAGTGTTGTTCTCCTTCTTCAACCTGTCCAGCTCCTGAAGGAGGGATTCCCACTCAGACTTGAAAGAATCCCTCTCAGACTTAAGGGAATCCCTCTCCGACTCCATGATGGAGAGGGAATTCCTCACTTCCTTGAGCTCTTCCTCGGCAGCTGTAGCTTGGGAGTGAGCCGTGCTGAGCTGAAACCGAGCCTCATCCAGCTCATCCTTAAGCCTTTCCACAGCCTGAAGATCCACGGCGGCCTCCATCATAGCAGCCAAATTGTGCAAGGTTTGTAAAACAGTAAGAGACCCAATCAGGTAGATATAAAAACAAAATACCAAAAAAGACAGAACGGTCATTACCTTCAGATGGGCGCTCATGGCGCCAGCAACCGTCTTTTCAGTACCCTGCCTGGTACTGCAAGAAGGAGAGTCCTTTTTGGGGGTATCTGCCCAGAATTCTTTAATGGCCTGATGGACGGCCCTGTACCCATCTGGCATCAGGTCCAAATCAACGGCCACCCTTGCCTTGCCCTTCTTCGGAGCCTTTTTAGCCGATGAGGGGGCA
The DNA here is from genome assembly GCA_008638375.1 of Nyssa sinensis. NCBI lineage: Eukaryota > Viridiplantae > Streptophyta > Magnoliopsida > Cornales > Nyssaceae > Nyssa > Nyssa sinensis. The sequence goes on from CM018033.1 coordinate 6,619,410, forward strand.
GGTTCAGAATTTACCATGCCCTTCTTGGGCGGTGCAGAAGTGGGTTCCCTAATCACTACGCCCCTCTTAGGCGGCGCAGGGGAAGGGGAAGCAGAAGGCACTCCCCCTTTCTTGGATAATGCAGTAGAGGAGGGGACGACAGTGGTCGTCCTCTTCTTCTTGGATGAAGGAGCGGCATTAGAAGGAAGATTCACCACCCTTTTCTTCTTTCCCGAGCCCCACTTACCAAAGACAGTTTGCAACACATATTCAACCACGTTGTTATCTTTTAAGGCCATTGGAGTGCTCGGCTGAAGGATGACTCTGTAATCCCTGTTCTTGGTCTGGAGAAGCCTACCGTACTGCTCCTTGAGAACAGGTGTGAAGGATGGCCTCCTTTTAACACTTTTAGCTACACAAAGATGTACAATAACAATGATCAGATAAACAAATAGCAAAGGCACGAGCAAAAACGAAAATCACAAAAGAAGGGGGGTCTCACCCATAAACCCCGTGCTCCGGGGGAATGTAGAAATCTGGTCCTCAAGGTCTGCCTCCTCCCATCCTCCACTAACAAAAAAATACTTATTTTTCCAAGATTTATTGGAAGACGGCACAACTGACAGAGGTCTGAAACCACTATCAAAGGACATATAATAGAGGCCCTCCGAACTCATATACTTGAGATCCATTTTACAACGGATCAAATTTAGAGAGACGTCTACATTATTCATACAACCCAAAACTAAAAACCTTAGCAGGTGCTTCCAACTATTCAAATTCAGGTCGGCAGGGCAAAGGTTGAACCAACAAAAGAACTCCTTAAGCAATGTGGGAAAAGGAAGGCGCAACCCCATCTCAAACCAAGCAGTATAAACACAGATCTCACCTTCCCTAATATCCGAAGGACGATCTAGGGCATCAGGAGCCCTGAGGACGACATCTTTGGGAAAATTAAATTCCTTCTTTATGCTTTCTAGCCAGGAAGAGGTCACGATACTCTACCCCTCTTCCCTTTGGGAGGGCTGACCAGAGACCTCTCCCTTTTTATCCCTGGACTCTAAAAAAGCATCTACAATCCTAACTTTGGGACTAGAACGGGTCTCTTCCGACCTAGTCCCCAAAGAGCTACTATCCCTAATAAGGGTTTGGGATGAAGCATACGCTTCAAGAAGACTCCCTGAACCATCGCCAACACCGGAAGATGCAATGGAGGTCGACATTTCAAAATAACTAGAGAAGAAGAAGAAGAAGGATAAAAGAGATTATGAACAAAAGAACCAAGGCCAAACCTGAAGAGAGAGAAACTTCGAGCGATGGACACTTCTTACAGTTTAGCTTGCTGGTTCGACAATGGCAAATGCTCCTTTTCCTCTAAGGTATACGAGAAACAATAAAAGATGAGTACAAGGCACCTTTCCCTCCTTATATACATTTAGAAAATGGGGGCTACTAAGACGAACCGTCGGGACGGTTACAGGCAATGATAGTCTTCAAATCGACTGCGCCATAAATGACGCATCAACAGTCGCCTTGAAAAACGAGACGACAGAACACGTGACTTTTCGAGGCTCATAAACCTTAGTTACGCCATAAGCTCAAACTAAGGCTTGGGGAGGGAGTAACTGATATACCACAAAATGACAAGACCAATCATCACTTGAAACGTGTATTTACAGTTCAGCCCGTGCTCGGCCAGTTCAGCCTGTGCTCGGCCAGTTCAGCTTGCACTCGGCCAGTTGAGCTCGCTCTCAACTAGTTCGGTTCAGACCTAAAGACTTGAAGAGGCCGAGCACATTCCTCCAGAGCAGATCCGCATTCTAGCAGAGCTCACAGGACTGAACACAAAACTTCGGAGTAACACTTGAGATATATATATATATATATATATATATATATCAAATATATAACATCTGAAATTGCAGAATCATATTATTTTTTTTGGACATAATTTTAGCAGTATGCTATGCATCATCGTCATTATTTACAAAAGGAAAAAAGAAAAGCTGACAAGTATTAGTCTTTGTATATTTAGAGATTTCCATTAACAAGTCTTTTTGCATTTATAAGCGGATGTCTTTTGTTCTTGATTTTGATGACATATAGCTATCCAACAATAAAGTTATGCATAATTTGTGTACTTCCATTAACATTATCTGCACATAAATTCCATTTAGTTTAGACAAGCTTCTATTCTTAATTTATGCTATCCTTTTAAGAAGAAGGTGGACTAATATACAAGAATAGATAAGTGCTGATATGGTGATAATGCTCTATATTCAACTGATTTTTTATAAGAAACTGGGGAATCAAATTTTCCCCTTCATGGAGAAGAGTTTGAGTTCGAAACATGAAGCCCACATGGGTTTCTTGTTAAGAAAAATTGATATGTAGAGCAGTCTCGGCTAGCAGTGGGATCTTACCCTTCCCTCAATGGGATACAAAAGTTTTAAACAATTTATATAGGCAGATGAAGAGGCCAAATCAAACTGTAATTTTCTTCATTACAATGAAATATAAATGGGCTGGAGTGAAAGATAATAGATCATCAACCACAAGAAACAGAAAAATAGAGCAGCAACAAAGTATTGAACAATTACAGCATTTGCATTATGTAATATTCATTTATACTTCATACTTCAAAGTTACAAAAACCATTTGCCAATCAATAAATGTGTATGTATTATTCTTGATAATACAATCAAATGATCAATAGGATGGTACAGTTAATACTTGAATTTGAACAGAGCTTTTCATGTAGAAAGAAACTGGGTCGGACATTTCCTCACCAATAATCTCCACAAGAACAAGTTCCATTCCTGAAATGATGAAACCTTCTAACATCCCTAACAATAATCTCCCTCTCCACAATCTTTGAGATAAACTTAGTAGCAATATGGCAGTCATTACAAACTCTAAGGTTCTTGGCAACTCGAATCGTAGTGCCAGGAGGGGTATTGAGGATTCCGAAGGCTATTGCTAATTTCTCGCTGTGTCCACATAGTAGATTCTCCTTTTCCTCTTCATCAACATTGTGAAGAACACAAGAAGTATCTGGCACATAACCCTCTTTTCTCATTCTCTCAGACAACACCTCAAGGAAGCCATGGAGCTGCTTACTTTTTGGATGTGATACATCCCCAGCCATGAACTTATGAACCTCACCATCATACTCAATCCAACTGCACCCAGGTTCTTTTCTTACACCCATTTCTTTCATGTTCTTTCGAATCTCCATTGCTTTCTCCCAGAGCCCAGCAGATGAGTAGATATTAGAGAGTAGAACATAGTGGCTAGCCACATTTGGCTCCAATTCAAGGAGGTTCTTCGCTGCAATTTCACCAAGTTCTACATTTTGGTGAATTCGACAAGCACCAAGCAAGCTACTCCAGGTGCCTACTTTGTCAAAATGAGGAGGCATGGTATTGATGAGTTGGTATGCTTCCTCCAATTGACCTGCTCGGCCAAGCAAGTCAACAACACAAGCATAGTGATCTGCTGTAGGTTCAATTCTGTGGGTATCTTTCATTTTATGGAACAAGTTTCGGCCTTCGTTTACCATCCCAGAGTGACTACATGCCGCAAAAATTGCAATAAATGTAATTTCATTAGGCTTGACTTCCCCACCACTGGCTCCTTCTGCCACCATACTCCTAAAAAGTTCTAAGGTTTCCTCTCCTTTCCCATGCATCCCATAAGCCATGATGATAACGTTCCATGTAATTACATTTCTGTTGGTCATGCCATCAAAAACTCTCTTAGATAAATACAGGCAACCACATTTTGCATACATGTCAACCAATGCACTTCCCACTGCAACATCTGACGCCAATGCATTTCTAATGGCAAAAGCATGGATCTCTTTTCCCTTTCCTAGTGCAGCAAGGGCGGCACAACCAGGAAGAATTGCCATGAGTGTTATTGAATTTGGTTTATATGAAGCTGCTTTTTCACCCTCATAATCATCATTTTTCTCGATCTTTGCTTCTACTCTTTGCATATCATGAAGCAAAATAAGTGCATCTTCATGGCATCCAGAAATTACAAAACCTGTAATCATTGTATTCCAAGAAACTAAATCTCTAATCTCCAAGCTATCAAATATATTTTCTGAAATTTCTATCTTCCCCATCCTAAAGTACATGTCCATAAGTGCATTTTGTACATACACGTCCCTCCCAAAACCCATCTTCACTACATATCCATGCATACCTTCTTTGTCAGAGAATGCTTCAGAGTGCACACAAGCTGGCAAGACACTTGCCATTGTGGTGGGGTTAGGAAAAATCCCTGAGAACCCTACCATTTTCATGAATAGTGTTAAGGCCTCCTCATAAAACCCATTTTGTGAGTAACCAGCAAGCATAGCATTCCAAAGCCCAAGTCTCCTATCCAAGATACCATCAAAAACTTTACGACCACTTTCAACCTGTCGACCATTGCAATACATGTCGACCAAAGCACTGCCTACGAAGGAATTCCCAATCAAATTATCATTTCTCAAGGCATAAGCATGAATTTCCATCCCAATATCTAACAACTCCAAATGGGAGCATGCAGGGAGAATACTTGCAATTGTAACCTCATCAGGTCTAATTCCTTCAAGAACCATAAGGTTCAAGAACGTCAAAGCCTCATAAAACCGCTCATTTTGTGTGAACGAGCTTATCATTGTGTTCCATGAAACAATATCACGATCTGCAAACAACTCAAATATAGCTTTAGAGTCGTCAATTCTTCCTAGTTTGGCATACATAGCCATCAAGGCATTGTTTGTGAATGTTTTCCTATCACCTATTCTCAAACTATACTGATGCACTTGCTTTCCAAGCCGCAACCCATCGTGCTTGCTTAGATTAGAACAGGCAAGCGCCACACTCACCAAAGTAAATGAGCTGGGTTCCATTCCCTCCAATTGCATTAAGCCAAACGCCTCCAACGCAAGCTCCCACTCCTCAAACCGACACAATGCAGAAATCATTGAATTCCAAGACACTTGATCTCTATGAGCAATTCTTTCAAACACTTTGAATACATCAACAATATCTCCACATTTTCCATACATATTGAGAAGGGTATTGGCCACAGTCACTGATGATGAGCAGTACCCAAGTTTGGCAATGGCGGCATGAATCTGTTTGCCGCAATTCAAGTGTTGAAGGTCGGTGACAGCCTTTAAAACTGCAGGAAAAGCGAAATTGTCAGGTTGGATACCAGCCATGGTCATTTCGATGTAGCTAGTGACAGCTTCCCGGAATTGATTTGTTCGATTGTGGGATCGAAGGGCTTCGACCCATGCAGTGGCTGAGCGTGATTCTGATCTGGGTTTTGGAGAGGTTTTGGTGGAGATGTGGATGGTGGTGGTGTGTTGAGGACTCTGTTTTTGAAAAGTTGGGTGTTGGGTTTGGAAGGAAGAGGGGGAATGTGAAAGTTGTAGAGGTAAAGAGTGAGTGGAGAGAGGCTGCGTCCACGAGGACATTGGTAGTTATTACAGTTGGTCGAGTTTCAAGCTTTTCTCATGACTGGAAGAGATATACAATGGGTTATACAGACACCATGTTATCCATTTGGGGGGGGGGGGGGGGCGCCCTCTCACGAAATTCCATATTAAAACCAAACCAAATTTGGATAAAATTAATTTTTTGAATTTTAAAAATATTTTCCTTCATTTGTCAAAATAAAAAGGTAATTTAATTATAGATGACGTTCTTATAATTAATATTTAATAATTAAGAATTTTTTAAAAAATTAACTTGATTTAATAGTGAATAATTAATAATTATATTACCTAATAATTAATATTTTTAAATTTGTTTATAATATTAATTATTAAAAATATAAAATAATTATATATTTACTTATATATTTCATTTAGGACATATTTTAATAATTATAACCATTATCTTTAACACACATCTACTCTATTACTAAAAAGGATTATTTTTTAAAAAAACATCAGGCGACTAAGATCTAAAATGCACAAGTACCAAATAGATACTTATTGTGACAAGTCACAATAAAATATTTCTAATTTTCATTTTTATTCAATTAATGGAAGATTTAAATAATATTTTTATTCTTTTTTAAAAAGGTATTATGTAACTAAGATCTAGAGTGTCAGAAGTAGATTAGAATCAAAGAAAAACTTGTAAGGAATTTAAGGCGTAAGGTATGAGTGTATGTCCAGATTATAATAAAAGGGATAATGATGACAACACAATACCTATTGCACTCTTCAACAATTACAAATAATAGTTTCGATTACCACAAGGAGCACTATGTCATACATTTATTAGTGTTCACAATGACGAGAGGACACTATTTACACTAGTCCTAACATGTGGGTTGGTTAAGTGGTGACATAATCAGTAACAAATTCATCATGTAATTTATTAGTGTTCAAAATAGTGGATAGTTAAAAGAATGTAATAGAATGTTGGAAATGTGGGTGGAATCTTTCTATTTTTAGAAGATTCAAGGTGTTTTGTTTCATAGGTGCTGCAATAGACAATTTTAAGAATTCAATATTTTAGTTTTCATGTCACACTAATACTCGTATTCGGATAATAATTTTATGGCACATAATTGTACTATAGCCACGTGTTAGATTTTAGAAGCCTCTCAAAGACTCACTCCTAAATCTTTGAGTAGGCTCAACAAAATAGATGGATTGGACAGGTTATAAATAAGTAGGGTCAAATATGGGTTAAAATTAAATTTGATTTAAATTTGAAGGGTCAAATACGGGTCAAGTTAACCCAAAATTAACCCATTAACTCATATTTGATCTTTTTTTATTTTTATTTTATACCTCATCAAATCTAAACTTTTTATAAAAAAGCATTATTATTTTTTTAATATGTGGAAGTATCTCAAATCCTTAAAATCATGTGGGTCAAGTTTTGATCTATGGCCTTTACTTAGTCTCAAAATGCTTATTAGTTGAAAATGAATAAAAATATTAATTAATTCATTTTTATTTTCAATGGCAAGAAATAAATTAAAGTAACACTTTAATTAAATTCTAAAAGAATATTAATATGAAAAATCAAGTTCAATAATCAACTTTGGTAGTTTCTTGTTCAAGTTTGAAAAAGATTTCATTTTGTGAAACATCATTTATTGTATTTGTGCTTGTGTACATATGTGTGCCTGTGTACATATATGTTTGTGTGTGTGTGTGTGTGTATATATATACACTATTTCTGTATTGTCGCATAATATATATATATATAGGTTTACTCAAATTTTTTTTTACCTTGACAATAATGTTTTGTGATTCTTTCAAGAGGTTCTCCTTTAATAATCTGTCGAAGCCTCCTCCCAATCTGTTCATTACCCATTTTAAACCTATTTTTTATTTATATAAAAGATTGATTTTTTCATACAACCTATATTTAGGCTATATTTTAAATAAATCACTCAAAACTTATTAACTATTAAACAAGTTTGGACGGACTCGTGAGTTTTGATAAAATTTGAACCCCTATTTTTAAATAACCATGACATACTAATTATTTGTAAATGTACACAATTTGCATGCATGTAAAAAAAAACTGGTAAATTGATCTGATATGGGCTATCTTTAAGAAAGTTCCACAACGGAGTTACAAGGAAGTTCCTCTCTAACTTTTTTTTTTTTATGCCTCAAATTTTTAGAACTAAATAATTTCCCTCGGTTTGTTCAGGGATTCATGCTGAAAAAAACAAAGAATTGTCTTCGAGGCCTTGTGTTCATGGAGAAACTCTCGAGTTTTTATTTTTAATTTGAATTAAAAAGATTAATAATAAAATCTCTTTCATCTTGTTGTATAATGCTTAGATATCTCGAGAAGTTTTCCTAATTTTGGTTCTCAATAATGTGGGGTTTTTTTATTTGTCGTGACAAGTCACATCATTAATCTCGTAATAATCAATTAATTAATTCAATTGGCAAGAAATTTACTTAATTTTTTTTCTCACGAGTCAAAAGAAGAAAAAAAAAATTGACAGTAATATATTAATTTAATATTACATCATAATAGAATATAAAAATAATATAATATTATTAACTCATTTATATAAATACTTTTAGTAAAATAAATATTATGCATTATTCTCCATTCGGTACTAGAGTACGAGACTCATCTCGTGAGGAATAGTAGGACAAACCAAGGTTGACAAAACCAAAACCATATGCTTAAATGGGCTGGCAAAAACACTGGACACTCAAAAATTGATATATGTATTTGTTAAAGCAACTCTAACTGCAAAAGTATTTAAACTAATTTATATATTAATTAATATCAACAGTGAACAAATCTAAGGGGGACAAGTGGAGGCCTTCTCCCTTCTAAAAAATTTTGATATTATATTTTTTTTACTCATAATTTTGTTAGAAAACTTAATAAACTAGAAATTGACTCTCTTAATTTGTTTTATATATTCATATAAATCTTTTTAAATTTTAATTTTTTTAATTTGATTCTTTCTAACTGAAAAAAATTTCTGAATCCGTTACTATTATATCAACTAGTACATTGTGTCATCAATCCAACAAGGGACTGGCCTAAAAAAAAAAAAAAAATTAAAAGGAAAAAGTATATTTTTAAAGGGTCACGTGACTAAGATCTATATTTTTAAAGGTAATGATATAACATGCTATGTAACTCACACTATGCTGAGGTGAAAATTTTAATTAAATAGTTCTTTTAAAAATAATTATATTGAAAAAAATGTATTTGTTGGAGGATAATTTTGACATTTTAAAAAGTAAAACAGAAAGTGAATTACTTTAGAACTTTACATTTTAAAATGAATATTCTTTTTCTTTTTCTTTTTCAAAAAGTCACGACCACTCTAGATATATTCTCCTTTATTTGGAATTTGGAATTCTCCTTTTTTTCAAAGTTCAAAAAGGGGGAGAAGTATATGCTATTTGGATAGAAAGTGAGAATTTCGGAAAATTTTTGAATGAAATTGGTGCAGTGATACGGTAATGTGTCTTTTCAATGATGATATTCGGTTATGTGTGGTATGACTTACCATTTTTAGTAAGACATAATACATATAACAAAATATTATTAAAATGATACATTATCATACTGTGTATCACATCACTTAAAAAATTCTTACTCTTAGAAAATGTGATCTTTGATGCCGACCGGTATCTTTCGAATTTTTTATCCCAGTCATGCTCTTTTTTTCTTTTCAAATTTCTTAAATCCATGCTGTTTTTTCGTTATGGTCCTTACCCTTACCTTGATTTTGTAATGGAAATGTCTTTTTAAAAGACATTAATAGAAGCATCTTTCCAAAAATGAACGTGGTACTATTTGTATTTTCTTAACTACTGCACTTATAATAAATTTAAAAAGTTTAAAAACCTTAAATCTGCACTATTTGTATTTTTTTTTTAACTCACCCGCCCTCTGTTTCATGAAAACTCTCTTATAATATCGTCTAGGCATGTATTGAAGGGTGTTTTTCTCTTCTGACTTCTTTTGTATTATAGTCTTGCCAGGCTTGCTTTAATACCAGTAATACTCAGATTCAAAGTATCTATAACATTAGGGGTTCCTCCAGGGTTGAAATCTAACATATGCAGAAGTATAAGGACTTGAAATTTGTTTCATTAATTCATTTCATGTCTGCATTATTGAAGTTGGGTTGGTCTTCGAGAGCAGCTGTGGGAAGGCGACCTGAATTGCACTGTCCAATATTTATTCAAAGTTAAGTATTAACTCTGACACTTCTCAAGTTCTCATCATGCAATGTGTGTTAGATATTAGTTGGCATATGACAACGACTTGAGGTTTCCTACGCACAACATTCACGTGTAGCTTTAGAAGATAATACCAGATGTCCAGTGGCTATCCTTTTAAGATTTTGAGTTGTTGGGATTCATGTTTGGTGGGTGGTACCTTACAACAATTATTATTATTTTGTAATGATCAACCATGATTTTTTATGTAATATTTAATAATTAAATAATAATAATAATAAAAATTATAATTTTTAATATTATAATGATAGATTTATAGAGGAGAACGAAAGTACAAACTTATTATTTCATTCTTAAAATTAATTACACTTATTTTTTTTGTAATATTTTATAATTAAAAAAATAGAAAAAGTTGATATAATATACAAGAACATCACTACTACGTCTGCATTCTCTTAATTAAAATGACGTCGTTCGGTTTGCCCTTTTAATTATTTGGGTGGGTCCCAACCCTAGGTCCGACCCAAATCCGTTGACCCAGACCCGAATAGGGTCTTATTCTCTGGTGAGTCACTGGTCACCCTCTCTGGTGATGGTGATCATCAACAACTATTTTCCGGTGAAATTTTTTCGTAGTTCAGATCATTTTCACCCTAGTTTCCTATTCTATGCGTTCTATCAAGTCTTGGTTCACTTTTGGTCGTTGAACTAGGGAATCACAACGAATCTCCAATGAGACCCGTTTTTTTGGCGACCTTCAACAATCGGTCAGTTCTCACTTGTTTCTTGAGCTAACTCGTCCATTTTTGGTCCATTGCATTCCTCTTTCAATGGGCTAAAATCCCATGGCCTAAAATCAGAGTTTTATGGTTGTTTCCCTAAGATGGCCAATTATTCCTTCAACCTCAAATCAGCTATACCAACTTCATTTCTGGACCAAATCCACTGGTTCAAGTTGCAATGTGTTCTATTCTTCATGTAGATTACGTTTTCATTCTCAAAAGTAGGTTTTGTGCAAGTAAATTTCTAAGTAGGTTCTAAGCCTCTTTAATGATGCTTTATCTATGTTCTTATGATTTTAGGTGACTACGAGCTCAACTAAACATTGTAACACCTCAAAAATTTATAAAAAAATTGAAAGGGACACAAAAGGTTGAGCACCAACCTTGTTTAGCTGAGTTTCAACTTTCATTGAATTTTTCTCTCTTCTCGGCCATTCTCTCTCTCTCGGCCATTCTCTCTCTCATCTGCTCCTCCACTAATCTTTCATCTTCTCTTTTGTTTCTGCAACTGTAACATTCCGATGATCCAATTAAGTGAGGCAATTAAGGATAATGAGGATTATCATAAGATAATTTGCTTAATAATTATGGACAGTTATACTTAAAAACTAATAGCCCATAAATATGGAGATAAATGTGTTAATGAAAGCGATTAGTTATGGATTGGAGACAATCAATTTTAAGAAAGTGATTTAAAGATAACAATCATGACTTGCTAACGAATTACAATTGGCGTTAATCAAAGATTTTGATAATGAATTACAAATGGCATTAATCGAAGATTAACATATGAATAATTATGAAAAATTAGTGCACGAAATGCACTAAGGCTAGACTAATGATGCATGAATAATGTGTGCTTAATCAAGAAATATTGCAAAAAATATAAGAAGCTCTTGGGATAATAAAATGCAAGGGTTGGGAATTAATAAAATACTTTAAAGTGCAATAGGATGCATCTGTAAAATAAAAAGGAAGAAAAGAGCTCTAAAATGCTCTTACCAAGACTTGAACCCTTGCACTTCACAAAAGATAAATTCTAACCTCCAAAAAGTTACCAACTAGGCTACCAGCACTTTTGTGTTATAATATCCACTTAAAATATATATATCCCATAAAATACATATATGGGTTACATACAAAAGTTGGGTGTCATCAACCTATTGGACCAACACTTCAACCAATAAAATGACATGCAATGTAACACCCCGATCAGGTTATCAAAAATTTAGTCGCTAATTAAATATTAGAGACTTTTAGAAGTAAAATGATGCTTATAAAAAGTTAAATCGAGACAATAAAGACTACAAAAATTGATAAGAGTTCGATTAATAAGAATCAACACATGAAGAAAATAAATAAATAATACAAGTACACGAGGAAGAAATAAAATTAATGCAAAAAGAAAAATGGAATTAAGTGCAAAAGCCTAACTAAAGGCAAATAAAAAGAAAAGAAGAAAAGAATGTCAAAAAGTGTTGGCCCAAAGTCTTGTAAAAAAGAACTTATACCAAAAAGATTACTAGTTAGGCTACAAGCACTTTTATACTATATATCCCACAAGAAATGTACATGCTCAAAAGTTGAGGTGTCAACACCTCATTGGACCACCATTTCCTCCAATAAGAATTCATGCACAAATCTGATATATATATATATATATATATATTGCGTGTGTTGTGCATGTGTTAAAGAAAAACCAGAGCTCTGTGTGTGTGTGTGTGTACTGCTAGAGACAAAGACAGAGAGAGAGAAGAAGAAGAAGAAGAAGAAGGATGAGAAGGGAAGAAAACCTACATGCATGGCTATATGGAGCTTGAAAGAGTCCAGAATTAGAGGTGAAAGGAAGGACACCACTATGCACTAGAGGTAAAGCTTAAACTGAAACTTTTTTTCTCTAAGATTTCAAAAAAGAAACCTTACTGTTAGCTTCTGTTTTGAATATTAAAATGCATGCATGTGTCTAATATTGAAAGAGGGAAGAAAATAGAAGAGAAATGGAGTAGTTTGAACTTAGAAAATAATGAAATTCATAAAACCCAAAACTAAGAAAATTCAAGTTTTACCCTAGCTTGATTTAAGATTTAAAATAAATGCATAGCTCAAAAGAGCATTTAATTTAGAACATTCTGCAACTTTAATCATTTAAAATGGTCAAGAAACCATCAAGAACCGTAGAGTTACAGTTTAGAGAGAGAAAAATAGAATGGATGTATTAAGGCATGATTTACTGTGTTTTATGAACGAAAAAGTATTCCCTAGGCTTTCGGAAACTCATTGGAGTGAAAATGGGGTCAAACACACGTATGTAGATCCACGAAATAGAAAAAATGCATCTCACATGAAAGTCGAGCCCTCGTCGGAGCCCGATTGTAACACTTTATTTCGAGCCTAATGTAACACCCCGACCTAATTAATTAATAATTAGTTCACTAATTATTAATTAGTATCGACTTACAGAATGATTAAGGGAATTAATCATAATCTCGACGGTCGCGATAGACCAATAAAATAATTAAATATGTCTAGAGAAGAGGGTGCAACACCCGAACCTAATTACTGATTAATTCGGTGAAACAATGTTGTTTTAATACTGACGGAACTCGAATTAGCTAACCCAAAAAAATTCCGAATAAATAATAAATGACACTAATACTCTGACACTGAAGATAACTGAAATATGAAACTCCCGGAACAAACCGCATTGAAAAAGGTGCTATGGAATGAAAGTTATGAAGGAAACATTGAAACTGAATTACTGCGCAACCAAACGTGGCCTTAACCAAAAATGTGGAAAAAAATGGCCAAATGGGAGGCCAAGGGAATTGAACCCTTGACCTTTGAGTGGAAAGAAATTTTCTCCAAAAACTTATAAGTTGGGCTACCCACACCTTTGTGCATATATTCGCAACTTATTTGTATATAACACTGAATTGTCCTAATCTGCCACCCAAACTGACCAATGGTAATCCATGCAAACCCCACATGATTGCCTGAATTAGCCCCATCATGTCTCTGCCCTATACTGAACCCTACAAGTGATATACATAAATGTATATCTATATAGGTGGGTGTACATGAGATTGCTAGGGATTCTCTTTGGTCACAAGAGGCGTTGTGTGTCTCGGGTGAGGAGGAAGGAAATCAGAGACCTAAAACAGTGAGTGTGTGCATGTGATCTGTTAGTGAGAGGGGGCTACCAAAGTGTTGTGCACATGAATATGTGTGTGTGTCCATGGATGTACAAGCTTGAGCTTGACCTATTGTTGCATGGTGGAGCATAAGTGCACGACTGGACTGAGGGCACGACTGGGACAGGAGCACACGCATGAGACCACAACCAAGCCCTAAGGAAAGAACAGCCACTGTTTGAAAGGTAAAACACCAAAAATTTTCCGAACTTTGCCCTCAAGCTTGTCTACTGTTTCCGATTGTTTTTGATCTATATAAACTACATATTTGAGTTACTGTGAGGCTTGGGATGATTATAGAACCACTGAGAGGGTCGAATAGGTATAGAGAATCCAAAACCGTGCCCAGGCAGCCATTGATGACCACTTCCAAACTGGGTCTGATTCGACCTCCATAAAACTGAAATTTGATGGTCTAGAACTGATCTAGACCTTTCTAGGATCCCAAATATTACCTTCTGTGACCCAAAATCACACTGGAAGGCTTTCAAAACCGAAGCTATTTGTTTCGGCCATGAAACCCAAACTCCGAAATAGACTCCTAAATCTGATTTTTGTAATGGGGACCTTGATCCCATGATATATGGATCATTTTGAGCCAAACCGCATCAGTTTTGATGGTGAAATGAGGTTACACGATCGAGTTTCAGTCCTCCACGATAATGGGACTGAACCGAGCAATTGAGCCTTGATTTGGACATCAACTGAATGCCAAACTAGTCCTAGGATTCCCAGAAGTGCCTTAGAGTGAAAACAGAATGAAAAAAACAACTCGAGAAGCTACGAAATTGACAAAATTCGAACCTGTAACTAGGGCTACAGTACTTGACATGATGAAGAAGACGACGAGTCGACTGAGTCAACTCGTCCAACATGTCCAGACCCACTGAATTGACTCAACCACGTGTCAAGCTGCGGGCAAGCCACCACATTATTGAAACTGTGTCGTTTTGGGGTTAACTGTTTTGTTTTAAAATTAAAATCTGACTGTTTGGTAACACAGTTAACAAATTGAAATTTGATTTGGGGCATAACCTAAATACGGATAAGGGCTAATTGGGAATAAGGGGGGATATCTTATCCCGGTTTTCTGAAGGACAGTGAACCGGTTGATTCACAGTGTTTTGGACCGGTTCAAATTCTTGAACCCTAAAATCGTTTGGTCTGAACCCCTAGTTAATGAAATTAGTTTTGAACCCCTAAAACTTTTTGATATTACGGTTTGACCCCAACTGTTTAATAGAATTGTACAGTGGCCCAGATTTTGGAAAAATTGTGCATTTAAGCCCCTGAAAAAAATAATAATTAAATAATAAAATAATTATTTTATTAAATAGGTAAAATTACTATTTTACCCCTGGACATTAAATACGCCAAACGGAGTCCAAATAAATTAAATAAATAGTGTATTTTCACTATTTCAGGTATTCCAGACTCAATGGCGGAGTCCGATTTAGGAAATTCAGTACCGAAAAATACAGACCTGTAAGTGGTAAATGACTATACTGCCCCTGATGATACCTAGGCCCAAATAAAAATAAAAGACAGTCTATTTTGACTATGTCGGGCATTCTGGACTCAATGGTGAGGTCCATTTAATGAACCGAGGTCCCGAAAATTTAGCTATGGCATGTGAAATTACCAAAATGCCTTTGATGTCTAAATGAAGTCCGATTGGGACAAAATTGATACCAATAGAAGCTCAAATGCTTGTGGACTCACATATAGGGTTAAATGATGAATCGGAGTTAGAATCTTATGAAACGTAAAATGACCAAAATACCCCTGAGCACGGTAAGTGCAAAGTAAAGGTCTAATAAAGGCCAATCTGATCCAATAAATCTTCATAAACATAGTTAGGAAAATCGAAGGGCTAAATAAGACTCTGGAATAGTCAAAGTGTAAAACGAGAAATGACCGATGTGTCCCGATGATCAAAAGCAGATACTGAATGAAGTCCAAATGACTCAACAATTTATATATACGATATGTGGACTATCATGAGGACCATGATAGGATCCGGTGCAAGAACGACAAAATTACCATTTAGCCCCTAAGGGCAGATAAGTGCTTAATTGATAATGACTGGAGTCAAAATGACTTAAAATATTATTCGGACAACTGCTAAACCTATTTAAGGAATTTAATAACATAAGTTGAAACCCAATGAGTGGGTAATAAGCCAATGAACTTAATTAGGCCATATGATAGACTCCTAAGATGATGAATAAGACATGAATGAATGAATTCTAATCTGTTTGTAATTGATGATGATTATTCAGGCTATGCAAGGATATGCCTGAAGTATCTGGAGATTATCAGAGTATTTGTTAATGGAAAATATGACACTAAGAAACCGAGGTAAGTAAATCTGAACTTTGTTGTGTGGTTATTCCCAGCCAGTCACATTCATTTCTACATGCTGCCAAATTTGTACTCTATCACTACCTGATGTACTTGATTTGAGCCAATCGACTTGTGGTTATCAGTTATGCCTGATCTTTGGATTTGACTTGTTTGCTTACATCGTTGTGAGATTGATCATTGATATTTCAGCATTCTTTGCACTATCATACCATGACCTAGTCTTGAGATATATCTTGTTGATAGAAATCTTGATATTCCACACATTTCGTGTTTTGTTGATTGTGATATCAATTGCTTTGTACAGTTGTACATTCTGTGTGGAATTTTATTGGTCATGATATTTGGTATGTATCCGGGGTTGTGCTCAGTCACAATGGCCCATCTATTCACAGATTGCGTGGGGGAAAGACCTTTGGGGTCTTATATGTCCTTCGGGACTTGTAGAGAAAAGAGCTCTAATGCTTTTCAGAGAGCCCGAGGAACTGTGGCGGATCTGAGTATGCGTTTTAGTGGGGTATGCCAGGCCCCGGGTGATTCACGCATATCTGGGTTATTAGAACTCGATGATGATTTATTCTTGTAATCGTTGAATGATCATATTCTATGTCCTGTGAATGATCATATTATTGAAACCATGTTATACTTTACTTGATGATCATGTATCTTTGGTACTCGTTGAATGATCATAACCTATGCAAGCATGTCATACTTTTGATTGGCTATCGTAATTGTTGTGGCAGCAGATTATCATGATTGGCTAGATCCCGGTTGTTGGATTCATTATTTTTATCTTCTTGTACCTTATTTCAGGATGAGCCTTTTGGACCCTCGGGTCAATATTGTACATTTTGGTGACTGGCTATGTATTTCTTGTTGCTCATTTGGCTATTGGCTATCTGTTATTCCTTTCTCCTATTATCCTTGTGAACTAACCTTGACCTATGGCAAAGCTAGGAATTTACTTGCTGAGCTTGTTTAAGCTCATTCCATTTATCTAACATTTTTCAGGTGACACTATGTGGGATGAAACGCAACGAGATAACTAGTGGAACTAGTGGAACTAGTGATGCATAATGAACGACACTGACGATATGAACTCCAAGTCAAAGATTGAACGTAAACACTGTAAGGTTAAGTTCACAATTTGTATTATAATATTACATCTTTAGTGATGAGGTTAGCCTAGTATGTTGGATCACTATGATTAAATTGTACTTGGAGACATTCTGATTGTTGATCATTGGAGATGAGTTTTGGTCAGCTGAATTGTATTGGTGTGACTTCCGCTTAAGTAATTCATTGATATAGAATGGATGCATTGGAGCATGTATATTGACACTTTAGAGATATTTGGTGACTGATTCTAGACATGCTCTGATGTGTTTGGATGAATTGCATTTACAATTTAAAAAGGTTTTAATTTTCGCTGTTTTGACCCTACATTTAGAATGCAATTCATTGTAAAGTTCAGAAGTTTCCTTTGGTTGGTCGCATTGACGGCGGGAAAAATCGGCAAGGTGGCCAACTGGCATCACGTCCTTGAGATCCGCGTAGGGTGGGTTTCGGGTCGTGACACCTAAGAACCCATAGAACCAAGAAAACAACGCCATGTATGGAGTCCTCATCGGAGAAGGGTTCGAATCCCCTTAAATTTTCATCGAAAAGTGGTCACCAACCGTTGGCGGTGCCAGAGAGGGTGGTCGGAACCTCGCCGGAGACTTGGGGAAGAAGACACAGTGCGGGTTGGGTCTTGACCAACTGTTTAAATGAGTTTGGATATTAATTGAAACGTCATCATTTTGATCCAAAGAATTAAAATATATATATATATATATATATATATAAAACTAGGGCTGACGTCAGCATGATGCAACGAACCGCATGAACCGGTTGGTTTACGCGTCTTTTGGACTGGTTCACTTAGGAACCTAACTAAACCGAATAGTTTAGGGTTTTAAAGTTTTTGAAATTATAATTTGAACCCCAAAAATTTGGGTTAATTACGAAATGGCCTAGGAAATTAATTAAATATTAATTTTAAATCCTTTTAATTATAAGAAAAATTACCAAAATACCCTTAGGCCAAAAACAGGCTAAATAAAGGCCAATTAAAATAAAAGAATAGTGCAACCCAATATTTTTGGACATTGCGGACTCAACGGTAGAGTCCGATTTGTGAAATTAAATAACAAAAAACATGGACGGGCAAACTGGAATAATTCTAATTATGTCTTAATGATCAATTAAGCTATCAATTAGACTCTGATAACTATGAAAATACATACTTTAACATTTTGGACCCAATGGCAGGATCCTTTTTGTGAAACGAAGTCCTAAAAATATAGACACGTGAAATATCATAATTACCATTTTACCCTTAACGATGGCCGAAGCCAATTAAATATAAAAAGTAGTCTATGTTGACTATTTTGGACATTCTGGACTTAATGGTGAGGTCCGTTTAGCCCAAATAAATTTTAAAAAATATGAAACAACAAATGAGGTAATACCCGTTACGTCCCAAGCATTAATTTAACTATGAAATGAAATCAGAAAAAAAGGGCGGGACCTAACTTAAAGTTTTAAGGCTACTAGACCAACGAATAAAATTCGTTAAGAAAAATTTAGTTACAAAGAAATAATAAGTGGCCGATAGTAATGCCTCAGTTATGTTCTAATACGAAGTTATGTGTATTTGACGTATGGATCTAGGAACTAAAGACAAGGGAAAGGAGATTAAGGAAACAGACCAAAAAATTGAGGTGAGTAATCCGACACCCTGAATTAGTGATGTTTTACCTCATGTTGAAAAATGCTTAAGTGTTTTACCTCCTATTTGAAAAATGCATAATATGTTTTGTGAGTCATCTTGTATCTCGAATCAGTGATATTTTATCTCTATTTGAAAAATGCTTAAGTGTTTTATCTTCATCTGGAAAATGCTAAATTTTTTTGTGAGTAATCCAGTATCTTGAACCAATGGATTTCACATCCTGCTTTCAAATGTCTATCTTATGAATTTTTATATCTGCTCAAATGTCTATTTGCACTTTATGAAATATCTGAGAACTACGATCTTTATGACTATATTTTGAAATGATGTTCATATGTACTGATTTGAAAAATGTTTGTAAAAACCATGGCACCCCTTCAATGAGAAAAATGATTTGTGTGAACCAATTCGATTGTGCAACCTGAGTCATACTTGTTTTGATCCAATCATGTGTTTGTGTGAGACCTACCATGTGGCACTCTGACTCCTGTAATGAGACCTACCCATATGGTGCTATGATTCAATGTGTAATTCGATTCTTATGTCTATTTAAAGGCTGCCCATGTGGTGCTCTGACTCTTGATGAGACTTACCCACATGACGCTCTGACTCGATTCTTGTGTTTATCTAAGGCTTACCCATGTGGCGCTTCGACTCTTGATGAGACTTACCCACATGTCGCTCTAACTTGATTCTTGTGTATATCCTAGGCTTACCCATGTGGCACTCTAATTCTTGATGAAACTTACCCACATGGCACTCTAACTCGATTCTTGTGTCTATCCGAGGCTTACCCATGTAGTGTTCCAACTTTTGATGAGACTTACCCATGTGGCGCTCTAACTCGATTCTTCTGTCTACACGAGGTTTACCCATGTGGCACTTTGACTCTTGATGAGACTTACCCACACTCTCTGACTCGTCGTGGAATTCATGATTGAGACTTGTCTACGTGGTGCTCCAACTCTTGATAAGACTTACCCACGTAGTGCTCTGACTTAATGTGTGATTCTTCGATGTGTGCAATATGTGGTTGTTATCTATCTTTTGTTTTTTGCTATTCGAAATCAGATTTCAAAAGTACCCTCTCTTGTGTATTTGTTATTCGATATTATGTTACCTGTTCCGCATTAATTATCTAAACCATGTTTTAAGAAATGCATATGCTATTATACGTTTTGTGAATAACTCTACATCATTTACTTTGTGTTTTGATATTCAAACTGTGTTATTGAAAATGATATGTTTTAGAAATGCATATGTTATATTTGCTTGAATTTTCAGTATGCTTTATACGTGATCCATTTTGAAAACATGTTTTAAGATATTTTTGTGTATATGTTATCTGTTTGAAGAACCTAGGTGCCCATGATATTTTATGCAAAACTTTGCCTTTGCAAAACCTATGATAGGATGCAGGAACTATCACGAGCTTAGTGAAGCTCATATGGATTTATCCAACATATTTTACGTAACACAATATGGAAAGAAATGCAATAATGACGACTAATAGAGCTAGTGATGTGCTTATGGGCAATGTTGATGATGTATAACTCCAAGTTATAATTCGAATATGTATCCTGTAAGATTGATTTTAACATTAGATATTGTGACATAGTGACACTAGAAATGATATTAGACTTGAATGGTGATTTATGATGGCGAAAATTGTACTTGGAGATATTTTGACTGATGAATGTTAGAGTTCGATTTGTTATTAGATGAGTTGCATGTGTGTGGCTTTCGTATTCGATAACAAATTTTTTTTATCACTCTTGTGCAATTCATTTGATTTGTATGGCCTGTCTAAGCGACATTGTCGGTCACCAACCCCTAATTCGCATAGGGTAGATTTTGGGTCGTGACATGCAATGTCACCCCTTATATATATACTATACTGCGTATATACATGTAAGTCTTTTTGCTGAAGCAACTAAATTTGTAAAGAGAGAGAGAGAACTAGAGAGAGATGAAAGAAGAAGAACAAGAAGGGAGTTGAACTTACTAAGGAGTGAAGAAGGAGGAGAGGTCTCTAGACCAACAAAGAAGAGGAAGAGAAAAGGAGACCAAAGAGAGGGAACATCCATCAAAGGGGTAAGCTTTCTCTCACTAGAATAATTCCTTCTAAGAGGTTGTTTATGAGGTTTCAATTACATGCATGTGATTAATATTGAAAAGGGAGAAAAATTGAGAAGAAATTGAATAGTTTAAGCTAAGAAACCTTAAAAAATCATTATGACTGAACTTAGGAAAAATTTGGGTTATAAAGAAACTTGGCCAAAACTCAATTTTGAATATAAGGCTCAAAAGAGAATTGAAAATGAGACACAACGTAACTTAAAGCAATAAGAATGGTCAAAAGACCGCTAAGCAACCCGAGGTTATAGTTGGGAGTGATAATCATGGGAGAGCGAGTTTTGGCCTTTGTTTCTTGATTTTAGGAACTGGAGAATGTTCCCTAAGCTCCCAGAAACCTATAGGAAGAAAAAAAGAATCAAAACAATGTGTAAAACTTTACGAAATAGGAAAATAAGAAGTCACTAGAAAAGCATGGCTCATTGGAGCAGCCACTGTAACCTCTTATTTCGGCGGCCAAAGTCCTGCCAAAGTCCATTTTAATGCTAGATATGGAATCCTCAAGAAAAAAGAGAACCCTGTTAGGCTCGTTGTCGGAAATAGTCGTCAGAGTTCACCGTCGCCGAAGAAGGCGATTGGTGCCAGCAAGGGTTTTGTTGACCTAGTCAACTATTAACTCGGGTTGGTCAACGGGTCAGGTCGAGTTAGATACCGGGTCTAGGCTGACCCGCGTGTAATTAGATCTAAAGGCTTATTGAAGTGGCATCATTTTGATTAAGTGACAGATGATGCCATGTTTGCATTATGATGATGCACTGAACTAACTAAACCGGTTAGTTCTTAACCAAGCCAGTTTGGTTCAGTCACTGATCCCTCAGACCGTACGATTTAGGTTAAATAAGTTTTTAAAATTATGTTTTGGCCCTAAACCTTTCTGTTAATTACGAATTGGCCTAGAAAAATAATTATAAATTATTTTTAAATCTTTTTTAAATTATGAGAAATTACCAAAACACCTTTATGCCAAAAATAGGCTAAATGAAGGCCGATTAAAATGCAAAAAGAGTCTAACCCAACATTTTTGGGCATTCCAGACTCAATGACAGAGTCCAATTTGTGAAATTAGATCCCAAAAAATATGAACGGGGCAAACTAGAATAATTCTATTTATACCCTAATGATTAATTAAGTGATCAATTGAACCCCAATGACTATGAAAATACCTATCTGATCATTTTGGAAAATTTTGGACCCAATGGCTGGTCTATTTTATGAAATGAAGTCACAAAAATATAGACACGTGAAATGTCATAATTACCATTTTGCCCTTAGTGATCCAAAAGCTAGTTAAATGTCAGAGATAACATATTCTGACTTTCTTTGACATTCTGGGCTCAATGGTGAAGTCCATTTTAGCAAACAAAGTACCAAAAAATGGGACACGTGAAAGTATAAAATTATAAAAAATGCTCCTAGGCTTAAAATAAGCTATAGACGTGCAAATTAAGATAAAGAAAAGTCTAAACTGGTTATCTTTAATATTCCAGGCCTGACGATGATGTTCTTTTGAGGAAAATAAGACCTGATAACAAACTAAAAAATGATGAATACGTTCTTATAACTTAATGAAGTTATCAGAAATGTGTAGATGAAATTAAAAGGTCTATGTAAATGTTACAAAGACCAACTAGACTCAAAAATGAAGCTCGAATACATAAATCGTGTACGAAAAAATATGGGACATGAAAAATATAAGTTACCATTATGCTCTTGAAGGAAAAAATAAGCTATAAAGTATTAGGAACCCTAAATTGGGAATTTAAGGATCTCTTAATCAATTTGACTAAGTTGAAAAGAACTTAAAATGTTGAATAAAGATGCTTGGAATTAGAATGAATACTAATTCTATATAGGATGTATTTTTGATCTATTATTATAGGATCACCAAACGATAGAGAATGAAAAGAAAGCTATGGGATAGCTATTGTGGTACTAGTGTGGGAATGCAATGCTAAGAACCTAATGTAAGTAAACCCGAACACTAATATATGAATTTCTACTTTGCCAATGTGGCCTACTTGTATAGCTACCAATCTTTGATTCTTAAAATTGTGCATCAATAATTGTTTCAAGTCCACAACCCATTGATTATCATGTTTCTATTATGTAAAAATTTGTGATTTGTTGATATCCTATTTGTTGTGAATATCTATGAGTCCTTTGACTCCTTGGTTGTATCTTATCTTTGTAATCATTTTGATCCCTTTTGTTGTAAATATTTTTGACCTATGTATATACACATACCTTGTGGAATCCTTTTGCTAATAACATTATTTGTGAGTACTTGGGATTGTGTCTGTCACAACGCCCATCTTGACTCTTTGGATGGTGATGACCTACGGGTCGGTGTTTGAGAATGATACCCAACACGTTGTCCTGATGAAGACATTTTGATATGATGATAAGAGCTCTTGGTGCCATTTAAGGGAACCTAGAGATGAGTGGTGAACTTGGATGAGTGATGTGTAGGGGTAGTCGAACCCTATTTGATAGCATCCATTTGACTCAATTTGTATATGTTTGATTCCACATAATTTGTTGATTTGATAATGTTATCTTTGAATGATAAATACGCCTTTGAGGTTTATCTATGTATTAGATTCGAATCTCTTTGATTTGGGTAGCTAAACATCACATGTTGATAACTTTGTGTTTGTTGACTCGTTCAGTCATCCTTATTGCAATTGTAACCTCTTTGTGAGCTGTGTTATTTTGGCTTGATGGCCGATCCCTTTGAGCTTGAAATCTTGTGATTATTCTTTTGTTATACACTCTTGTTTAACCCATGGAAAAGTGAAGGATTTACTTACTAAGCTAAGTTAGCTCACCATAAAATTATAACAATTTTTCAGGTAACATAATATGGAAGGAAATGCAATGATGGAGACTAATGAAGCTAGTGATGTGCTTGTGGGTAACGTTGATGTTGTATAGCTCCAAGACTTAATTTGAATTAATCTTGTAAGGTTGATATTAATGTTAGATATTGTAACATAGTGACACTAGAAATGATATTAGACTTGAATGGTAATTAATGATGACGGGAATTGTATTGAGAATGATATTATTGATGATTCATAAAGTTGATTTGGATATCAGATGAGTTGCATATGTGTAGCTTTTGCACTTGACAAATAAAAGAAAAATTATTACTCTTGGGTGTAATTCATTTGATTTTGTACGGCCTGTCTGAGTGATAGCGTCGGTCACCGACCCCTAATCCGTATAGGGTGGGTTTTGGGTCATGACAACAACTGCATGCCTAGTGATGAGAGAGCACATGCTCTCTGAGCCACACCCAGCTTTTTTTTTTTTTTCTTTCGTCTCCTCTCTCTTATTTCCATTGGTTTGTTGCCCTAGCCACCTCACCTAGCTTCCTTTTTAAGCCAGCAAACGACCTCCCTTAATTCTCTACCTCAATTCCATTGGTTCGGGTCGTGACAACAACTGCAGGTCTAGTGATGAGAGAGCACATGTTCTCTAAGCCATACTCAGCTTTTTTTTTTTTCTTTCCTCTTCTCTCTCTTATTTCCATTAGTTTGGTTCCCTAGCCACCTCACCTAGCTTCCTTTTTAAGCCAACAAGCGGTCTCCCTCTATTTTCTACCTCTTGCTTAAGAGATGGGGCTGCCACCTTGCTCAACCAGTGTGAGGTTGGCACCTCATGATTATTTCTCCCATGCGTACGCGCACACACACTTTGACCTTGCACACACCTACTAACACACACACACTCACATACTTTCTTACACACACACATGTGTGTGCATATATATTTGTATATCACCATGTATGTATGTGTGTGTGTGTGTATATATATATATATATATATAGTTGGTGTATATCCATGTAACAATGTATACATGTTCCTCACTATACACACATAACAATGTATATATATTTCTCACTTTTGTACTCGGCATACTTTTGACGTAATAACTATATTTTATCTTATCTTTGACAATCATTCAATAATTATTTTATTTAATAATTCTTTAATATTGAAGTAATATTTTGTCCCATTCTTAATTTAGTAATGTATTAGTCACTTAGCTGTTAGCCTCGTTAACTTAGGGCAATTGACTCTCGATTAGGTTTGATTTTGACTTTATTTTGGATGATGGCTTAACCAAAATTATGGTCTACTGTTGGGTTAAGTTAGTCTCTAACATTGATTCATGTTGTGTCATTGTATTACGCTCGAAGAAAATGATATAATTTTTTATTGCCAAAGTTTTCATTACATTGCCTAATTTTAATTTTAATTTATTTATAATAACTTTTCTTCAATAATATATAATTATTGAGATTTCATTAATTCTATATTGATTATTTTATACCATCAATATTAGATAAATAGTATTTGAAAGTCTCACCTCCTTTTATAGTATCATGTCACTCATTATTTCATGTACTTAATTAATAATAATTAACATCTAATTATAATTATCTTAAATTCATAATCATTATCATAATCCTAAACATAGAATTATCATTGTATTATTTGTCATCAATTAGTTCATTTGCATTGTAAAATTTACTTTCCAATTACACAATCTATTATATTAAATAAAATTATTTTAAAAAATAAGGATAAATAATCTTTATTAGTATTATTAAATATAATTATCTAATAATTATGAATATATTATAAAATAACATAATTTAAAAAGACGCTTATAAAAAACTGAAAAAACAAGATGGATGGTGTCATTGGTGTGAAATAAAAAATTGGGTATCTTCCTATCTCCAAACACTAGTCACGTCAGAGTCAACACGCGTCACTCCGGTCGGAAAACTTGCGCCATAAATTTCAAAGACGCCGTAGGAACAGATGCCAGCCACCACTATCGGTGAGAGGTTGAGAGAGAGAGCGCGCGCGAGCGAGAGAGCTAGAGAAAGAAGATGACTGAGCCCACAGTAGCCAAAGTAACGTCAATTTTCATATACCCGATCAAATCATGCCGTGGAGTTTCTGTTTCTCAAGCGCCCATCACTTCAACTGGTATGACCCAAACAACCCACCATTAACCCACATCCTCTTTTCTTCAATCTCTCCATCTTTTGCACTGCATGTATATATATATGTGTGTGTGTGTGTGTGTAGGGATTTATATATCTGTTCACATATACATGTCTGTAAAGATTTCAGTTCAACCACCACTTCTTTTTTGAACTATTTTAACCAAATCCTTCATTTCATGTGTAACTTGTTTTATAAAGGAAATGCTATTAACAGACCGTGCGCATGTGTAAACGTCACTTCTTTCTTGAAAGGAAATAAAAACTCTTTTTTTTTTTTTTATAAAAAAAATTAATGGCTAAAAGACCCGATTGCATGTGCACCCGTGCTCTTCTTAGTAGGAGTAAAGATGTTCCATTCGAATTGTCATGCTGGTGATGATGTTAATTTCTAAAATTGCATGTGTAGCATATGATATGCAGTGACTGATCCAATTGCTGCAATTGCAATTTAATAAACTTCTGAAAAAAAAAATTAAGAACAGGAAAAAGAAAATTAAATGAAACAATTGTATTGAATTAGTGAATGAAAGTTGTAAAATATTTTAAAATTTACAATTCTTATTTTAAGTAGATGAGGGACTTTTGAAAGATGAAAAGCGCTGAATTTTCCTGGTTGAGTCTCTACTTCTAAATTTGGCCGATGAGTCTTAACTTGTTGAGTTAAAGAATTATAATTTGGTTTTGTTAACTAAGAAATTGAGTAACAATAGATAGGATTGGTCAAGGAGCTCAAAAATTGTAGTATTTATGCTGTATACTTGGTAATAATTTCGTGATCATATAATAATTGCTGCATAAAAGATATTGAGGATTTTATGTTGTATTCTTATAGTAATCGATTTTTCTATATCATACATAGTAACGACAAACTTACGATGGTGATTCTCCTTAAATGGTATTGATAATTTTATTAGCGTATCAAACTCTTTATAGTATTTTATATTATGTTATCATGGTAAATCAATGAATATATACGATCCTCACTTAATGAGATGTTATCATGGTAAATCAATGAATAAATCCGATCCTCACTTAATGATATCGAAGAAGGATTTTAATTCTTTCAAGTTAATCGTCAAGAAACAGTTGTTATGGCATGAACTAAATAATAGTGATTCTACCTACCAATTTATCTCATTTTCTTTTTGCTTGAATTTGCAGGATTTCGATGGGATCGGCAATGGTTGGTTGTGAATTCCAAAGGTAGGGCATATACCCAAAGAGTTGAACCAAAGCTTGCTCTAGTTGAAGTAGAGCTGCCGAATGAGGCATTTTCCGTGGGTTGGGAACCTACCAAGAGTTCATATTTAGGTAAAATGTTTCTTTAAAACAAAATCAATAGGGAAAAGAAAGTATGAACTTTTGGTTTTAAGTTAACAGATCTGATCATAGTTAAAGAGCGAGAAGAAAAAGGAAGCGGGGGGCGGGGCGGGGGGGGGGGGGGGGGGGTGGGGCAAAATAAAACAAAAAGCAAAAGGAGTGTATCTCCATAGTAAAAAAACAGAGCAGTTGAACCGTATTTTGTTATGAAAAGGAGAAAGTAAGCCTCAAAACTACTACATGAGATCATGAAACAACCATGGTTCCTAAGAAACATCTATTGTTTAACAAACTAAAAGAACACTGGTGAAAATCTACATATATCATGTTGTTTTAGCGAAAGTTTTCACAATTTGTTCATATTTTTATATGCATTTCATTTGGTATTTTGTCCTTGCATTCTTTGATTCCTCATTTTTACATGTTAAAAGTAATATGTATGTCAATGAAGACCTATTTTCCCATTCAGACCAAACAATCTAACTATTTATGCTTACTACTGTTTTCATCCATTAATGTGTAGATTTACATTAAAATATATTTACAGAAGTGGAAATGAGCCAAGGAAAATTAAGCTTGATCACATGATATAGTGCACCAATGGGATAGCTTATCCAATGAGAAGTTGTCATTGTGCCAATGATTCTCTCTCTTTATTGGGCATGCGAATTCTCTTATCTGAAATATGACGTCTTTTATTCTGTGGACAACACTATTTCCCTTTCAAAGACAATGTTTATAGGTATTGGTATGCGTTTGCATCCTTTGATTGCACGTGCCAGTTGGTTTTGGAGTCCTAAATTGCTGGTGGGTTGAAAATATTTTCTGACTTCCCTTTGACATGATGAGAGTTTTTAGAAAATTAAGCACTGTTTTGTCCTTTTATTTTGTAAAAGTTTACACTAATTATGTGGATTGGTTTTATTTTCTTAGAAATAAGTATCCTTTAAAATGCCTTTTGTTCTCTCTCCCCCCCCCCTCCCCCCAAATCCCAAATCCTTTTTTTTTTACCTTTTATTAGATGATCCACTGCTTTGAAATAGCTATGCAGACAAGATTTTGTTAATGATCCATCTTTCACTTTTTCCTACAGTGATAAAGGCCCCCGGGATGAATGTGCTAAAGGTTTCATTGAGTAAACCATGTGAAATAACTGATGGTGTCTCGGTGTGGGAGTGGTCTGGCTCTGCTTTTGATGAGGGAGATGAAGCATCGAAATGGTTCTCTAATTATCTTGGTAAACCCAGTCGGCTAGTGCGTTTTAATGAAGGTAGTGCTCGATATAGTGCATCTTCAAACAAAAACCATTTGCATGTAACTGAAAATAAAAAAATTGCCCATACGTATAGTCATATATCATTTGTTTTCCAATATGAATGCAATTGTGTTTAGGTTCCTTCTGTTGCAGCAAAAATCATTTTCTGATTTGAGTTATTTTATAGCTTGTTTTGACTAACAAGCTGATTTTTAAGTGTTCTTTATGGAAGCTTTAGCTTTCTTCCTTTCTTTTATTAAGAAATATTTCCAAAGCATTTCTTATAATATCAATTAGATTTTTTTAAGTTTAAAATATTGGGTGGAAGCTGCTTCCACCACTTTTGCATCTTGGTGTGAAGCGGTGTTGACGTTTGGACCATAGCTTTTATTATTTTTCCCTAAAACTTTTTTCCTTTCCTTTTGTTTTGTTTTGTTTTTTTTTTTGTTGGGGGGGGGGGGGGGTCCAGAAAATGATTTTGATTGCAACTGTGTGCCTTTGTACTCTGTATTTTGTCTCTGCTTGATATTTCTCTTCAAAAGTTCCACTGTAATCCAGAGAAGATGATTATCATGTCAAAACAGTGCACCATTTTTTTACATGTGAAGGTTCCTTGTTGTGTAATACATTTGATGATTCATTAGGACGATTTATCCTTGAATTATAATAATCATAAATTTATATCTTGAAAGAGAGAATCTTAATGCTTATTTCTGGAACTATATCCCTGTCATATGAACTTTAGAACTACGGAACCAAGCTTATTTGGCATATCATTGGCCAGACCAGAACTAGTAATCTGCTCCAATGCTAAATGGTTCAAGACTAGCTTGTTTGTCCAGCGGAGCTATGACAAGCCATGGTGAATTTGGCACAGCTAAGGCATGGCATACCGTGATTTATGTTGTATAGAAGAAACATATACAGTCAAGAAATGGATTGGCAAAACTGCAAAACATATACAGTCATGTTAATATAAATGATTATTTTGTTAATAGTGATGATCATCTCTCTATTATCAACTGAAAAACCTAATGGAAACCTAAACTCTCTTTCTCCTTGTATCACTCGCATCTTTACTTCATTTTAAGGAGCTTCCCCCCTGTTTGGTCTCTATGGAGTAAGAGCCACAAGAGTTTAGATATCTGCTTTTCTAAATTGTGTGAGGTGAAGGTTGTTAACTGTCACAAAATATAGCCTTCCTATTAGTTTTGTTATTCATTTATTTTTTCCTTTGAGCGTCTGACATCCATTATATCTGTTTGGTATCTATCTCTCTCTCTCTCTCTCTCTCTCTTGCAAGTATTTCTTCAGATTCTGTTTTCAGATGAGAAACATTGATTAATTTCTGTAGCTATACTTTCAATGGGGTGCTTGGACATTTCATGGAGCATCATTCCATTGTGTTTGTGCTCCTGCTTCGTTTGAGATCGTCTATTAGATAAGGAATGAGCTGGATTCAATCATTTAGTCTAGGGAAATCATGGTACCCAAGCCAGAACCACCTAATATGAATACGAATCCTTTGCCTAATCATACAGTCAACATGATAATATTCAATGATATCAGTTTGGATCCTTCCATGCTTATTGGAAAGGCCAGTGGTTTCAAAATACCATCCTGGATATGACATCATCACAGAAAGGAGGGAGTGTTTCCGAACAGGGAATGATTGAGGAGCTAAAAAAGAAAAAAAAAGAAGAGGTCAAAAAGAGAACCACCATAGTCCCAACCATAAGCAATCCCCACCAGTCATCAACAAGTCACCAGAAAGGATCCGAACCACACTGTCATTAGGCGATGTCAACACTGTCAGAATTGTCTTGCCTTCAACATCCAAAGTGACATTGCCCAAGCCTCAAACACCCCAACCTAAAATTTTATGACAATAATCAAGGTTCTTGGATAACTTATTTCATTTCTGATTTTGATATAAAAAAAAAATCTTGAAAATAAAATGATAAAAAATTATTGTATCAGGATTTATGATGTCTTGAGTTGGATCTCCAAATTTTTTGAAATGCTCTGACTTGGTGACTTTTATATTGGAATTCTTTCAATTGTTTTCACTTCTATTTTTTTTCCCTGGAAGAACGGTGCTAAGCTATCTTCCAAAGTTGTGATACATCGGTAGGGGAGCGTTCCGCCTTAGAGGGAAGCACCTGCGCGAGCAGTGGTGGACGAAGCGGAAGCGAGAATGTCGGCTTGAGTAACGCAAACATTGGTGAGAATCCAATGCCCCGAAAACCTAAGGGTTCCTCCGCAAGGTTCGTCCACGGAGGGTGAGTCAGGGCCTAAGATCAGGCCGAAAGGCGTAGTCAATGGACAAGCAATATTGTATCAGGATTTATGTCTTCATGAGTTGGATCTCCAAAGTTTTTGAAATGCTCCAACTTATATAGTGGAATTCTATCAACTGTTTTTCCTTTTTTGCTGAAACATTTCTTATAAAAGGAAAGCTAGAAAAAAGTAACTGAATTCTATCTTTTTTATTTTTAAAGTATACCATATATTGTTCTTGCAACTAGTTGTGTGTAACTTATAAATAAATAAGAGTAATCTGGGCTGGTTTGTTTGCTATGCAGTATCAGAGACTAGGAGCGTGGACCCTGACTATGCTCGTGGATACAATGTTATGTTCTCTGACCAGTATCCATTCCTTCTCCTATCCCAGGTGAGTGAAGTTAAGTTTTCATGTAATCCTTGCTTTTGAAAGAATCTCATACCTGGATTTTGTCAATGTATCTTTCGCAGGGATCGTTGGATGCACTAAATAAGCTTCTTAAGGAGCCCATATCAGTTAACCGCTTTAGACCCAAGTATCTTTTCGGACTCATATCTAATTATGTCGTTTTATTGCATCTAGACATTTCATTACCAATGGCATGCATAGTACTGCTTGAACACATTAAGCTTTGTTTCTGTTGGAGGCTTAGATCATGCTCCAATTAATTGTTTTAGACCTAAGTATCTATTTGGACTCATATCTAATCATGTAATTTTAATGCATCTAGACATTTCATTACCAATGACATGCATTGTACTGCTTGAACACCTTACGCTTTGTTTCTGTTGGAGGCTTAGAGCATGATCCAATTAATTGCTTTAAGCCCGGAGATGTTATAGCAAACATTTCTTATTTCTCTACCTCAAAGTGTTCTTTTCCTTTTATTTCCTTTTCTTGACTTCTCTCACGGGATATTTCCAACTTTTTGTCTACTTAATTTTCATGTTTTCAAAATTTTTCACTTGAATGTCACAGCATCCTTGTTGATGGTTGTGAACCATATTCTGAAGACTTATGGAAGGAGATCAGGATAGACAAGTTAACATTTCATGGTGTCAAGTTATGTTCTCGCTGTAAGGTAAAAAGGTTATTATCTGAATTCCTTCCAGTATGATAGTTGACATACTTTCCTCACAGGATCCAAAAAAAATCATTATTTTTTATGTTGCCAAGTTTTTTATTTATGAGTATAGTGTTCTTGGGTGACCTCAACTAGTACAAAGTGTTGGTAGATATAAACTTCCCCCCACCCCCTCCCCCCTCAAAAAAAAATACTTTGGAAAATGATATGTAAAAAGAGGCTGCAACTTGCAGCTGCGCCTCAAATGACAAAGCACTGGTGCATTCTGAAACAGAAGGCTTACAGGTAATCCATATTCAGTGCTACATGACCTAACTGAAGTTCTCTGTTTTTAGAATATCAAAATTACACAATCAGAAGAAGTCGTCGTGTTTGCATTTTTAACTGTCCAGTAAGACCAGCAGCAACGTGAATGAGTCAAAATCATCTGTTTATCCCAACTTTTCCTATGTAAATGTTATGTGGGACTCGGTTATTTTTGGGTCACATGCAAGTCCCATGTACTAGAAATAGGGTGCTACTGTAGGTGTGCATTCTCAGATTCAAAATTTTCCCGCAAAAGACTCGTCTACTTAGTATGGAGTTCTTTAATTTGTGGTGTCTAATCTTTTAAATTCGTCATATTTCTATATTAGCTGTAACATAACTCCTGATAATGCCATGGGAAACTTTCTCATGATTTTCAGGTACCAACAATTAATCAAGAAAATGCAGTTGTAGGCTCTGAGCCAACTGAAACACTTAAGAAGTTCCGGTCAGATAAAGTATTGCGCCCAACTCGAAAACAGCAGGGAAAGGTGAGATGTTTAAATTGGGTTTTTTTTTTTTTGGGGGGGGGGGGGGAGACTACTGCTATTATTCCTCCATCATTGTGAATGATATTGAAATTTCATGTTAATTAATGTTACAGGTCTACTTTGGACAGAATTTAGTCTGCATGGACTCCCTTACTGGAGGGAAGGGAAAGATCATTAAAGTGGGTGATCATGTTCATGTCCTTAAGGTGGTCTCTTCCTGTGCTGATGCACCAGCCTGAACCCTTTCACAGACTCCATTCCTTTTTATCACTGCTTTTATAAACATTAGAACATGTTTTATAATATATCAGAATAAAATAACTAGTGGGTGATTGGACATCGAGCTGCTTGTCTTTCTAGTCTCCATGCCAGAAACTTGAGCTTCATGCTCATCCTTGTTGGAATACGTATTGTTTTATTTTAAGAGGACTGTTTTGTCCTTTTAATGGAAGTAGTATAAATAATAAAAATCAAGGAGAGAACTCTAGTTACTCTCTCTCCCCCTCAACTATTTCACTCCTATCTTTTTCTCCATCTCTTCTCCTTTTTTGTAATTTTCAACTTGGTATTATAGCTAACAATTAACATCGAAAATCATTAAAAATACATTTTAAGACACTGGAAAGACACGAGGAGCCATAAACTTGTGCTGACATCATTGTTCGTATGATGATATCCAGTTTCTCAGGGCTGGTTTGTCTCTTCACAATGATGATTGTAGTAATTTTTTCAGAATTTTTTGAGGTTGTTTGAGTGGCTTTTTTAAATTTTTAATGTTTTTGGAAAAAAAAAAAAGAAGGCTGTTGTTGATATGGGTTGTTTGATGCTTCAAATCTACTCATAAGGAGTGTGGCTCAGCTATCCAAAACTTCTTGGAGAGACCCATGTTCATTTGGGTCGATTTATGTTGATAAATATATATAAAAAAAAGGTTTGAATGTTTTTGGGAAAAAAAGGCTGTTGCTGGTATGGGTTGTTTGATGCTGCAAATCTACTCTAAGGAGTGTGGCTCGGCTACCCAAAACTTCTTGGAGAGATCCATGTTCATTTGGGTCGATTTTGAATCTATATACAAATACTTATACTATATATAAAAGTACAGATATTTTTTTATTTTACACTTTTAATTTTAAAGACAAAAATATCATTGTCTTTCTTTTCTTTTTTCTTATACGGCAAAAAAATCCTTTTTTTTCCCCTATTGAAGCCGTCACCAATTCAAACCCTGTTTCCCTTTTGATCCCTTCCCCCTGCTTATCGATTTCAATTAAAGTCTTTCGGGTGAGTCGAATACTGAATTAGAATCAGATTGAAGTTGTTTGTCTCGTCGATCGATTCAACAAGGTAAGCTATTTCGTCTCTTCGATGTATTCAACAACGTAATGAATCCTTTTATGATGTATAAATATATTATGGAAGCAATTATCTCCATTTTTTAGTTGATGGGGTCAGGGAGGGGGTTTTGATGAGAAATCTTCAGTGATGCACAGGCTTGTTTTATATTGAATGCAAATTTGTAAGCGATAATGAGCCAAGAAGAAGAAGAAGAAGAAAAAAAGTATGAGCTTGAGACTTAAAAGAGGTCAAAAGAAAGATTATAGAGTTTGGTAACTATTGATTGGTTGTAAAAATTTTAAAATAGAATTAGATATTTATAACACGTGAATTAACCAATTGTTGTAAACAAATGGTCATTTGTTTTAACTGATGTGAATAGTAAACTCACAATGAATTTAATACAGCTCTATTGGAGATATATGGCTTTGAAAGAGAAGTCCTTTCTTTGGCAAAGGGTGGTAGAAGGTAAATATGGTAGTGGGTGGACTGGATGCGTTAAAAGGTATGTGATCTCTTCTCATGGAGTTAGGCTTTGAAAGAATATTATGAAAGTTTGGGGAGACTTCCCAGCCTTGAATTATTTTGGAATTGGTAGAGTTAATAATGCCAAGAAATAGTATGGCTAAAGTGTGATGCAAGTAAATTTTTTTTTCTCATTTGCAATATTTTGATTTTGAATCATGTGAAATTAAAAAATATAATTACCAAGACATGTCATAAATGAGATATATATATATATATGTACATATATAATTATTTTATATCTCTAATAATTAATATTATAATTAATTTTTTTAAAAAAATATTAACGATAGAACCAAGTTGGTTTCTTATTTTCAATAAATTTCAGGCAGAAATTATTAATTATTCTTAAATTCCTTCCCTTGGATCTACGAAAAGACATCAAACGTCATCTGTGTTTTGATCTTATTTAGAAAATTTGATACGACATTAACAAAAAGGCCATTGCTATTCAATTTTATACAAAGAGTGGAGACTTTCTCTAATCCTAATCGATACATTGCAAATCAATGTCTTGATTTTTAGACTTAAAAGTTTAATTTAGAAAATAACCCTTCAATATTTGCACAAGATGCAAAACTTAGGAGAATGACTGCAACGAAGGAAAACAAACTGACAAATAGTATGTGATTTTATGATTTTATCTAAATTTTTTGAAACTTCTCCATTTTTTTTTTTTTTAATTTTCAACATGTGTAATATGTAGAAGCTATATTGGAGATATGTTCTTGCATTATCTATTTTTTAATTTCATGTTGTAAGTTTCTAGTAATATGATTGAAAATTGAATGGAAGGTGGAAGCTGATGGAGAACATAGGCCTTAGGGTTCATTGAATTAGGTTTTAGAAGATGGGTTTGTTAAAGCCATATGGACTTTATAAGGATGTACTTCGATAGGAAAAATAAGAAAATATTAAGACTAAAAAATGGTTTTGATTTATATTTTTCATTATCAAGTGCTAATCAATATAGTACCAAACCTTATTTAATTGAGAAACTCTGTCACAAAACTCAATCCTTAAAAAGTGAATAATTCTTTAAAGCATTACAATTAGAATGGAAGTGTAAGTGTCACATCCCAAAACCCACCCTATGCGGATTAAGGGTATGTAACCGGCCAGTTAGGCACCCATCGTATTCTGTCTTTATCAAAATATCGATAGTAATCTTAACCTCAGGCCATTTACTTATAATTTCAAAGTTTAACGCATTCACTATATAAAAATTTCAACAGCGGAACTAAAATAGAGAATGCATTTTGTTTTGGCAGAGCATCAAATATAATCTGATATATATACATAGATTGACAAAAGGTACATCATTGTACTTGTTTACAAACATCCAAAAATGGTATAGGATACAAAAATGGTTAGTCATCATCTAACTGCCTAACTAACTTCTGGGTCCCTTCTATTCCTTGCCATCATTGCCTTCACCTGAAAAAATGTTAAATAAATGGAATGAGCTTAAACAAGCTCAGTGAGTAACATAGGTTCTTGCCATGGGTTTCAAAACCAGTTCATATATATATATATGCATGCTCAAATGTAACTCAGATAGAATAATGCAGCTCAAGTGGAACAGATACAGCTCAAATAGAACGGATACAGCTCAAAGTGCCTGAACCTTCCCCAGGCGATGTGGGATGGCATTACTTCCCATCCACCCCCCTCACATGGAGGGCCTCATATCGCACACCTCCGACTGGGGTCGGTATCAGAGCGGAACAGATCAGATAGGATTGAGCGGACGCTGAGCTCTGGGCGTCCCACAGAGGCAGCCATCCATCCACTGATATACTCAATCCCGTAGTGGGCCCCAGATAAGACTCAACATGACAAACAGAATCAAATAGACTCCAAAGGACAGGTAACAGAACAACAGACTTCAACAGAATCAACAGGATATATCAGAAGGCAAGATAGAACAAAATCATGCCATAAGTAATGCAGATCAAGAGGTATGCATGAAAGCATATGTATTTAAAACAGTTCAGTGTATAAACAGTTCAGCATATAAAGCAGTTCAGTATACAAGTTTAAGTAATACAGAAAATATACACCAAGTCAGGAGTCCGAGTTACTCACAGTTCGTTGCAACTAGTTCGGCTTCCCTTCCAGTTGATTCTAGATTCGGAAGTCCTAGAACAGTAATCACAGATATTAATTAATAATCATGTAGCTTGCTAACTGACCTTAATTTGGTTTCTTTTTGGTTCAACTTGGTAACCTATATATCACTTGGCATTAAATCATAATGTTTAGACCTTGAATTTAATATGAGCTCCATGTTCCTAAATCTCACTAAAATATTTGCTAGCTACTTTATTAATGTTGGATTTTAATATAAAGTTCCATGCCCCTTAGTTTGACTTCTAGAACCAAAACCACCACCAATGCTACAGTTGTTACCTACTCCTTTCATGTAAATATGCTGCAACTGTGGAGGGTGAATCACACTTGAGAAAGCAGATTTTCAAGGCTGTAGCAGTGGGGTACCAAATCCAAGTTTTATCATGCTTAGGTAATTACATAGGAATAATCAGTTACAATTTGTAGTTTCAATTAAAGATTTTATTAAATTAATATATGATATTCATTTGTAGCTAAATTCCTTTGACAGAGTTTACTGAAATCAAAAATCTATTCCTTTCCTATTACGGGTCTGCCATAATAAACACTGACCAGTGTAATATGAAATGCCAAGTAGGTTGACAGAAAACCTCGTATTCTGATCATTAATTATCTATAATATCTCAATATAGTGCAGCATATTATTTTAAAACTAATATACATATCATTTAACCCCTGAGAAGTGACCTGATTAGAGTCATCGCACCGCACCACATTTCTATTCATGATTTCATATGGATAGTGATAATTTGCAGAAAACAATATAAATACATTCTATGCCATATTAATATCTATTTTAAAAGATAAATTGATTGAAGAAACTCCCACAATAAATTCAGTTCAGTTCAGTTCACCATTTGGGCGTGAACTGCTCAGAACTACTGTACGACACCGCTCCTCCACACACACAATTTCATTCATTTAAATCTTATGCCATGTAAGGAATACAGCAGGACAGCATATCATGATTCAACCCACCTGCATACTGAATAATCTTAGTGTATGCCGTCTAGTTCAAAAACAGTTTCATCCTATTTTACAGGATTACATTTCTATGCATCATCCCATCCAATAGTTAAGATTATATTCAAGTTAAAATCTGAACTACTTTCAATTTAATAACTAAACTATATTCAATTTAATAATTGAGCTATATTCAATTCAAAGGCTGATCTATATCCATGGCAAAATACTAACTAATTAGGGAAGCTCCAAAAGGTCAATTTATACTACTGTACAAGACTTCTCCATGCATAATTTCACCAAATAGCTGGGACTAAATTCAAATCAATTACATAATCCAATTTTTTTCCAACAGCTGATCATTGTTTGACTAAATATAATTTCTATTAGAGATTTTCCATTCAGAGAATGAGATTTATACCTGCCTTCAGATTAGGTAGATTGTTAGGAGGAAGAAAATCAAGAAATCTGGAGCTGCAGCCGTTCAGCTTCTTCCCCAACGCTAGCAGCCAAGAGCTGCTTCTTGCACCCAAAATCTGATTTATACAGCTGGATTAATTTACTGGTTTACAACTCTTAACCAACCGGCCTTCAAACGTTTATGCAGAGATCTATCCAGGTGCTTTAGTTGACCCAATCGGTACAAAACAGAGGAAAGAAGTGTAGGAAAAATCAGGAGGTAGGCAAGGAAGAGAAGATGCAGATCAGACCGTGGGCATCTAGAACCAGAAGTCGTTTCCTGTGTGGCGTTTAGTGGAAATTTATGAACAATAGAATGGTCTAGAACTGAAATATACCGATTATTTCTATGTCGGTTGTCACTAGTTGCCTCTAGAATATTCTACCCAAATCCTTATAATTCCTCACGTGATTTAAATTCTGTATATATGTATATATACATAATAGTTATTATTATATCTTTTATTTTGGAAGAGGGACGGCTGTAGCATTCTTTCTATTCTTTGTTCTTATTTTTATATTTTAACTATTGTGTCTATTGGATTATATGCAGGTTGTTGCTTCAATATTTATATTAAAATGCATTTAACCACACCACTATATATATACATAGTATCATGTATTTTGCGTTGGGCATATAAATATATATTTATTTTACTGTCTTTATTATTTTATTTCATAGAACATTAACTTATAAAATGTCAACAAATTTGGCTCAGAACTAAGCTTTGACATTATTATTATTTCTTTTACCAACATCGAATGCCCGTTCATATTTTATATTATTTTTATGATTAATTCTTCATATTGACCCCGTATCGTCTATTTTGGCACCAATTGACAAGGTAAATTAATTTCCCGAGCATATGTCATTTTTATAAGTACGGTATTAAATCCCATTATGGCTTACCATATTTTGAACTATTTAAATCATTAATGCCACATAATATATTTTTCTTAGGTTAAGGTGAAATCCGAGTCTTATCAGATTTTTGGGGTATTACAGTAAGGATCTAGAAAATCATAGAAGGGCAATTGTAATACCCTGACCCAAATGAATTAGAATAATTTCATTTATATCCTAAAGATCAAATAATAACACCGAGATCAGACAAAGCCAATGAGCATAGTACCAAAAGTAAATCGAGACCAACTCAGATTGAGCATAGTAGACCTCAAATATACTGAACTATCATGATGATTAGTATACAATGATGGGTATGCATATCGAGGTAAATAAGTAAAATTCATGATCTCAGGAAATTACGAGATTGAGAAAAAGCCCAAGTACGAACATACCGAGCCAGAGAATGTAATACCTCGACCCGAAATATGATTGAGCGACCTTGTAAACCCGAGCTGTTAGGGCTCTATATTATGATATTGAATGGAATGAATTATTTTAGAATACGAATGGTTTCAAATGTACAAATAGTGCTGGGGCAATGCCCGAGCAACCAGAATCGAGTATCAAAGTACGCGTGCATTCATATATATATATATATCTATAAATATAAGTAATTGAAATTTTATGTCCATATGTATATATATACTAAATGTAACTATTATATAAATGAGTACATATATACGTGTATAATTATATGTATACATATGTATATACATAACCGTATTGGGTATATAAAGAAGGGAATGTAAATTATAGTATATATACATGTATTACACAAAAAAAATGAAATAATATATATATATATATATAAGGGCCATGCATGCAACATGTGTTGTGTGTGTGGTTACTGTGTGTTTTGGGTGTTCGGAAGAGTGCCACAAGGGGTTGCTGACATGAGGGGGAGAGAAGTATAATATACTATGTATATATATTGTAAATATCTTCAAGCTTTGAAAACTTGAGGATAAAAAAGCAGCATTGGCGGTGAGAAAGTAGTCAATGAAGGCTGCAAGGAAGGTGGGAAGAGAGAGAAATGGTAGGCGTCAAGTGGGGGGATTTTTTGTCACGACCCGAAACCCACCCTGCGCGGATTATCGGATCGCGACCGCCGCCCCGAGACCCGAAGGCCTCGAGACAAGGCTCATACATAAGCAACAATATTAGACAGCGATGCGACCTGTGGTTGCGGAAGCGTGAAAAACTTTTTCTTTTCTTTTAAAATAAAACATCTGCCGCATATCCATTTGATACTGCCGCTCTTCATAGCGGTACACATAAAGATAATAATCAGAGCATAATAATATTAACTAAAGGTTCTACATAGTACATATCCATGTGCCCCTTGGGCTTAAGTACATCATTGTCCAAAATTTCTATTACAAAAGTTTGACTGATAATGGGTCCTACTACTACCAAAATATCTCCAAGGACCTATTGGAGTTGCCATTCACTGCTCCCCAAATTGAGCAAGTGTCCAACCTTGATCATCACCTGAAAAATGTTAGGGAGTGGGGTGAGCTTCGAAAAGCCCAATGAGTAATTCCTACATCTGTCATGGGTTTTCAATTGGTAGAGGTTTCGTACATGAGAGTTTATAAAATACTCAACTACCAATTGGTCGTATACTTGAACATAGAGAACATGCATTCTTAAAATATGTAGCTTGAAACATTCAAGGTATTCAAGCTAGAACATATATTTCCATAAAAGAGTATGTGTATTTCAGAACATATAACTTAAAATCATGTAAACATGCATAGTGAAAATGGGGGATAAAACCTGCTTCCTATTTCCAAAATCATTTGTCATATTTTCCCTCTAATTAGGTGGAATCTGTTTCGAACCAGACTCCCATTTTACGTATACGTGGAGATAACCTAACTGAACCGATCAAGATCGTCTTCCTGGTCCCTAAAAGGTAGGTAAGACTCATTTCCTGACAGAACAGATAGGGGTTCCTCGAGGTATCTCATTGCCTGTGGGATTAGATCCTGCTACCAGACATTACACATGACAGGTCAGTTGAGTTCCGTACAACCCAAAATCCTGACTATGTGTTGATGCACATGACAGGCCCATTGAGTTCCGTACAACTCACTACACTACCTATGTGCTTATTACTTATCTTGCAAAACGTTTGTCATATGACTTTTATATAAAAGTCTTTATGAGTTTTTAAAACATGTGACGTATAACTTTTGCAGTGATGCTTCAATACTTGTAATAACCAATTTCAAAGTATTTGAGGAATTAGACATGCTAACTATTTTGAAAAGGAAAACATTTATGGATATAAATATATAAATAATTGTGAAGCATGTCATGGCAGAATATTTAAGAAAACAGAAATCATGAATACTGAATTTGATATATCAATGCTGTAAATATTTTGAACTTAAAAACATCCGTTGAAATCCGTGGAGTTAAAGCCTCCACTTCAAATGTAAGATTACTCACCTTGGTCCTTTAGGGTTAGTGCTAATAATGCGCTTTCCCACTTCCTTTGTAGTTCCTAAGAACAATTCATAAATAACCTCATTAACTTCACATTTATTTCAAATATCTCCTACTGATGATTCTTAGCTTATGCTTAGATCGTATTAGATCCTAACACGATTTCATAAATTTCTTACGCACTCATTCTTAACCTGTGACACATCTTAATGTATTAGGAATTAAGTTTATTTTATTTTATACTCTTCTGGGAGTTCCATTAACTTTAACTTAAAGTTATTTACTTCACATAATTACGTGTCGTGTGTTTTCATATTTCTTTGCCTTAGTTTAGTACTTTGGCAATATTTCAGTTCATAGTCATCTAACAGATGCTATTCATCAAATTTTATGTCTTTTTATTTTAGACATTTCTTTTGGTCAAATAGACTCTACCATTGAGTCCGGAGTGTCCAAGAAAGTCGGTTTAGGCTCTCGTAGAATTTAATTCGGGCTTTTGTATGTAAAAGGGTAGAATGGTCATTTATCGTTTTACGTGTCATATTTTTTCGTACTTTGTTTTATAATTTGGACTCCATTATTGAGTCCGGGATGCCAAAGAAAGTCAATTTAGACCTTCATTGGTTTTAATTTGGCTTTCGGTGTATTAGGGGTAATTTGGTCATTTTACCCCCCTTACGTGTCTTTATTTTTCAGGACTTCATCTCATGTCGTAGACCTCACCATTGGGCTCAGAAGGTCTGAGATAGTAAGATTACACTAATAACTTGTTAATTTTGGTCAAGGGGTATTTTGGTAATTTATACCTTAACGTGTCTAAATTTTTGGAGTCCCGTCTCGTGAAACGGACCCTACCATTAGATTTAAAATATTTGAAATAGTT
The DNA here is from genome assembly GCA_008638375.1 of Nyssa sinensis. NCBI lineage: Eukaryota > Viridiplantae > Streptophyta > Magnoliopsida > Cornales > Nyssaceae > Nyssa > Nyssa sinensis. The sequence continues at coordinate 6,661,764 of CM018033.1, forward strand.
AGAATCCACCGTTTAATTATTTTATTTGGACTTCATCTGACTTATTTATGAGGTAGGGGTATTTTGGTCATTTTGACATTTTTAGGGGTCTTAAATTTTTCGGGGCCTCATGTCATGTCACAAACCTCACCGATGGACTCAGAGGGTCCGAGATAGTAAGGTTACATATATAACTTGTAATTTTTGGACAACGGCCTTTTTTGGAGTATTTAATTTAATTAATTTTATTTAATTAAATTAATCTTGATTAAGCATAATATATATATATATATATATTATTTTGTACATAATAGAACAGGTTGAATAGGATGGCAAGCTGGCCAGCGTGCCATCTCCCTCCCCATACCACGCACGTTCGAATCTCACCAGGTGCGGTTGCACCTTTTAAATTTTCGGATTTAATTAACTGTAATATATATATATATATATATACATATCGTGTTCGTAAATGGACACACGCATACGCGTGGCCGAGTGGAAAAGGCGTGCGTGGGCGCGTGGGGGTCAGGGGTTCGAACCCCAGGGACTTCGGTTCCTTATATTTTTCTTATTAATTTCTCGCCAAACAGTGGACAAAGGTGTTAACCGCGTGTGGGCTATTTAAAACACGTATTGGTTTAAATCAATTGGGCCTTAACCGTGTAACCAAACAGCTCGTATTCAGGTTTTAAAAACCTTTAACTGAAACGACATAGTTTCAATAATGTGGTGGTTGCCCCTTAGCGTGACACGTGGTTGAGTCGATACACCGAGTTAGAAGACACGAGTTGGCTCACCATCGTCTTCCTCATTCGACCCCACTGTAACCCTAGTTACAGTTTTCCATTTTTTTCTATTTCGAGAATTTTCCCTCAACCGATCCCCACTGTTTTGATGGGAAACCTTTCCTACAACATCACTAAACAACTTGGCATTCGTTTGAGAGTTCGAATCGAACTCACTTGCTCGGTTAAAGGGGCGATAATCCTGACTGTAAGTGGCTCGTTCATGCTCATTTCTTCACCATTTTTAGTGAGGTTAGGCTTATTTTGATCCCTTCTTCATGAGGATTCAAATCTCATTCATGGATGTTGGTTTAAATAAGAGTTTAAGGGTTTGGGTTGTAAACCCGTAACCTGCAAGTTGGTTTTTGGAGGTCTTGTCTTATGATTTTTGATCGCGTATATATGTTTTTGGGATGCTCTTAGGGTCTTCTTGAGGTCTTGATAAGCCAAATTGGGTTTAGAGGAGGTCGGTTCAGACCTGCTTCAAGCAAGGTCCATCCATGGCTGCCTTGTGTATGGCTGATGTTTCTAAGGTGTTTCAGGTCGAGATTTTCATGCCTAATTCATGTATATTCATCCTAATCATCATATAACTAAATCAAAGGCTTAAAACAGATTCATACATATAAAAATTCTAGAGAGAGAAATTCAAGTGTTTGTGGGTTTACCTTGTTCCAACTGTTTCTCTCTCCTTTGCCCCTTGCTTCCCACTTCTGAATGTCCTAGAAACTCCTTCAATCCCTCCCTCACTCTCGGATGGTTGTGTTTGTGTGTGTGCAAGCACCTTGCATATTGTATAAAGAGAGTGAATCATGGAAAATCTGATTGCCCCTCTCTTTGGGTTAACCAATTTCAGGCTTCTTCATGAGTGGTCTGAATTGGTACTGTTGGGCAGGCCATGAGTGGCCGGTTGTGTGTGTGTGTGGTGTTTGACTTACTTATATATATGTATATATACATGGTCTAACCTAATACACCTTGGATAATACACACACCTCTCTTGACACACACTCACTTTTATACACTTTGGACAATAGCATGCCCTCTTATCCCATATATAATATACATATATTTCATATTTCAACATGCATGCATACATGCATACACATACTCATATATATATATATATTCATGTATAATTATATATATATATATATTTAAGGTTATAATCATTTATATAGTATATATATATTTTTGCATTTAATTATATATATTAGTTGTTATAATAATATTTAAAATAATTAATTACTTTAAAAATTAATTATTTTCTTAAATGTATCATCTTGGTACTAATATTCGTATCCTCGTAATACGTGCCCAATTCTCATACTCGTATCAACAATCGGTAGTTGACGTGAAAATATAATTATCACAGAATCGACATGTTGGTGATTGCAACGAGAGTGATGTACAGTCGTCCTGACTTTTCAGGACATTTACTTAAGAGTTCGCGCGTCGGGGTTGACACCGACCTCGTTACTAAAGGCGTCGATTTCTAATTTTAACACAACAGCTTAATAGTCCCTAATTCGGGTCGGGGTATTACATTTTTCCTATAAATACATGAAGGGAGTTTAGAGGAAATCAGAAAAGGAAGAAGAAAACTAAGAAGCTGAGGCCAAAGAAGAGGAGTTCTGTGATTCAAAAGGAGATACTGCGAACAAAAACATGAGAAGAAAGGTAAGCGAAGTGAATTCTGTTTTTTGATTTTTAAGTATGAAGGTTAGGTTTTATTGCTAGGGTCTGAATAAGCATGGAATTATAATTTCATTTGCAAAAAGAATGAGAAGAAATGGTGCAGGAATAAGAGAGATAGACATTTACAGAAAAGAGAGAATAATCTGTATTCTAAAAAATCAGGCATGAAACCTTATAAATGTTATGCAGAATTGTTAAAAACATGCTTTTATGATGTTTAGAAACAAGTTTGGGCCTAGGGAGTGACTCAGAAGTCACGAAATTGGAAGGGAAGAGTTGGCCGGAAGCTCGGGTCTGCCGGAAGACTCAACTGGAAACCCCTATTCGAAGAATTCCAAAGACCTACTCCAACAATGAAGGATGGATATGGAATCCTAGAAGAAATTGGGATCAAACCCCATTGACCTTGAGTGAAAAACGGGTCAAAAAATGTCACCGGCCCCGGAGGGGACGCCGGAGACTGATTGGGAAGAAGATGAATAGGGGCATCCAAACGATGTCGTGTTGAGGGGCAAACCTCTAAAGCTACGTCGTTTTAAAGGATTCTAATTTTGATTATATATGTGTATATAGGGCTGTTTGGCTACTGGGTTAGTGAATTAAACTGATGGACTGTTAGGGGATGGGATTATCCTATCCCTGTTCTACCATAAGTCCCTGTTTGGCTTAAGATATTGAAGAAACAAATATACACCGGGAGTTGCTACCCCCACGGTTCGAACCAAGGACCCAGGGCAAGGGAGAGACTTAACATGGATACACGGACCACTGTGCCACTGAGGCACATGTGATCCTTTATCACCAAAATAAGTATATATTTTTATGATTAATTAATTAAATAAATAAATTAAATTAGAATAATTAAAGATAATTAGAACGTAGTCCAAAATAAATGAATAAATAGTGTTTTCTTATTATCTCAAATATTCTAAGACCAATGGAAGGATCCATTTTACAAGACGGAGTCCCAAAAATAAAGACCCGTTGAAATGCTAAATGACCATAATGCCTCTAATAATGCTTGAATTCAAATGGAAGTTCGTGAAAGCCTAAACCGACTTTCTTCAACGTTTCAGACTCAATAGTAGAGTCTAAATTAGTAATAGAGATACTTATAGTAACAAGACATAAAATTTGATGAATAGTATTAAGACTGAGACGTGTTTACTGATATATAGGAAACTCGAAAGAAAAAAGGGAAAGTCACGAGATACTGATCTAGGAACGCATTGAAAAGGTAAGTAAAATCCAATCTCTTACATATGGAATTCTAAGCCATGTTTATTCCATCACTGCCAAACTTATACTCTTGAACATACTAGATATTATTATTTTTCACAATGTGATATTGTTCTATCTTGTGGACATTTATTGACTGATATATCATTGTTTATCATATTGTACCATGCCTTGAAAGGGCTACTATTATGTCTTTACTGAATAAATGATACTCCATCTTTATACTCTTATGGAATCACGAATGATCATGATATGTTATGAATACTAGAATTTTGCTCAGTCACAATATCCATCTGATGCTTTCTGAGTTAACATGACCTACGGGTCAAGTCCGTGAACGGACGTATGGCCAAGATGAAGGAGTTTACTGGGGGTATGTCGGGCCCCAAAATATCGAGGGCTTGCCAAACCCTGGAACAGAGTAAATGCATCTCTTATGTAATTGATATGATTATGATTATTGAATAACATTATTCCCTATGATTAGTCTTATACTAAGAGAACATCCCTTATTGAATTGATCATGATCGATTTATTGTGGCAGTACATTCATATTGATAAATTGTTATTAAGAGTTCCATATTGATATTATATCCATTACTCCTTATTGAACATTGTGACCCCCATTGTTATTGGCCATTATGGCAATTATTCTCATTGGCTATTACAACATTTCATTTCTTATGATTGGCTATCATATTCATATTCATAGATTCATGTTCCTTTTTATCATGAACCTAACTACTGTCAGAGATGGGAATTTACCTACTGAGCTTCGTTTAGCTCACTCCGATTTACTTACTGACCTTCGTTTAGCTCACTCCGATTTATTTACCATTTTTCAAGTAGTGATGCTACAAGACCCCAGTAGGAGCCTGAAAGCGTAAGAGGACATTTTGAGAAAATGTACTAGTTATGATGTAGTTTTTCCATGTATTCACCACCTATGGGTGATATTATGTCTGGTTTTTATTTTGGCAATTGTAGAACCACATTATGTGTTGAAAAGACTTCCGCTGATTATTGTTTTAAACTTTTGGTACATTACACTTTATTATTATGATACAGGAATAAAAAAAGTAGGGACGGCCTTAGGGTCGACCCCGTGACATGAGATCTGCATAGGGTGGGTTTCGGATCGTGACAACAATTTAGTAAATTGTTAACATAAATTAAGGTTAGACTGAGGATTAATGGGAGATGTGTCAGATAAATTGTAAAATGAGTTAATAAGTCATCAATATGACACAGTGAGACTAAAAATGAATTTTGGTAATTTACTCAAGACTAGTGTGAGTCACAGGACTACATAGTCATCTATGTGACATAGATAAATATGAAAATCCAAATGGAGGAAATTAGAGAAATAGATTGCATATTTGGAATTAGAACATTGAAATTAGCTAGTGTACTAAGTTTGGTGTGATTTTGAGACAGTTTAAATTCGGGTGTGTGTGCACGCATAGTTGGCCAACTTGCCACGCGACACATGGGAATGCATGCAAGGCTCTCCAAGAAGCTAAGTAGAGATTCTAGAAGGGGGACACATGTCAATATTGTGGTGGTGTAGGAGGAGTGCTTGTGTGTGTGAGGGTGCATGGTTAGGAGACAAGTTTGACACTTGATGTGCTATGATGGGACACAACCCCACAAACTCATTTTTTCTTTCTCTTCTCTCTTTCCCCCATTCTCAGCAATAAACCCTCAGAATCTTTCTTCACATTAGAATCTCTCTCTCTCTCTCTCTCTCTCTCTCTCCCTCTTTCAAATTTTCCCTCTCTCTCTAATTGAGTGTGTGTGAGTGTATGTGTGTTTAATGGCCAACACAACCATGAAAGGGAGAGGAAGAGTGTAATACAATGTGTGTGTCAATGTGTGTTTATATGACACATACAGTCTTAAACTAAACCAGAGGAGAAGAGGAAGAAAAAAAGATAAGGATAGGAAGAAAGAAGGAAAAAAGTGAAGAATAAAGAAGAAAGAGAGAGATAAAGTAGTGCAATGACTGGGAAGATAGCCATTGGAGAAGCTTGGAAGTTTTCTCTCTCTACCTTCTCGCTCTAAAACTGTTAGGGATAGAGGCTAGGTAACGAATTTCTTTAAGAATTTTGAGCTCCATTATGAGATTTACTGAGTGTATGTGTATGACTATGTATAATGAGAGAACCGAAATAGGTTCTCTCGATTGATGGTAATTTGAGAGATTTCCAACGCTCTAATAGAGTCCAAGCGAGTTGTAGGATCATTGGGAGAAGATCTTAAATCAAACGGGAAAGAAACAAATGGGAAAGATAGAAGAAAAATAAAGGTTTTACAGTTGCCAAAAAACTGGGTTGGAAATCGGGTTCTTTGGCTTTAGGGTGTTTGGGACAATTTTGATTCATTAGTTGGGTCTTAAAATGTCTAAAGGACTTTGGGAAATTCAATGGTGTTAAAATTAGAGAGAAATAGTGGTCGAAATAGAGAGAAACTGAGAAAGTTTCTCAGTTGCCGAAAAATCGTGGTTTATCAGAATCCCTCATTTTGACCCTTAAATATTTGAATAAATGTTATAAATTATGTTAAAATGAGTTTATAGTGAAGGATGATTAAAAATGGTGAAGAAAGATGGGGAAAATAGATAAAAAAATGGAGCTCTAGTGTACCGGCGCTAGAGGAGTATTGTTCTGGTGTTGACCGGTCAACAGTCAAACGTTGATCGGGTCGGTCAACTGGGTCATAGATCAGGTCATGGGTTTGGGCTGTGGATTGGACCTTGGTATTGGGCATGGGTGGCCTGTTTGGTTGCGCAGACAGGGGAGAACTGGTTCTGGTTCAATTTTGAACTGGTTCTGGGAGAGAATTGGTTCAATAGTGAACTAGTTCTAGGCAGGAAAATTATGAAAATACCCTCCCTTAAATAAGTTAAAATTTAAATGCAATTAAAATGAAAAAAGGGTTATTTTTAAGGTTTTTGAGCATTTCAGACTCAAATGTGGAGTCGGTTTGGACATTCGGGGACCTAGGGTGATCTCACATGAACATAACAAATTACAAAAATGTGCATAATAATAAATTAAGTAATCTAAAGGCTAATTAAAATTCAGAAGGGGCTATTCAAAGTTGTTGGATGCCCAAGATTCAAATATATGATCAGATTGAGCAAATTAGGACCCAGTGATGGTCCCACATAAAGTGAAAAAATGACAATTATACCCCTAGACCTATATTAAGCAACTGGTAGATGAATTAAGATCCGAAAGAGGCATTTCTAATATTTTTGGATGCTAGGAGTTCAAATATGACAGCGGATTAATGAAATATGGACTCGGGATAGTCCCACATAAATATATGAAATTACTAAAATGCCTCTAAGCACGAAACAAATACCTAGAAGCATTAATAAAATATAAAGAGGACACCTTTAGGATTGTTGGGCCTTTTGGATTCGATTCCAAGGTTAGTTTTGAGATATGACATGGGTTTAAAAGATAGTCAAATGACTTAGAAACCATACGATAGGCTTCCTTAGGATTTTTTAAGCTCGGGAACATGTTTTTGATATTCGTTTGGGTAAACGGGTATTTGATGTGTAAGCTAATGTGTAATTGGCCATAGAGAACCTTATGACTTGATAAGATACCCTAATGTTAAGAGTCGGGTGGTCCCAGGAATTGAACAATGATTGTGTAGAGAATTTAACAACATTATGAAAGACACAAGTAGTGTCTCCTAGTAGTGGGTCGATGATTGGGGTGAAGGAATGTTCTAAATTATTAATGTGTATGCTTGCTATGTGATTTACATGATATGTTTATCTGTATCATTTGACATCTTGCTATTAAATTATCAGTATGGTGGGATTATTATGTTGAATGCTATGATGTTGGATATTTTCATGGTGGTATTGGATACATGTGATTGCCATGTTGATGTTTATCATAATTTCTATTTCTGTCATAGATATATATGACCACTGCTGCTTCTATATCTAATTGTTTATCTAATATTGTCTCTCATAATCGTTATTGTGGATTTGATGATGTTGTTAACTATATTGTTGACCATACTTGAGAGGTGCGAGATTTGAGAGGATATTGATATTGATGAGCATCGTTTGTGGTGTGGATTGAGATATTAGGATTGTGGAAAAGAACACTTATAAGAAAAGGACTTGGGATGTGAATTAGTCACGTCTTTTATGTGCTCTTGAGTGTGGTAAAATTTTGCTTTACCCGGGGTTCCATTTATGATAAGGATGGTGTCTCTCCTTAGCTAACGAGCCGTAAACCCACATGGGTGGTCGTTTGTTTCCATTGGGTTAATAGCTTGTAAAGAACATAGGCTTACTAGAGCCAAATTAGGTTGATACTCTTGGGATTGAGATTATTGAGAGATTAGAATGAGTTGAAAAAGGTTTTATCCCTTTTGCTATGAATTGAATTATTTGAGATTATTTCCCTTGACACTCATGTGATATTTCCTTTTGATTATTGATGGATTGTATATTGCCATTTTGTGATACTGTGATGCTTGTGAATGGTTGCTTAGTTATGAATGTATACATTGTTCTTGTGGCTTTAAACATGAAATAGAGGTGCTTCGTGGGGTTGGTAAGCTTGGACTTATATCTTGAGATTGGTTATATGTTTATATACATTTTTCTTGTGGCATTAAAACATGAAATGAAGGTGCTTCATGAAATTATATGTTTATATTTATGTCATGTGTCCGACCTTCCATATGTCGACTACCTGTCTATTATTGTCAAACCACATGTAGTTGTGCGATGTCCTTTTGATGCTTATACTTATGCCTGTGTTTGGGATATGAGGATGTGGTGTGCGTGTGATATATATTGGACTATAGGGTGTATCTTCTTCAGACTTGCATTAGTTTTTGCATGTTGCTTGTTTGTGTGTTTTGGAAAACCGTACTGAGCGTTATGACTCACCCTTGCTGTTCATGGGAATAACAGGCATTGATTTGATGGTCAACTGACGGGAAGTAGTGAGAGATGGACTGAAGTCATTTTATTCCTTAGTCACATTAATGTACTTATTCATTTATATTTATTAAGGGTGCCAGCACCTTTCTTAGATATTCATGTATATGGGATGTATATATATATATATATATATATATGTATTGGACTATAGAGTTAGCTTTGGACGTTACCATAATATACCCTGTGATTAGATGATTGGTATAGTGCCTTTGAATGCAATCAATTTCATTTAATTCCGTTACGAGACTTGAACAAGTCAAATTAGGAAACTGAACTGAAACCAATTAAAGGAAATCATTTAAAAAAAAATAATGGCCTGTATTTTATGTACTTGATTAGGATGGTTGGTCTTGTTACCCACCTTATTAGAGTTCAATGACCCCTTAGTCCGGCCTTGTGGGTTAGGGGCATGATAGAATGGTATCAGAGCTTTAGGTTTTGAATACTTAGGGACAGTGGGAGAGGTTTAGACCTTAGGTTAGTTGGGCTAGTTCGGTTGCATGATTATGTGTGTATTTTTTGCATTAGTGTGTACTGTTATGTACTGTACTTGATTTCTCGATTGACTGAGAGTATGTGATTTTCTTTATTTATGGGTTAATTGAGATTAGAAACACATGTCTATATGGTAGGCCATAGATTTTATGGGATAGGTTTTATGCCTAGTTATCTATATGGTAAGCCGTGTGCTCATATATGTATATGGATATCATTGGGATAGATTCTGCACTTATGCGCTTATGTGGTTGGTTATCTATCAACTATTACTTGTTGTTCAGTGATTGACTATATGTGTGTGCTAGTTTAGTACCCAGTATTCATGGGTTACAGTATTATTACTATGATATACTATACAGATCGGATTGGTCTCAGGTCTTGCATTACATTTGATAGATGGCGCTCCATCAGTCAATAACAAAAAGAGTTATGATCCATGAAGGGTTATCACCTAGTTATAACAGTGAAATGATAATGAAAAAACAATGAAGAATTATGAAATGATGAATGAAAGAAATACCTAGAAGATTGTAAACCATAAAGTAAAAGACACATGAGACTAGACAATGTTAAGTAAGAAATAAGACTTGTTGATTTTCTTATGTTTGGATTTGAGTAGTGGATGCTTAGTGTGCTTCTGCGTGAGACTTTAGAGCTATTATTGTGTTAAACTCTCTTATCGAGAGATGTATTGCTTGTGGATATTATCCACTTAGGGTTGAGTATTGGGTGTCAGAGTTAGTTGTTGCTTTAGAGATTGTCACGCCCTGAATTTTCATAAACCCGGGGAGTGAGTGAAATAAATTAAAAAAAATAAATAAAAGGTAATTAAATAGATTTAATTGATTATTCATTTATTTCTCCATGTTTTTCCAAAATTAAAAATGAAAACTTGCTACTAAACTTAACCAAAATGGTTTTCTAATGTCAATCAAATATCTCCCCCAACCAATATTCAAAATTAGTCTAAGTGATGTTAAAAAATGGCCTCCAAAGTAGCTCCAAAATGTCTCTAAATATACCTTGGAACAATGGCCCAAATGGGCCCCAAATACCCTAAGACATAGGCTAGGAATAGGTTAAAACGTCTACCAAAATTTGTTTAAGGAAGTGGCCAAACATGGCCTAAAAGGGTGGCCAAACATGACCTAAAAGAATGCCCAAACATGGCCTAGGGATTGACCAAACATGGCCTAAGGTGATTGGCCAACGTGGCCTAGGGGTTGGCCAAAGATGGCCCAAGGCAAGTGGCCAAGGGCTAGTGTCAAAGTGCAGGGGCTGGGTGCCCAAAGGGGTTGTCAAGCAGTAGGTAGCAGGTGGCAGCGTGAGCAGGGCACGTAGAGGACGCAGGCGCGCGCGGGCAGGGCAGGCTGTTAGGCAAACGGGGTGCGCACAGGCGCGTGGCAGGGGGCTGACTGGGGCTGCTGCAAGCTGTACTATAACAACAATGTATTTACTGCAGCTGTTTTTCTCTGTTTTTTGCAGCTAATTTTCTCTATTTTCTAAATTTTCTTTTTCAAAGTGATGCAAGCTACTTTTTCCCATTTTTAGCCTATTTCTTCAAGGTTTTTAACCCCTCATTTTTGACACTTCTTTCACCTATATATAGGGTGTTTTACACACCTAACAACCCTTTTAATTTCACAATATTTTAACGTAGTCTCCTTTATTTTCTAAGCCTTTTCCACCTAATATTCCACAACACAATACACCATTTCTCAAACTAGTAACCAAAATACATCCTTTAATTCAACTAAACATTTATACATCATTTAAAACATACAATCCTCCTTATATACACATATACTTAAAATTTAAAATATCACAACCTCATGCTCATTACAAATGTAGGACTTTGCCCATAGTTTCCATACTACACAAGGTTTTACAAGTTAATTACATATGTCTTAGGGCTTATGCCCTCATACAACTCAAAAATATGCCCCAAGGGCCAAATGTTCTTCATGGTCCATTTCCCCTCCATTCTTCAAGACTTCATCAAGTATCAAGTACCGGGAGCCTCATTTGTAATATAGAGTTCCCATATAGGGTCAGCACGACTGTTGGTATGACATAATGCTAATATAAAGAATAAAGTTAAGGCGTGGCATGTGCAAGTGTACATTTATAAGCTATATACCTTTCAATTCATTAATGTAATGCAATGAAAATATGGATGACACACACATGCAACTCTATGCCACACCCATGTCTCGCTTCACGATCCTTTCCTAATGGAACGCGAGTACCAATCGTATGTCTCGCTTCATGGTCTGTCCCCGTTGGATCACGAGTACCATGGACAATTTTGGGTTTCTCACCATAGGATCTGCACCCTCATAATGCATAGCATCGAAGTGCTCAACTCATACTATGTTTCCAAAAATTTATGTATGCCAAGATGCCTTGATTTTTCTATGCAATTTCAATGAAGCATTTCATCGAACACATGAAGTATGCCTTAAATAATGCATTACACATAAAGCAGCTATAACTTTTGAATCACAAAACTTTGTCTATATGAACCTAGCATGTAATCCAATCAATTACAAATATAAACATATTACATATTCACAACCTTACCAAATTCTCAAAGATTACAAAATACATAAAGTACCAACACATTGAATAAATCACAACTTTCTAACTACAAGACTTTGTCTACATGAACATAAGCTAGAATTCAATAAATTATACATATAGTCATATTACATGTTCATCACTTCAACAAATTCCCAAAGAATACATAGGTACATAAGGTGCCAACCCTAGGTTTTCAAAGTAACTATAAGCTAGGTGGTTCTCTAATAACAAATAAGCATGTAGGTCATACAATCAACATATAAAAACACTCCTAAGCTTAACCCTATCCTCTACTTAGCAAAATATCATACCTAGAAGAATTTTTCTCAACCCTAAGGAGTTGTGTTCACTTAAACGCCGAACCAATTAGTAGGATTGTAGCCCTTGATGTGGGGAACAACTTCCTAGAAGGAAGCCTTGTGAGATTCCAAGGTTAGAGATGAGTTTTGGAAGCTTGAAAGTTGGAACCCCTAGGTTTCTCTTCATCTTTCTCTCTATGAACGTGTTGTTTCTTCTTCTCAGACCAAATTTTGAGAAATTTAACACTAAAGGGTCCTACCGAGTCCACCCGAGCCACCTGGGATGGCCTTTATGGTCCATTTTTTAAACTATCTCCGATTAGGCTCAAATTCTCACAAAAGGTGTATTTTAACATTCTAACCATATTTATCTTCTATGGCATACTCAAAATATTCTTATAAACATGAATTATATCTAACTGATGCATGTGTAGTGTCCTACCGGTAAATAGTGCATAAATAGTGTCCTACTTGCAAAATGAAAAATTTACCCTGATTTGTCGATCTTCTAACCTGTTATACTAAGTTAGTGTTTTAACCCTATTATGCTTAGACCTAATTTGTAATGGGAGTAGAGCAAGGTAGATTGAGGTATAACATTAATGGTATTATTTAGTGTAAGGAATTTTAAGTTCTCTTACAGATTAGCAATTGTCGTATCGCAAGAGATAGCTTGAATTTCGTAGATGAAATTCTTGTAAGGCGAGGAGATTGTATCAACCCGAGAAATTTTTAGATGGCATTTTGATAACGTTCTCTTTAGAGTGATCAATTTTGAGGATGAAATTTTTATAAAGGGTGGAGATTGTAAGGACCTAGAAAATCATCGAAAGGAAATTTGGTAAATTGCCAACATAGACTGAGGCCAGACTGGTGGGGATTAATGGGAAATGTGTTAGATAAATTATAAAATGAGTCAATAAGTCATTAATATGACACAGTGAGACTAAAAAGGAATTTTAGTAATTTATTCGGGACTAGTATGAGTCATGGGACTACACATTCATCCACGAGATGCAGATAAATATGAAAACCCAAATAGAGGAAATTGGAGAAATGGATTGCATATTTGGAATCAGAATGCTAAAATTAGCTAGTGTGACAAGTTTGGTGCAATTCTAAGACAGTTTAAATTCGGGTGCGTGTGCGCACATAGTTGGCCACGTGGTATATGGGAATGCATGAAAGGCTTCTCCAAGAAGCTAAGTAGAGATTCTAGAAGGGGAACATATGTCAACATTGTGCTGGTATAGGAGGAGTGCTTGTGTGTGTGAGGGTGCATGGTTAGGAGACAAGTTTGACATTTGATGTGCCATGATGGGACACAACCCTACCAACTCATTTTCTCTCTTTCTCTCTTCTCTCTCTCTTTCTCTCTTATCTTTTTCCCCCCTTCTCAGCAAAAAACCCCCAGAATCTCTTTTCATGCCAGACTCTCTTTCTCTCTAACCGAGTGTGTGTTAAGGAGTGAGAGTTTGTTCATGTGTGTGCATGTGTGTTTAATGGCCAGCACAACCATGAAACGGAGAGGAAGAGTGCAATATAGTGTGTGCATCAATGTGTGTTTCTGTGTGTGTGTGTATGTATAACACACACAATGTTGAACCAAACCAGAGGAGGAGGAGAACAAGAAGAAGAATAAGAAAAGAAAAAAGAAAGGAAAAAAGAAGGAAAAAGTGAAGAATAAAGAAGAAAAAGAGAGATCGGGCAGTATAGTGACTCGGAAGATAGCCATTGGAGAAGCTTGAAAGTTTTCTCTCTCTAAAATCATTGGGCATGGAGACTAGGTAGGGACTTTCTTTAAGCATTTCGAGTTCCATTATGAGATGTACATTGTTATTGCATGTCGAGGAGTGTGTTTGTATATATATGAGTGTATGTGTATATGACTATGTATAGTGAGAGAACCGAAATAGGTTTTCTCGATCCTTTGTAATTTGAGAGATTTCCAACCTTTTAACGAAGTCCAAGCAAGTTGTAAGATCACTGGGAGAAGATCTTAAATCAAATGGGAAAAAAATAGAGGGGAAAGATAGAAGAAAAATAAAGGTTTTACAGTCGTCGAAAAACTAGGTTGGAAATCATGTTCTTTGGCTTTAGGGCATTTGGGACAATTTTGATTCATTAGTTGGGTCTTAAAATATCTAAGGGACTTTGGGGAATTCAATGCTGTTAAAATCAGAGAGAGACAATGGTCGAAACAAAGAGGAACTTAGAAAGTTTCTCAGTCATCGAAAAATCGTGGTTCATCGGAATCCCTTGTTTTGAGCCTCAAATCTTAGAATAAACGCTGTAAATTATGTTATAAATGATTTTATGGTAAAAAATGATTAAAAATGGTAAAGAAAGAGAGGGAAAACATATTGGAAAACGGAGCTCCGGTGTACCGGCGCCGGAGAAAGAGTACTGTTCCGGCGTTGACTGGTCAATAGTCAAACGTTGATCGGGTCGGTCAACCGGGTCATATATCGGGTCGAGTGTCTGGGCCGTAGGCTGGACCTTGGTATTGGGCATGGGTGGCCTATTTGGTTGTGCGGACAAGGGAGAACTGGTTCTAGTGGTTCTGGTTCAATTTTAAATCGGTTCTGGGTAGAAAAATATCCCTCCATAAATAAGTTAAAATTTAAAAGCAATGAAAATGAAAAAGGGATTATTCTTAATGTTTTTGGAAATTCCATATTCAATGGTGGAGTTAGTTTGGACATTCGAGGACCCAAGGTCATCTCACATGAATATGACAAATTATGAAAATACCTTTAATAATAAATTGAGTAATCTAAAGGCTAATTAAAATTTAGGAAGGGCTATTCCAAAGTTGTTAGATGCTCGAGATTCAAATACATAATCAGATTAGGACCCAGTGATGGTCTCACACAAAGTGAGAAAATGATACCCCTAGACCTAAATTAAGCAATTGGAAGCCGAATTAAGATCCAAAAGAGGCGTTTCTAATGTTTTTGGATGCCAGGAATTCAAATATGACATTGGATTAATAATATAGGGACTCGGGGTAGTCCCACATAAATATATGAAATTACTAAAATGCCCTAGGCATGGAGCAGATACCTAGAAGCATTAATAAAATATAAAAAGAACATCTTTAGGATTATTAGGCCTTCTAGATCCGATTCCAAGGTCAATTTTGAGAAACAACATCTCGGTAGACCCATAACTTGTTTAATAAATTACAAAAATTCCCTTATGGGTTTAAAAAATAGTCAAATGACTTAGAAATAATATGATAGGGCTTCCTTACGATTTTTTAAGCCTAGGAACACGTTTTGATATCCGTTTGGGTAAACGGGTACCCGATGTGTTGGATAATGTATAATTGGTCATACAGAACCCTATGACTTGATAAGATACCCTAATGTTAAGAGCCAGGGTGGTCCCAGGAATTGAACAATGAATGTGTACAAAATTTAACAACATTATGAAAGACACATGTAGTGTCTCTTAGTAATGGGTCGATGATTGGGACGAGGGAATGTTATAAGTCATTGATGTGTATACTTGCTATATGATTCACATGATATGTTTATTTGTATCATTTGACATCTCGCCATTACATTATTAGTGTGGTGAGATTACTAAGTTGAATGATATGATGTTGGATATTTTCATGATGGTATTGGATACATGTGATTGCCATTTTGATGCTTATCATGATTCATATTTCTGTCATGGATATATATGACCAGTGTTGCTTCTGTATCTAATTATTTATTTAATATCCTCTTGAATAGTCATTATTGTGGACTTGATGTTTTTTTTAACTATAGTATTGACCATACTTGAGTGGTGTGAGATTTGAGAGCATATTGATATTGATGAGAACTGTTTATGGTGTGGATTGAGATATTGGGATTGTGAAAAAGAAAACTTATGAGAAAAGGACTTGGGATGGGAATTAGTCATGTATTTTCTATGCTTTTGAGTGTTGTGAGATTTCGCTTTACTTGGGGTTCCATTTATGATAGAGATGGTGTCTTCCCTCGACTTGCAAGCCATAAACCCGTGCGGGTGGTCATTTGTTTCCATCAAGTTACTAGCCTGTAAAGCATATAGACTTATCGGGAGCCAAATTAGGTGGATACTCATGGGATTAAGATTATTGAGAGAATAGAATAAGTTGAAAAAGGCTTTATCCCTTTTTGTTGTGGATTGAATTATTTGAGATTAATTCCCTTAACACTCATGTGATATTTTCTTATGATTATTGATGGATTGTATATTGCCAGTTTGTGATACTGTGACACTTGTGAATGATTGCTTAGCTATGAATGTATACATTATTCTTGTGGCTTTAAATAGGAAATAAAGGTGTTTCGTGGGGTTAGTATGATTGTACTTACATATTGTGATTGGTTATATGTTTATATACATTGTTCTTGTGGCATTAAAATGGGAAATGGAAGTGCTTCATAAAGTTATATATTTATATTTATGTCATGTGTCCGACCCTCTATATGCCGATGACCTCGCTATTATTCTCAAACCGCATGTAGTAGTGCGATGCCCTTTTGATGCTTATACTTATGCCTTATTTGGGATATGAGGATGTGGTGTGCTTGTGATATATACTTGACTATAATGCGTGTCCTCTTTGGACTTGCATTTAATTTTTGCACGTTGCTTGCTTGTGTGTTTTGGAAAACCATACCGAGCGTTATGGCTCGCCCTTGATATTCATAGGAATGACAGGTATTGACTTGATGGACGACTGACGGGAAGTAGTAAGAGATGGACTGAAGTCATTGCATTGCTTAGTCACATTAATGTACTTATTCATTTATATTTATTAAGGGTGCCTGTACCCTTCTTAAACATTCATGTATATGGGATGTGTATATGTATATGTAATACCCTGACCTAAATTGTAATCGATCGAGCTATGTAACCCGAGTTAGTAGGGCTTTCTGTTTTGACATTGAATAAAATGGATAGTTTGGAAACTCAATGATTTCGAAAGTACAGATAATGCCGGGCGATGCTCGAGCAAGCCATGAACGGGTACCAAAATAAAATAACAAAATAAAGTAAATAAAATAGAATGAAAATAAAAATAAAAGGAAAATAAAATTTAATAATAAAATAAGAACAAATGGAAATATATATATATATATATATATACATGAAGATGGGTATGTATGTGTATATGTGTAGGTGTATCAATATATATATATATATGTGTGTGTGTGTGTATGTGTCAGAGTATATACGGAAATGGGATACATACATACATACTTATATATATATGTATATACATATATAGTAACCGTATGTGTATGTACATATATATATATATATTTATATATATATATATTTTGTGATAAATATATATGAGATAAGGGAAGGGGGCGTGGCTAATGGATTAGGAGATTTTAATTCAAAAACAAAAAGAGATGAGGTGATAAAGATGCGGAACAAAAGGGATGTGAGAGAGAGAGAGAGAGAGAGAGAGAGAGAGAGAAACCCTAAGGCGCTAAAGGGGGGGCACAAACTGATATATGCATGAGTTGATCGAAAGTGAGAAAAGGAGGAGTAAAACCGAGGAGAAGAGGCTTGAATCAAAGTATGAGTTCTGAGGAAAAGGAATCAGAAGTAGGAAAGCAAAGAAGGAGGAAACACTGTGCGCAAATGTGGAAACTAGGTAAGCTGGGTCACTTTCTATTTTTTTTTTTTAATTTTAAGCATGAAATATAGATTTGAACGTAGGGTCATAACCAGCATGAAATTAGGTTTTGATTTCAAAAAG
This sequence comes from Nyssa sinensis, assembly GCA_008638375.1. Taxonomy (NCBI): domain Eukaryota; kingdom Viridiplantae; phylum Streptophyta; class Magnoliopsida; order Cornales; family Nyssaceae; genus Nyssa; species Nyssa sinensis. The sequence goes on from CM018033.1 coordinate 6,679,590, forward strand.
AATCAAATAAAATGGTCAAAAGATGAGGGAGAAAGGTGGAGTTACAGGTTTGTTGAAATAATCAGGTTTTAGGATTTTCATGCTCTAAACTTCATTTAAATGGTGAGGAACTAATCCTCGTGGGTGCAAAGACTTATTTGAATTAAAAATGGAGAAAACATTGGGAAAAGGGGCATGAAATAAAGAGAAAACTAGTTGGCCAGAGCTAGGATTTCTCTTTATTTCGTGAAGATTAAGTGAACCAATCTAAAAAATAAGGTTGGATATGGAAAGCCCATGAAATTTGGAAGGGAATGACATCGAGTTTGATAAAAAAATCGATCGAAAAAGGGTTTCCAGCGCTAGAGAAGACACCGGAACCCTATCGGAGCTTCGCCAGATAACCGTGGGGCAAGACGATACACAGTGCCCTAAACAGCACCGTGTTGGGTTGGATTGAAACTGTGTCTTTTGGGTATAGTACTATTTTAAATTAAGGTTAGAAGTTAGGGTGTTTGGTTGTGGAGATTGGAAATCAAATTGAAATTTGATTTGGTTAGGGATAACTTATCCTTGTTTTTGTGACTATCCGCTATTTGGGTTGTAATTGTAAGGAAAAAAATGCGTAGGGGGCTGCTACCCCTGCGACTTGATCCCACGACCTAGGGGAGGGCTTTTAAAGAATGGACCACTGTGCCACTAAGGCACATGTGATCTAATTTACCTTTAATAATATATATTAGTTATATTTAATTAATTAATTAAATTAGTAATTATTTAAATAATTCCCAATATGTAAATTAGTCAAATAAATAGTAGAAACTTACTATTTTGGACCTTCTGGAGCCAATGGTGAGGTTCATTTCATGAGACGGAGTCCCAAAAAATAAAATACTCGTAGAAATGCCAAAATGACCAAAATGCCCTAAGTCAAAGGTGAGTCAAACGGACTCCGATTGAGTTAAGTAAATAGTGAATTTTTATTATTTCAAATCTTCTACACTCAACGGTGAAGTCCAATTTGTGAAAATAGAACTCGAAAGATAGGGACATGTAAATGACCATTTTGCCCTTTCGGTATAGAAGTCCAAATTGGAAACTGTGAAAACCCAAATTAGTAAAAAAGATACTTGATTACGCCCAAAGCATAACGCGGTAGTTGTAGTGTAGCTTTGGGGTGTCGATTCCACAGGGAGACTAAATTAAAAGAATAATAAATAGAATTTCTGAAACTACAGAAAATATTAAACGGTTAACGAGAAAATAAAAATATATAAAAATGATCTGTGAATGAAAATTAAGAATTAAACAAATTGACTAATGGAAGAAAATATTCAAAATTAACGAACAGTGGAGTGTCGGGAATCCCTTGCACATATATGGTATTTCAATTATTTTTAATTCACAGATAACTCAATTGAGAAATTAAATTCTAAAAATCTCAATCGGAAGATTTAAAATTATGCATTAAAATTAGACTGAAAATAACCCTTTGAAAAATCATTCAACACTTTTAAATCTCTCAAATTAATATTCACATTGAAAAAAACCCAACGACGACAATATACCGAACGAGCAATATTGCAGCAAAGAATTGAATCAATATAAATATTTAATTGTTCCAAAAATAATCAAAACATTAATCCACTCAATAGAAAAAGCATGACTGAATCTATAAACAGACTAAAACCTTTAATTATTCGGACAATAAAATTCAACAATAAATTTAGAATGATCAACGAAGAATTTAACAAATTAAAACCATGTACAGGAATCAAAATAAATTAAAATAACCATCTATGGTGCAAGTTCATTCCTAACCCCACTTAAAAATTTAGTTACCCATGTACAGGACGGATAACATAAACCTCATGGAGAAACACTGAGTCATGTAGTCGCTGCGGCTTCTTCTCTGCGCCAGAATTTTCCTCCTGCGCCGCACCTGCGGCTCACTCTCTTTCAGCCCCTGCGCCGCACACTCCTCTGTATTTCTCCTCTCCTCTTTTTTTTATATGTTTCTTCCCTTTAAAATTGTTTAGTGCCTGCGCCCTAAAGCCCCTTGATTGAGTCAGCACCTGGGCCCCACTATTCTCTGATTCTGCCGCGCCTGGGCGCCCAAGGCCCAAGCCTTGCCAATCCTTTTATTTCCTTGTTTATGCGCAGGGACTGGGCCCTACCTCAGCCACTTTTGACTTCAATTCATCCCATTTCTTTCCTTTTAAACTTGGTCAGCCGTCCAAGCCCCCCTTTTTAATTCTTTTTATTTCTTCTTTTCCAGCCGCATATGCACACAGCCACAAATTCAAGCCCATTTTTCTATTGGATAATGATGGAATCTCGATTTGAGTTCTTCACGAAAGTTGTAGCCCCGGATGAGTAGATAATTTTAGGCTCAAAAATCACCTGATTTGGACTTCAGAAGCTCAAGTTATGACTCATTAAAGCTGGCTGGTCGGACAGGTTCAGACCAGCTTCTCAGGCCTGATTTTAAAACAATGTTTGGAGGCCTAAACGAACTTCGATTTTTACAAACCAAACCTTTCTGAAAAGCCCAAGATGTACTCTAAATATTTCATGAAGATCACTTTCTCATTCTGAAACTCTAACGCCATCCAAATCTCGATTGAAACTTAATGGTCGAATCTGTCAAAAAGTCAAAAATAGTTCCAAAAATATTAAGTGAAAAGCGCAATTGCAAACTATCTCTCGCCAACAAAGATGCAATATTTGGGACTTAAAATCTTATAAAATACCGTTCCAACCAATCTCAATGTAAATAGAAATTAAATAAATAATATCAAATATATCTCAATATTCTTATTCACTTTCTAGCAATTTACTCCGATAATAGGGTATTTAGAGTGCACTTTTGCGCACTCATCAATACTTAGAGTAGCGAGGTATAAAAATTGATAAATAACATTACAGCTGGGACGTGTTTATTGATGTATAGGCCAGGCAAAGGGGAAAGAGAAAGATACAGAATACTAAAGTAGATCGTATGATTTAAGGTAAGTGAACTCCTATCTCTTATACGTGGTTTTTCAAGCCACATTATTTCATTTACTACCAAATTTTGTACTCATGTACGTACCCACTGTTATTCTCCAACCTTAGATATTGTCCTATCTGGTGGATGCTTATTGATTGTTATATCAGGATTTGCTTCATTGTATTGTGCTTATCATTGTATGTTTATGTCATGATATTCCATATTCTATGCACTTTTTATGAAACTATGATAAATTCTTGATTTATGATAAATGTCAAATTTTGTGCTTAGTCATATCATCCATCCAATGCTATTTGATTGACAGGACCTATGGGTTGATTTATTGGACCTACGGGTTGAGTCTGTGAACGGACACATGGCAATGATGGCGTTTTTATGCAGTGAGTTAAATGGACATTTTATATGCGTTCATGTCAAGGAGGGGTATGTCGGGCCCCCAAAAGACCGAGGGTCTGCCAAACCTTGAACAGAGTAAATGCATCTCTCATGTTGGTTGTTATGTAGACGTTTATTGGATTCATAGGATGTCTTTATTCCCTATGAATAATTCCATGTTGATAGTTCCTTATTTATTGGACTTGATTGTGACCGTTTTATTATGGCAGTATTCATGTTGATTATGATTATTATGCCTTAACCATATTCATGCTACACCGTTACTCACAATTGTTATTGTGCCTTATTGTTCATTGGCCATTGTGGTATGTTATTGTTAACTGTAACCGTTGTCATAACTGGCTATCATGTTACCTTTGAGTTTGTATTTTTTTTATGTGATTCCTAACCTGTATTGGAGATGGGCTTTTACTTACTGAGCTTTGTTAGCTCACCCCATTCATTATATTTTTTCAGGTGAGAATGCTACCGAACCATAGTAGGAGTTTAGGAGCGTAGGGAGACAGTTGAGGAGCATAATAGAATAATGTAGTCTCTCCCATGTACTCACCACCTAAAAGTGGTTTATGTTTAGTTTGTTGTTAGTTTTATTTTTAGAATAAAAAATAAGTAATAAATCGCATAATATCTTGAGTATTTCACAAAACATTTTCTTGAAATAGAAAGAAAACATTATATCAATAAATCATTTGAAACATTATTTGAGTGCGGTGTATCTATTATCAAAATTCATAAAAGAAGAAACATTATATCGATAATTCATTTAAAACCTTATTGAGTATAATGTATCTATTATCAAAAGTCATAAGGAATTCAATATTTATATATATATATATATATATATATATAATAAAAATCACCTTAAACATGGCATGAAATACTCATCTGAAATCCAAACGCTTATATCAAATTCCTTTTTCATAGTCGAAGGTTCCTATAACATAACTCAAGATCTTATTAAATACTTGTTTAAAGTGTTACATAATTTAAATGTCAACTTGTAGCCCTTTTTATTCCAACTCTACTCTTCTGATAGCTTCATTAAGTCTCAAGGACATATTGAACATTTTTTAGTTTGTTATCAAGTCCGAAATGTCGAAGATAATTGGTTTAGGTTTTTATAGATCTTGATTTGCCTATCTATCGCTCACATTAAGGCTAGGGGTATTTTTGTAATTTTATATTTCAATGTGTCCTATTTTTTGGTACTTATTTTGGTAATGTGCACCTCACCGTTGAGTCTGGAATATTAAAGAAAGTTAGAATAGGCCTTCTCTGACATTTAACTAGCTTTGGCTTCACTAAGGGCATAATGGTAATTATAGAATTTTATGTCTGTCACATCCCGCACCCCACCCTACGCGGATGCTGAAGACGTGATGCCAGTTAGCCGCCTTGCCAATCTCTAACCGACAATGCAACCAACCAAAGGCAATCTTCTGAACCTTACAATGAATTGCATTCCAAAGTCAGAACAGTGAAAATTAAAACCTTTTTATCTCAGGAATGCAACTTAACTATATACCTCATAAATATGTACCACAGAGCAAGTCTATAACCAAACAACTAATAACTTTAACCACAGAGCATATTTATAACAGATATATAACACAGAGCATATCAAATTCCTCCAGAGTACCATTACCATGAGCCATGTCCCTACACATCTATTTCATATGAATAAAGTCAACTATATCATCATGCTCACCTGAATAACCAAGATCAATCCATTAGAACCCAAGTCTCCACATATTATTGCCATCAGATTCTCACTTGGGAATGCCTTTCAGTTTACCCGTATCATGTCATTGTGCTTTCTAATCCAATAGAGATACAACCTGAAAAATGTTAAATAAATGGAATGAGCTTAAACAAGCTCAGTGAGTAACATAGGTTCCTGCCATGGGTTTCAAAACCAGTTCATATATATATATGCATGCTCAAATGTAACTCAGATAGAACAATGCAGCTCAAGTAGAACAGATACAGCTCAAATAGAACGAATATAGCTCAAAGTGCCTGAACCTTCCCCAAGCGATGTGGGATGGCATTACTTCCCATCCACCCCCTCACATGGAGGGCCTCATATCGCACACCTCCGGTTGAGGTCGGTATCAGAGCGGAACAGATAGCTCAAATAGAACGTATACAACTCAAATAGAATGGATACAACTCAAAGTGCCTGAACCTTCCCCAGGCGATGTGGGATGGCATTACTTCCCATCCACCCCCTCACATGGAGGGCCTCATATCGCACACCTCCGGTTGAGGTCGGTATCAGAGCGGAACAGATCAGATAGGATTGAGCGGATGCTGAGTTCTAGGCGTCCCACAGAGACAGCCATCCATCTACTGATATACTCAATCCCGTAGTGGGCCCTAGATAAGACTCAACATGACAAACAAAATCAAATCAGACTCCAAAGGATAGGTAACAGAACAACAAACTTCAACAGAATCAACAGGATATATCAGAAGGCAGGATAGAACAAACTCATGCCACAAGTAATGCAGATCAATAGGTATGCATGAAAGCATATGCATTTAAAACAGTTTAGTGTATAAACGGTTCAGCATATAAAGCAGTTCAGTATACAAGTTTAGATAGTACAGAATATATACACCAAGTCAGGAGTCCGAGTTACTCACAAACTTATGCTTATCTCCCTTCATTGATATCCCCCAGATGCGTTAGGTACCTCCACGCATATCCTCAATAATCATCATCCTGAGTAATTATCATTAATTACAGACGGGTTAGAATTTAACCATTCAAAACTTATTCATCATCTTAGGCGCCTATCGGATTACCTAAGATAGCCTAGTAGCCTAATGCCCTCTTATTATGTTTCATCTAAGGCTATCAGGGTTATAATATAGTCATTTGGACTCTATCGTTATTTATCAAGCACTTCTTTAATCCTTATGCAAAGCGTTATAATTTGGTAGGCACAAAACTAAATTTATTATTATTGACTTGATAATTAGCAACCACAAAACCATAAAAGATGTTCATATTTGTCAAGTATCATGGCAAGTTGCAATTTAGCATCTTATTGGCAAATATTGGATTAGCATAAGGGCAGAGATGAAGAGAGAGTAATTACCTGATGTCGGTACCATTGGATTCATTTGGCAGCCCTGGAATCAGAATTCCAGTTACTGATCTCTCTCTTTTTCAGTCCTTATCCCCCAAGCAGATGATGATCCTGACAGATTCTGCCCTTTTATCATCCCATCCATCAGATATTGAAGAACTTTCCCTTCCTCTAATTCATCACAGAAATCACAACATCCAATAGTTACAGGTTTCCCCAACCTCCATCACTGGACAGCAGCTCTGCTGCTCTTTTCTTCTCCACATATTTCCTATACTCCTCAAGAGTTGTTGCACAAATGCACTAATGTTGGCCCTTCAAGATTTCTAATTCAGTCCACAAGCATGGCCTGATATACGGTAGTGCTGCAGGAAATTAAGGAATCCCAAACCCGAACATCCTCTCTCTCTTTTATCCCATAAAACTGCTACCTACAAATCACCCGATCCAGCAGTTCTGCAGCACCCATACCTACACATATATACCCTCACTTGTTGCTCTTCCATTTTAGTATCATTACTATCAAAATACTCCAAGAGACCCAAAATGCCTAAAACCGTAGCAGCAACCCATAACATCAGCCGCAAAACCTGACCAACCATCCCAAATAAAGACATCAGAACTGTCAGTATATGTGGCCACTATCTCGCTATTCTGTGGAAGTTTTCTGGTTTGGTTCACCAGCAAGAGAAAGAAGGCCAGACGAGATCGTAGTTGGCAAGCCAGTGATACAGAACTGGAACAAGACTTCCACCGCTACATAAACACATATACATAAATCTATATATACGTTTATCCCCTACTGCTGTACATCATCATCGCCCCCTATTGCAACGCCAGTAGCAACCCCCAATCGAATCAGATTACAGTGCAATGTCTCCCCAAATCAGCAGCTCTGTTTAATGCTCAATTTCAACCCAAGTTCAGCTCCATCCATGCCAATACAACCGAGCAAAAACCCACACGCATAAATTTCCTGTTGCACGGCTACACACACAAATATATATACTTGCTGCACCTGCTTATACACTCACCCATTTCTACACTCTTTCTCTTCCAATCTCTCTTTCCTGATTCATTTAACATCCACACACATATATAAATATACACACATGAACCATCCCACAAAACCTAATGCCTGAACTAATTAAAGCTGCCATCTCACAAAAACCGCAACACCCACGCACAGTCCCAAGCCATATCAGAATCCCCTCTGTTGCACTTCCTTACGCCACTACACCCACACATCGTTACACACACAGCCCTCTCTTCTAATGTCCCAAACAACATGAAACGGCACCTGCAACACCTCATTAAAATCACCAAAAGCCCCTTTACGCCTGAATCAAACTCCTCTTTTCCTCTGTTTTCTATCTCTCTGCACCAACGCTACACAATCACACACATATTACATATATACTCTGCAAACTTCTCCAAATCTCCACCCCCAATTGCCTACACGCATATACACCCAATATATATATATATATATATATATATATCTTGATCCTTCTAGCAGCTTTTACGGCTTCCTAGGTAGAGCACTGACTCTCTTTCCTTTTCTTTGCTTTATGTTTTTCTTTTCTTTTCTTCTTGATTCTAGCAGCTTCAGCTGCTCATATATATATATATTGATGCTGCACTTTTCGGCTCGCAATAAGTATGGACTCCGTGACCTATAGAACATTCAGAAGGATGATCAGAGGACCACCCGGTTGGCTCCGGCGGTAGCCGCTCCGATGCTTAAGTAAGTAAAAGAATTGAAAAGACTGTATTGAAAGCCAAAGAATGAGCATAAAAAATAAGGCGTACCTTTAGGGTTTAATTTATAAGCCGTGGCTTTCCTAAGTTGATTAGGATTCGAAGCCATGAATATAGGGATTTGATCACCGGAGATTGCAGTTACCTTGCATAGAGATAACCATAGATGCCCTGAATATAGGGATTTGATTATCGGAGATTGCAGCTACCTTGCATAGAGATAACCATAGATGGTAGTTTCCTTGTTGAAGACTGCTTCCTTGTTAAAGACTGCTTCCTTATTCCCTACTCGGCATCAGCTAAGGCGGTGATGAGTTCTGGAGTGTTGGTCTGGACCCTGTGATCTGTTCTGGATATATATATGTTCAGCCACTTCTGACCTTGTATGATGATCTGGATGCTTGAGTTTTTTTATCATTGGCTGAATGAGAATCATGTTGGCTGAGCATAGGTCGGACTGTGGTTACACGTGTCAAGTGTTGATTAGCCTGTTCTTTTATGGTATATCAGTTACTCCCCCCCCCAAGTCCTAGTTTGATGTTAGCAAGCAACTAGGGCTAAGCCTTTTTCGGAGAGTCATGTGTCTTGTCCGTTCGCCTTCCAAGGCTTTTATTGCGCAGCCGAAGATTAGGTCTTTTCAAGGTCATCATTGTACTGGGCTGATAGTCGGGTTTCTCGAAATCATCATTGTTCCGAACCGTCATGGCGTTTGGGATTGGTGGGTCCCTTCTGATATTGTGCTTATAAATACGGGATGAGATTTTGGAATGACCTTTCCCCCGTCATTTTCACTGTGCTAGGAGATTTCATTCGCCATTGTTGGTTCGTGTGACCTTGAAGAATACTGATTCCCTGAATTAGAACAGGTTCGACTGATTTTTCCTCTTCTCTTGCTTCTTTCTTCTTAAGTCCGGGAATAATGTCTGCTCTTCCTGAATCCCCAATTGTAAATGAGGGAGTGGGAAATCCTCCTGAGATGGCTGTACCGTCTTCTGTGGAAGATGTGGGAAATCCTGCTCCCGAAGTTATTGGGGAGATGCCTGTTGATCCTCCCACTAGTCCTGGAGTTAGGATAGTTGATGCTTTTGAGGAGCCCCGAGACACGGCTGGGGAGACCTCCAGTAGGTCTTCCCGTACAGAAGAGGGTGAGAGTGCTGTCACTCAGAGCCTTCTGGATGAATGGAGGGTGAAATTTAAATTTCCCACGAATGTGACCTGCAGAGCGCCAGGCCCCATGGATCATCCCCATAATGTTGAAGCCGGGGAGATTTGTGTTTACCTTGCCTGGTTTGAAATGGGCTTGAGACTCCCATTGCCGGATTTAGTCAGGCAGTTCTTTTGTTGGTTCAAGCTCTGTCCTGCCGACCTGAATCTCAATAGCTGGCGGCAGCTTCTAGGGTTTGTGGTGTTGGGACACCTGAACAAGGTGGATGTGTCTCTGGACTTGATCCGTAGCAATATGGATCTGAAGTTCAAGCAGTCAGAGGGCCTTTTCTATATGTCCTTTGAGAAGGGGTTCCGACCCTTGACCTCTGTTCCTACTTCCAACAAGACGTGGAAGAAGTGGTACTTCTTCGTCGGAGGAGGATGGGAGCATGAAGGCTTTCAGGAAGGAGAGGCCTCGTCGTTCCCTCGTGTTACGGGTCATAGGGGTGAGGCTTATTCTTTTAGACTTTCTTTTAGCCTTGTTATGCCTTTCGAACTGATAAGCTGATATGTCTTTTCTTACTTGTGTACAGTTAAGAGTGTTTGGAAGAGGCCCGACTTTACTGAAGCACTGCGAGATCAGTACCGAGCACTGCTTTCGACTCCTGACCGGGCTCATTCTGTCATTATAACTCCAGCAAACTTGATGGCTGCCCGTAATGTAGAGCTTAAGAAGAGGTTGACGTCGAGATGGGCTGTGCCGGATGCCCCAGTGGCGGGGGAGTCTTCCTCCCGAGCTGAGCCTGATGCCCCTCTTGAAGTAAAGAGGAGGAGGTTGATTTCTGGCTCTCCTGAGCCGGCCCCTGCCGAGGCTGAGAAGGAGGCTGAACCTACCGTCCCTATTTTGGCTGCTCCTCCTGCCTCTTCTGGTCCGAGCAGGAGGGCTAGGAAGGGGAAGGCACCTGCTGCATCGTCCGAGCCGTTTAATGAGCCGGACTATCAGATTGCCAAGAGGGCGTTTGATCAAATATGGGCTCATGGCCCGCACTGATACAGAGGGAATGACCCCTCCAAGCTGATGACTGAGATGATGAATCTCCAGATGAAGGTAGCTTCTGAAGCTTTTTCTTGACTTTTCTGTTTGTCTGTTCGTTCAATCTAACCCGTCTGTCTTGCTTTACGCAGAGTATGCATAGCTTGGCTGCTCTGATGGTGACCCCCATGGGCCTTGAGGAGGCCGAGAAGCTGCGGGCTGAAGTGGAACAGATGAGGGTGGAGCTTGGGACAGCCCGATCCAAAATTCAGAGCATTGAGGAGGATCTGAAGGAAGCTACCACCAACCTTACCGTGGCAGAGTCTGAGAGGGACATAAATGCTCAGAAGGTTGAGGGGCTTGAGGCGGAGTTGGTTAATCTCCGGAGTTCCTTCGATCAGAAGGTTCAGGAGGCGACTGATCATGCCCGGGCTGAGATTGAGATGATATTGAAAGATGAAGTTGACCAGATGGGTGATGAGCTGATCCTGTTTGGTTTTGAAAGCTTTCGAACTAGATTCCAGATTCAGTTCCCGGGCTTTAACGTTTCATCAATTGTTCCCCCTGAACCTGCCTCATCTCGTCCTGATCCGGACAAGACGGCTGGGGCTCGTGCCCTTAACTTGGAAGAGGACGCAGGCCCTTCTGGGAAGTCTTGAGGCTCTATGGGTTTTTATTCCCTTTTTGTTTTTGCTATTTGATGTAATGGGCGTATACTTCCGATCAATAAAATTATCTTTCCTTCAAATTCTTCTTGTGTTCTTCCCTTCTGTGTAAGTGTGGCTGCTCTGGGCCTTTTGCATGCTAGATCAACTGTTCAGCAGTCAATAGTCGCTTTTTTGATCTTCGATACTGGTTACTGAATGAGGGATGTAGATTAATTTCAACTGCCTCATTATAATAAGACAAGAAAGTAAATATAATCAGATAGATAGAGCCTGATAGAGTGGGAGTAGACTCCTGTAGATCTCTTAAGGTAGACTGCTTCTGAATCAAGAGCTTGTAAAGAAAACCAGGCAGCTTTGTGCTTGTCGTTATGATGCTCGGTATGCTGAGTACTCAGGATCGGGATATATCCGAGCTGTTTGGGCTTTGTGATATGACTTGGCTTGTCATAAAAATAGTCAAGACTAGAAGATCTGAATCTTGAATAGGGGGTCTATACAATTAGACTTTTTTCCCCTTTTTGCCAATTCGGGAGCTTCAGTGCCGGACTGCGGTATCTGTTTAGAGGGTTCTGTACCCTGTCTCTTGGTATATCGAAGAGGCACATTTAATGCGCCATTTATTTATTCGACCGTCATTTAGAATTTCGAGGCCACTCTCTTTTTCACCGTTGTGACAGTTCAGTTGGGCGGCTTTTGGACTTCAAGGGTCTATACAAATGGAAATGAGGGCATACGGTTGCGTTCATCTTTTTGATTTCAAATTGTCCCCTTGTGAGAAAGGCTTCATATGCTGCCGGAGTTTTGCCACTTGCTCGGAGATGATGGGTGATTCCTTGCCTGAGTTAGGAGCGATTAAACTGTGGCCGAGAGTTAACCTTCCCCTCTTTTCAGTCTCCAAGGAAGGATTGAAGGAGGTACAAGTCTTCTTGTCTCCTCTGGCATCCGGTCGAGATTCCTCCGATTGGTGGTGGCCCTTCCTTGATTCAACCGAGGCCTGGAGCGTCGGTGATGTAGACGTAAGTGGGGTGCCTCCTCTTCTTCGTGCCTTGTCTCAATTTGGCTGGGGTGAAACAGACGGTGTGAAGAAGAAGATTGAAGGTCCCCTGAAACCCAGAGCCCTCATCCTCCGTTGGTCGTGAGACCAGTGATAGTGATGATGAAATGGCCTGGGCGTTTCTTGATGCAGACTGGGGTTCAGGGCCCCTTCCTTTCAAATGGAGCCGGTGGCGGCGGCAATGGAAGTTGTGGTTCCTGTGCCCCTTTATCATCCCGTGAAGAGAAGCCCCTATATTGAGAATTGTATCTTCTTGTAATCGCTTCTGTAATAGATTCTGTAAATCTTATAAATAAAATTGAGTCACTTTTTCTCAGATCTGATGTCTTCTGTATTCAAATGTGCTTTTCTGTAGTTAAAACACTTCCTTGTACATTTCTGGATGTTCTTGAAAATAAAGGAACTTAGAAAAATGCTTGAATTAAAGTACTTTGCTCCAGATCGGTACCATAGTACTTGTTGCTTGTTTGACAGATGAGCTAAATAATATAAATACCAGATCTGATATGTCCCGATCTAAGAAACTTTAGTTTGTAGATGTTCAGAACTTCTGTCTGTGGATGGGCTGGATCATAGAATCTGTTAATTGAAGACGGACCATGCTTGGAAGGCCTGTGCATAAAAGTAGTCCAGGCTTTGTAGGCCTGCGTATTTAGAGAATGAACTAAGTATTTAAGACCTGTATATCATGGACCAGGCTCTGAAGACCTGTGCATTACAGGGGGACCAAGTATTGAGACTTGTGCATTAATAGATGGACCGAGTAAAAGCTCGTACATTATGGACCAGGCTCTGGAGGCCTGTGTATTAATAGATAGACCAAGTCCTAAGACTTGTGCATTAATAGATGGACCGAGTAAAAGACTCGTATGTTATGGACCAGGCTCTGGAGGCCTATGCATTAATAGATGGACCAAGTCCTAAGACTTGTGCATTAATAGATGGACCGAGTAAAAGCTCGTACATTATGGACCAGGCTCTGGAGGCCTGTGCATTAATAGATGAACCAAGTCCTAAGACTTGTGCATTAATAGATGGACCGAGTAAAAGACTTGTATGTTATGGACCAGTCTCTGGAGGCCTGTGCATTAATAGATGGACCAAGTCCTAAGACTTGTGCATTAATAGATGGACCGAGTAAAAGCTCGTACATTATAGACCAGGCTCTGGAGGCCTGTGCATTAATAGATGGACTAAGTCCTAAGACTTGTGCATTAATAGATGGACCGAGTAAAAGACTCGTACATTATGGACCAGGCTCTGGAGGCCTGTGCATTAATAGATGGACCAAGTCCTAAGACTTGTGCATTAATAGATGGACCGAGTAAAAGACTCGTACATTATGGACCAGGCTCTGGAGGCCTGTGCATTAATAGACGAACATTCTATGGAAGTAAAAGAAATAACTCTACTGATAATACTTCCGTAAGTGTTCCACGTTCCATGGCCTAGGAACAGGTTTCCCAGTCATGTCTTCAAGCCAGTAGGTGGTAGGTCGAACGACCTTTGTTACTTTGTAGGGGTCTTCCCAGTTTGGTGACAACTTTCCCATGGTGGGATCCTTGGTGTTTTGAAAGACTCTTCTTAAGACGAAGTCTCCAACTTGAAAGTTGACTGTCTTGAGTCCTACCTTGGATTTGTTGACCATTCTTTGTTGATAAGCTTCCATCCTGATGCTGGCTTGATCCCTTCTCTCTTCGAGCAAATCCAAGTTTTCCATCAGCTGCTGATCATTGGATTCTTGCTCAAAGGCCTCAGTCCTCAGGGTTGGCATACCGATCTCAACCAGAATTACTGCTTCTGTTCCATAGGCTAGTGAAAAGGGAGTTTCAGAGGTGGGAGGCCATGTTAGCCAGAGCATCTGCTCTGCAATTCTGGTTTCTCTCAATTTTCTGGATAGTAAATATCTGGAAGGAGTGCTTTAAGTGGTTTACCAGTTCGGAGTATCGGAGCATCCTATCATCTTTAATGGCGAATTCTCCCAAGACTTGGCTTACTACCAGTTGGGAGTCAGAGAAGACATCGAGGTTCTGAGCCTCACATTCCAAGGCGAGCTTCATGCCCAAGATTAGGGCTTCATATTCGGCTTCATTATTAGAAGCTTTGAATCCCAGACTGACTGCTTTTTCTGACGTGAGCCCGTCAGGGGACTGTAGTACCAGGCCTACCCTTGATCCTTGATCGGTTGACGATCTATCAATGTACAGCAGCCAGATTCCCGAAGTCTCGATGACTTATGCTTTGTTCTGAAGTGCCGGGGTGAACTCGGCTACGAAGTCAGCTAAGGCCTGCCCTTTGACGGAGTTTCGGGGTACATATGCTATGTTGAACTCCCCTAGCTCCACAGACCACTTTACCAATCTTCCCGATACTTCAGGTTTCCTTAGTATTGACTTCAGAGGATAGGCAGTTGGGATCTCGATTGGATGGGCCTGGAAATAAGGTCGAAGCTTTCGAGCTGATATGACCAAGGCATAGGCCAGTTTCTTTACCTCTAGGTATCTTTTCTCTGTGTCAAGTAGTGCCCTACTGACGTAGAATATAGGCCTCTGTACTCCTCTGTCTTGTCTGATCAGTGCGGAACTGACCGCGTTTTCGGAGACTGCAAGGTACAGAGTAACCTTTCTCCTTGTACTGGTTTTGACAGGAGCTCTGGAGAGGCTAGATACTCCTTTAGTTCTTGAAAGGACTGCTCGCATTCTTCTGTCCACTGCAGAGTCTTGCCGCCCTTCAGAGCTTTGAAGAAAGGTAGGCAGCGATCGGTGGATTTGGATATAAACCTGCTCAGTGCGGCAATTCTGCCATTCAGTGCCATAATCTCCTTTTTGGTTTTTGGTGACTTCAGTCCAATCAGGGCTTGGATCTGAGTGGGATCTGCTTCGATACCCCTTTGAGAGACGATGTACCCCAAGAATTTTCCCTTCGTAACTCCGAAGGTACATTTCGAGGGGTTGAGCTTCATCCTGTGTTGTTTGAGGATATCGAAGGTCTGGGCCAAGTGCTGGAGGTGGCTGCCTTTCTGAAGGCTCTTTACCAGCATGTCGTCGATGTATACCTCCATGGTGCTGCCGAGCAGTGGGCTGAACATCTTGTTCACCAACCGCTGATAAGTAGCTCCAGCATTCTTCAAACCGAAAGGCATCACTCTGTAGCAGTAGAGTCCTCTTTCGGTTATGAAGGCAGTCTTCTCTTGATCTGGAGGGTACATCTAGATTTGGTTGTATCCAGAGTAGGCGTCCATGAAACTCATAAGCTTGTGCCCTGCCGTGGCATCAACCAGTTGATCTATTCTTGGCAGTGGAAAGCTGTCCTTGGGACACGCTTTGTTGAGGTCTGTATAGTCAACACAGACTCTCCACTTTCCGTTCTTCTTTTTCACAAGCACGGTGTTGGCTAGCCACTCGGGATAGAAAACTTCCCGTATCATCCTGGCGTCCAGCAGCCTCTGGACTTCTTCGTTTATAATCCGATGCCGTTCAGGAGCAATCGGCCTTCTCTTCTGTCTGACTGGCGGGTGATTCGGATCTACCATCAGTTTGTGAGTTATTAGATTAGGATCTATTCCCTCCATGTCCCTGGTCTCCCAAGCAAAGATAGAGAGGTTGTTTTTCAGAAACCTGACTATCTTTTCTTGCTCGGTGTGTGTAAGGTCTGGGCCGATGTACAGATAACGCCCCTCTGCTTCTGAACTGACCAGTACTTTAATGGGCTCACCAACAGGTTTGGCTCGGCTGTCGCGTCCCCTTGGGCTTAGGGGTTCTTCAATGCCGGATGGGCAATCCTCCACCTCGGGAAAGTGAGTGAATACCAGATCTGCACAGTCCCGAGTGTGCTGTAATTGCTATTTGGGAGCCTTCTCTTTAAGGGCAATAGCGTGGCACTCCCGGGAGGTTGGCTGGCATCCTTTGACAGAGTGCACGCTCTAGTTGTGGACGTACTTCAGACACTGATGGAGGGTCGAAGTGACTGCCCCTATCTGATGTAACCAGGGTCTCCCGATTATGACGTTGTAGGGAGACTTCATGTTCAACACCATATACTCCGAGATGGTGGTCTTCTGCCCTTCACCTTCTCCTACAGTGGTAGGAAGGTCGACCCTCCCCAAAGGGGTGCTGAGGTTGCCATCAAAAGCTGCCATTACGGCAGTGGTGGGCTTGACGTTGTCCTGGTCTATCCCCATCTGCTTAAGCGGTTCATAAAACAGTATGTTGACGGAGCTTCCAGTATCAACCAGGACTCTTCTGGTCTCGAAGTTGGCGATTCTGAGGGTGATAACAAGGGCATCATTGTGAGGGCAGTGTACCCCTGCTAGATCTTGCTCAGTGAAATGGATCTCCGGTGCTGGCTTGAGCCTCTTTTCAACGTTGGAGATCTGTAGTACGTTTGGGGCGGCTCTGGCCTCTCGAGCGTATCTCTTTCTTGCCTTGTTGGACATTCCTGTGACAGGGGAGTCAGCATGGAGAACGTAGATGACGTGATTGTTCTGCCTCTGGGGCTCGTTACGTCCCTCCCTCTGCTCCTGCCTCTGTTCGGGCCTCTAGTCGGGCCGCTGCTGAGGCTTGTCTTCTTGGGGGTTTTGCCTTCCGTCCTGCTTGACGAACTCCCGAAGACGCCCCTTCTTTATGAGCTGCTCTATCTCATATCGGAGGGTCCTGCAAGTGTTAGTTGTATGTCCATGATCTTTATGGAAATTACAATACTT
Organism: Nyssa sinensis; assembly: GCA_008638375.1. NCBI lineage: Eukaryota > Viridiplantae > Streptophyta > Magnoliopsida > Cornales > Nyssaceae > Nyssa > Nyssa sinensis. The sequence continues at coordinate 6,696,440 of CM018033.1, forward strand.
ACTTTGGTCCCGCAGGCTGGGATCTCCCTTGATTGGTTCCGGCCACCTCAGGTTCTCCCGATCTCGGATCTGCCGGAGTACCTGGTTCGGTGTGGTATTTAGAGGAGTGAAATTGGTGAACTCCCTCGGTCCGGAGTTGTACACAGCTCTGGGTGCTGTTCTCTTCTCTGGGCTCCTGGCCCTCTTTTTGTTGGAGTCTCTTCTGTGATCCTCCTTCTTGTGGTCCTCCCGCTTTGGATTGTCCCTCTGGGTCTGATCTCTGCCCTTCTGGGACGTGCGGTTGGCTTCTTCCAGGTTGATGTATTTTCTGGCCCGATCTATTAATGCCGCCATATCGACAGGAGGGCTTTTCGTCAAGGAATCTCTGAACCCACCTTGGGCAAGCCCGGCAGTCAGGGCTGCTACAAGGAATTTCGGGCTGCAGTCAGTGATCTCCGTGAGCTCGGTACTGAAGCGCGCAATGTAGGCTCTGAGGGATTCCTCCCTGGTTTGCTTGACGTTTAGCAGGAATTCTGGCCCCCTTCTGAGCCTTCTGCTGGTCATAAACATGTCCAAGAACTGTCTACCGAGCTCGTAGAAGCTGGTAACAGAGTTCGGTGGGAGGTTGTGGAACCACTTCAGAGCAGTTCCCTTCAGGCTGGTGATGAACGTTCGGCGCATAAAAGCATCAGAGGCTCCGTGAAGGGCCATCGTATGCTGGTAATGAGAGAGGTGATCTCCTGGATCTCTAGATCCATCGTACAAGGTGAATTTGGGCACCATGAATTTTCTGGGCCTCTCTTCTGACATGATGGTGTGAGTAAATGGGGTGGCTAGCCTTTCGAGCAGCGTGGCCAGTTCGTCTTGTTCTGGAGGGTTCTGAGGTCCTCTCAAGGTAATTGTCCGGTCTATTGACTCGGCAATTTCCTCTACCCTCCGCGGGTCTTTGACTCTGACATTTTGTGAACCCTGCCTAACAGCCTCAGCTTCAGGGTAGTAGGGTTGATTACGCCCTTCGGACGGAGGAGGATTCCGAACCGGAGGGTTTGGTGCTGCATGAGGAGGCTCCTGCGGTGCCGGGTGTGCTCCCGAGGCCCTTGGAGTTGGGGCTCGAGTAGTGCTCCGGTAATGGATGTCGGGGTTGAAGGCGGATGTTCCCCAGCCAGGGACTGTTGATGGCTGGGGATCTTGGCCAGCGCGAGGAACGCCTGAGGGGTGCCCAGGATGGTTAGTTGGAGCCTGCGCATGAAGTTCTTCGTTCTCTGTAGCAACAGGAGGTTGCGTTTTTGCAACGAAGTTGACCGGCGGGCTAGGAGAACCCGTCGCTTGGTTCTGCGTAAGTGTCGCCAGTGTTCTAGTAATGGTAAGCAACTGCTCCTGCACCAGTTCATTGTGTCGTTTTATTGCTTCGATCTCTTGTCGTATAGGATTGGCCGCTGGCCCCCTTGTGCGGGGAGCAGGCGGCTGACGTTGAGCATTTTGCGAATTCTGAGTATTCTGTCGTGGTCGGAGATTTGGTGCCATGGTTTACCGGTGGGGAAAGATATGAGTTTTATGAGTAGAGCACTTTGGAGATTAGTCGTTTCCCACAGACGGCGCCAAACTGATGTTACACTTTTCGGCTCGCAATAAGTATGGACTCCGTGACCTGTAGAACACTCAGAAGGATGATCAGAGGACCACCGGGTTGGCTCTGGCGGTAGCCGCTCCGATGCTTAAGTAAGTAAAAGAATTGAAAAGACTGTATTGAAAGCCAAAGAATGAGCATAAAAAATAAGGCGTACCTTTAGGGTTTAATTTATAAGCCGTGGCTTTCCTAAGTTGATTAGGATTCGAAGCCATGAATATAGGGATTTGATCACCGGAGATTGCAGTTACCTTGCATAGAGATAACCATAGATGCCCTGAATATAGGGATTTGATTATCGGAGATTGCAGCTACCTTGCATAGAGATAACCATAGATGGTAGTTTCCTTGTTGAAGATTGCTTCCTTGTTGAAGACCGCTTCCTTATTCCCTGCTCGGCATCCGCTAAGGCGGTGACGAGTTCTGGAGTGTTGGTCTGGACCCTGTGATCTGTTCTGGATATATATATGTTCGGCCACTTCTGACCTTGTATGATGATCTGGATGCTTGAGTTTTTCATCATTGGCTGAATGAGAATCATGTTGGCTGAGCATAGGTCGAACTGTGGTTACACGTGTCAAGTGTTGATTGGCCTGCTCTTTTATGATATATCATATATATATATATATATATATATATCTAAAAGCTGCTCAATCAGCCCCTGTTGTCACGTGTTCAAGAGGTTTCTAGATTTCTCTTATATATATATATTATACAAATAACTTGGTTGTTTCTCAACTGTTCTAGTAGCTTCGGTACAAAGAAGAACCAACAAAATCCCCTTTGCTTGGTTACACCCTTTTCCAACAGCTTCTTTGAAGCTTCTACTTATAATATAATAGACATATTTTTATATTGGCCCAACTTCCAACAGATCTGCTGCCGTATCAGTATACACATATATTCATACTTTTGGCTTCTCAATTGCTTTCTGAACTAATGCGGCTGGATTATATATAACACTTATACACCTACGTATCAATATAGATTTATACATCTATTTTCCCGAGGCTTATTTCCATATTTTGATACATTTTACCGTATTAAATATTTTTATTCCATAAAATATTACTTTATGGAATGTCAGTAAATTTTCCAGAAAGCCGAGGCTCAATTATAATAATTATTTATTTTGCCAACCCGTTCGTGTCTCAGATGATATTCATATTTTTATTTTCATAACTAATTATTCGTATTGGCCTCATTTATTTATCTCAGTGCTCGATCGTCTGGGTCAATTAATTTCTTGAGCCTACATCGTTTTTAATGGCCTAGATTAGTATTTCCTAATAATTAATCCAATCATGACTCACTATATTTTGAGCTGTTCTGAATCGTTATCGTCACATTTTATTTGGTTAGAATATAATCTGAGTCATGTCGAGGTTTGGGGTATTACAATGTGTCCTAATTTTCGAGATCTCGTTTCGTAAAATGGACCCTGCCATTGAGTCTGGAACATCGAAAAATATTCGGGTAGACACCCTTTTTATTTTATTTAGACATGCGTAGCATTTAATTTAATTAAATTAATTTATTATATAATATATATTTATTATGTGAAATATATTCACAAGCCACTATAGTGGTGTGGTGGTGGTTGGCCTAGCCATTGTTGCTTTGGGCTTGAGTGGTCTGGGGTCAAAATTGGTGGGTTACGCCCCCTTATTATTATTATTGGACTTTCGTTAATGAAAATGACATAGATTAGGTTAACTGTTACTGCACCTAAAAGGGTTCCAACCTGACCCATACCAATAACCCCATTGACCAGGGTCAACCCGGTCAGCGATACCGGTGCCGATCGCCTTTTCTGGCCTCGATGATTGTCGGAGACCATTTTTCAGCAACGACTCTGGTTGGTTCCGACTTGGTTTTTCCCAAGGATCTCACTTGTGGTGTTGTTTTTAGTATTAGATCAGTCTAAAGCCGTGAAATGGTGAGTTATAGTCAGGCTTTGGCGAGGGCCTAACTTTCCAAGGAACATTTCCAAACACTATTTTGATGCGATTTGATCATGGTTTTTGCCCCATTTCCATTACAATTGATTTATGGGACTCTAGGGTATATTTTTTCGCACATAAACAGAATCAAACCAGCAAAATCGCATTTGTTCAATCTTCTCTCTCTCGGACTGTAACTCTAGTTTTCTTTCTGAATTCTTGACTATTCTTCTTAGTTCAAATTCCATTGTGTCCCATTTTTGTTGCTCATTCGAGCCATGCATTGGGTTTTAAGCTTTCTTGAGAGTGGTTTCAAAACCTAGTTTTCCATAGGTTCAGGTGTTCCATCTCCTAGGTTTTACTTAGCTTAAACCATGTCATTTTTCATCTATTTCCATCCCTTTAACATTATTTCTTACATGCATGCATCCAAGACTCATAAAAATTGAGTTTAAACAAACTTTCTTGAGGAGAGAGAAAATGTAACCTACCTCCAATGGCAATTTTATCACCACTATTGGCCTCTCTTTAGTGTTCCAAACAACACCTGAGTCATTTCTTTGTTCATCCCAAGCCTCGCATGGAGCATGTAACTCCCATTTCCTTCTCTATCTTGGTTCTCCCTTCTTCTCTTCCTCATCCTTTCTCTCTCTCTCTCTCTCTCTCTCTCTCTCTCTCTCTCTCTTTATCCTCTCTCTACTCGACACACAACACTCACACACGCAAGTCTAATTCATACTCAGTACACTCATGGCCTACCTATACATCATAAGTTTGCTGCATGAAATCCTATTGGTTGGTTGTTGGGTCCACTAAGGTGATGACACCTCATTTATGGAATTTTTCTAAGAAGCTTTACTTTAAATACTTTTCTTGTGGCCATCATAGCATAAAAGTGCTAGTAGCCTAGTGGTAAACTTTTTCATAGCTTTCACTTGGGGTCCCGAGTTCAAGACTTGGCAACTCCCTATTTTCTCTTTTTCCTCTTTTGTTGTATTGGTGGAGAATTCCATACTTTTATTAATATTTTATTCATTGAATATACTTAATTTTCATATTTCTTAATTACTTTATGTATATTTTATGTTCATGAAGATTTCTCTTTTCATATAGTTAAATAAGTTAAACATCAATAGTTATAATACTAGTTTAAACATTTAGGCTAAACTTTTATGCATTGCTTTAATAATTAATCACTAATTACATTATTTTCTTTCATATTAATTTCTTCTATCTTCCTTCATTTAAGAATTTCCATTACGATATTATTGTCATGATATAGTTATACAAAATGTTCTCTTAAATCTTACTAAGCAATCCCTATTTATCTAGTAATTAGGTCAGGATGTTACAGTTTCATTGACTTTCTCAATAGTGATTGTGAAAGTCGAGGACTTGGCTTTCTGATCCTACTTAATGTTCCGCTTCTTAGCTCATAGTCTTTGTAACACCCACTCCCAACAAGTTAGGAGACTAGGTCAATGTTGTATAATTTGAATAAATGCATAACCTCTTCAATGTCTATACACAGTATCAACATAAAGCCTAATCATGACACGGTTTTGAATAGTTATGGGTAGAACTGGCCTAATCAAGGTCAACAAAAGACAGTTGGCCAGTCATCCAAGCATCACCAACTTGATGTAAAGACATATCACCAATAATTAATAAATATTACAAATTATTTATTAATTACAAGAAAATAAAGAAAAATACAAATAAATACATAAAAAATAAAAGAAAATAGATAAAATTATGATTCGCAACTATAACCTAAGAAAAACTATTAGGAGACAATTACACCCACCCAAGTGTGTGTGTGTGTGTGTGTGTAAAAAGCATGAAAGTATGTGTCAAAAAATAAGAGCAAAATAGGAAGAAAATAAGAAAAAATTCAAAAAAAGAATTTTAGCCCTCATATGACTAGCATATGGGAGGGGGGGAGCTGCCACACACTTAGACTGTGTGTTGTGTGTATGAATACATGTATAACCGTGTATGTGTAGATAAAAGAGAGAAAATTTGGAAAAGTGGGAAAAAGCAAAAAGATGACTTGTAAGAAAATTAGAGAAGTCACTTGGTGCAGCCAGCCGCCCCTAAGGCACGCCAAGGCCGCCATCAACAAAAACCACCATGCTTAGAGCCCTCTTTGACAAGAAATGCATTTAATGTTGGAAGGAAAACCAAGCTTATAAACAAAGTAAGGATCAGAACCCATTTGCTAAGGAAAACGTTGTGAAAGATTTGAGGATTTGCGTACAAGTGAGAGCCCAGAAGAATGAGAGAAGGGTGGGAAAAGGAAAGATAGAAATTTGGAGGAAACTAATAACAGGTAAAAACTTAGCCTCTTTTGAATTTCAATAAGTTCATGTATAATTTTAGAATAGATTAGGTTATTCCTTTAAGATCAGGGACCCCAATAATGGCAGAAATAATGGGAAAATTCCATTGACAATGTTTAGAGTTCATGCAGAACTCAACCAAAACAAAACCATATTTTAGGAACGCGAACCCGACGTAGATGAAAAATGAGACACAAAACAGAAAGAAGGAACACATTTGGCTAAAAAATGAGCTTGAACCAACCAGGTCCAAGTCTTGGCAATAATGGCCAAACCTAAAAATCTTACTCCATACTAGGATCCATGAACAGAAAAATAACCCTACGATCTCAAGGAACTCTACCCAACAAACCGCACCTCAAATGGCCTTAAAATGTCCATGAACCAAGCCCAAACCAATGAAGACAATAGAAGCTAAATTAGAGGGTTTCAAGCTAATTCGAACCCTAAAAGTTACACCAAAATATTTTTATAACCTGCATAAAACAAATGGCAAAGAAGTACTTTTGAAACCCTAGCTGAAACTGCGCGAAACAAAGAAGAAAGAAACTAGGGTTATAGTGCTACAAAAACCAAACTGGAGTAAGGGAAATGGCCTCGTTGAGTAAACTCGTGAGTTAACTCAGCCGAGTTAACCAAGTAAAGGAAATGAGTGACTGAGGGTGGGATAATTTATCCATGCATCATGATGCCATTAGACCATCGCATAAGTGGAACGATGTCAGTTTAACACCTAAACTATGTCATTTTATAATATGGGTTAGTGAATAAAAATATTGAGTGGATCAGTTTGGCTACATGGATACGAAGAAAATTTAATAACAACGCTTAAAATAGGGTTAACCCATCCCGGATTTTATGGACTTATCCATTGTTTGGTTTCAGAATTCAATGAAAAAAATATAAGGGAGCATGACGTGCTTGAGGATTGGACCCTTAACCATGGCCTAGCCAATCCCAAAGACCAAGCCTTTAGCCCACTAAGCCACAGTCACAACTATGCTACATTATCCCCCATAAAATATATATATTACACATATTACTTAAGTATCAAAAACAAAACAGAACCCCATGAGTTTTGTTAATTACTTTGAGATACCAGAAATTGTGTCTTTGTTAGGGCCCTACACATAACCGTGGATGTCGTGGGAAAAAGGGTACCCATGATGCTTATTGATAATGGGTCAACTCTCAATTTGTGTCCTTTTTGGACCACAAAGTGCCTTGGTTCAAAAATATCTAATCTAGCACCATCAACACAAGCAGTACGGGCATACGAAAACACTTGACGATAAGTGGTAGGAGTCATGACACTCACCATGAATTTAGGCCTAGTTGAAACCACTACATAGTTCTAAGTGTTAGATATCTCAGCCTCCTTCAACCTGCTACTAGGCCGACCTTGGTTGCATTAAATCAAAGTTATGGATTCCTCCCTACATCATAAACTCAAGTTTAAATGCCAAATCGGAGTAGTCACCATTCATGCAGACACTAATCCCACTCATGATCCGGCTTCTATCTTAGAAATCTAGCACGGATTTGGCGGCATGGCACTCACGGGCTTTAGCCATGTCAGAAGTTTAGAGATCGAGTAAACACCCAAGGGTGACATTTACAAAGGTTCAGTCCTACATATCATGGACCTCATGTGGTACGTGCCCAACAAAGGTCTTGGTTGTTACTTACAAGGTCTCCTTACAACACCCCAAAAGCCATAGAGGGACTATGCATTCGGCCTCGGTTATACACCCATTAAAGAAGACTTTCAAAATAAAGCTTTGGTGGCCCGAGCCAAATTTGATTGAAATTAAACCCCATTTCCCCACCTTGAATGGCAATTTTTTTTTTTCAGAAAAAGGAAGAGCACCTTTAATATGGCTTCCCAAAACTCAATTATGACAAGAAGGCAAAAATCAGATTCCCAATTTGGGAGATCTTTAGGGACTGCACTTGCAGCTCTAACGAAGTCATGGTCGACACTCTCCAAGACCTTTCGGTAGAGGATTGGGCAGAAGAACTTCAAGGGTTATCTGAGCTCTTTGCTAAGATTGAGCTAGTAGAAGAAGACATGGTAGGGATGGTCAGTGAAGGTAGTGTTCAAGAAAACCCCAAAAAGAAAATTATCCAAGCTCTGACACTAGCAAACAACTGGTACATCATCAAGGTATCATAGGCCTTAGGGGACTGGCTTAAGAAGGAATTTGGCTATTCCAAGAAAAGTGATACAAATTCTGAAAACCTTTATTATTTTGACTCTAACGAGTCATTTAATTTAAATTTTCTTAACTTCGATGAACTTACAAACTATGTTCTTCCTTATTTTCTTTTCAATGAAATAAGTGTTTCTTTCGAGTATCCCTTAATTGTAAATAATGAATGTGGTGATAAGAATGACCCTTACCCAAATCTTGATCTAGAAGATAGAAAATTCTTAATAGACATTGCCAAACAAATCACCAAAAAAGAAGATAGGGCTTAACCGGTTATGGGACAAACATGACCATCAACTTAGGGTTAGAAAATGAAACCAAAGAGGTAAAGATTGGTGTCACCCTAGACCAAGTTGAATATGAAGCTCTAGGTTAAGCTGTTAAAAGAATTTCAAGATGTCTTTGCATGGTCCCTCAAAGATATGCCAGGCCTGGATACAGACATTGTCCAACACAAAATTCCTACCTACCTAGAGGCCAAGCTAGTCAAACAAAAGCTCAGAAAGTTGAGATCCGAATGGTCTCACAAAGTCAAAGATAAGGTCGAAAAGAAATTAGACTTGGGGTTTCTAACCGTGGTAGAATAACCTGGTTGGCTAACATAGTGCCTGTACCCAAGAAAGACGAGAAGGTCCGCATGTGTGTAGACTATAGGCGTCACATCCTGAACCCCACCCTACGCGGATGTCGAGGACGTGATGCCAGTTAGCCACCTTGCCAGTTTACCCACCGACAATGCGACCAACCAAAGGAAACTTCCGAACTAACCAATGAATTACATTTCGAATGTAGGGTCAGATGCAGCAAAATTTTAAAACTTTTTATCTCGGGAATGCAACTCGTTATGTACTGTTAGAGTACGTACCACAGAACAAGTCTAAAATCACACAACTAATAACTCTAACCTCAGAGCACATCCATAATCAGACATATAACATAGAGCAAATCTAATATCTCTAGAGTACCATTATTTCCATGGGCCATGTCTCTATATCTAGCGCATATCAATCAAGTCAGTCGTATCATATCACTCACTTGAATAACTAGATTTAGTCCATAAGAATACCAGTCTGCATAAATCAGTGCCGTCAGATCCTTTTCTTGGAATGCCACTCGGCCTATCCATGTCATATCATAGTGCCTTCTCATCCAGTAGAGATACATCCTAAAAAATGTTAGGGAATGGGGTGAGCTTAAATAAGCCCAGTGAGTAACACAGGTTCCCTGTCATGGGTTTCAAAACCATTTATTGTTTACAAAGCACAAGGGTAGTTCAGTTGTTTCTGAAATAGTAGTTTTATAAATCCACTTAAATGCAGTTAAGTAGAATGAAGCAGGACTGAACTAAATGGAACAAGCAGATCAGAACATAACATAACAGAACAAATCAAAATAGAACAACAGACCAGAACAAACAAAACAAGTACAAGATGCCAGTACATCATTCAAAAGTATAGGCAATCAAATCAAAGAATAGAACAGGTCAGTATTGAGCAGAATAGAACATAACATAACAAAGCAAGATGCTGATTAGACACATAATCAAGCCTACTTGTGCCATACCGCTCAAAACTGGAGTGGGCCTAAGAGTAAGACGCAACAGTACGGAATAAAACCAGGACAGACCAAACTGAACAGGAGAGCAAGAGAGTACAAAATCATGTCACGTGTAATGCATTATAAAAGAGTATACATTTAAACAGTATAGTATACAAAACGGTACAGTAAATCAAAATATAGTAACTAGACGGTGTAACTTATACACCAAGTTAAAAGTTCCAAGTTACTCACAAACTTTACGCTAATCTCCTTGTATAGGAAATCTGATAACCTCCAGTTACGTTAGGTACCTCCATGCATGTCCTGAATAATCATCATCAATCACAGACAGATCAGAATTCATCCATTCAGGTCTTATTCATCATCTTAGGTGTCTATCGGATTACCTAAGATAGCCTAGTAGCCTATTGCCCTTTTCATTGGGTTTCATTCGAGGCTATTTCATCATTTAATTAGGCTTAGTAGTCATCAGGATTATGATTTAAGTTATTTAGACTTCAATCATTATCCGTTAAACATTTATTTAACTTTAGGGGCAAAATGGTAATTTTACCATTCTTGTCCTAGACCTTGTCATGGTCCTCAAAATAGTCCACATATCTTAAATGTGAAGTTTTAAGTCTTTTGGACTCCGATCGTTATCAGTTAAGTACTTATTTAATCTTAGGGGCAAAATGATAATTTGTCATTCTTGCCCCGGACCTAGTCGTGGTCCTCAGAATAGTCCATATATCTTATATGTGATTTCTTAAGTCTTTTAGACTTAAATTTTTATCTTCTTTAGATCATCGGGACACATCGGTCATTTCTCATTTTATGCTCTAATTATTCCGGAGTCTTGTTTAGCCCTTCAATGTTCATAATTATGCTTATGATAATTTATCAGATCAGATTGACCTTTATTCGGCCTTTACTTTGCACTTACCGTGCTCAGGGGTATTTTGGTGATTTTACGTTTCGTGAGATTCTGGCCCCAACTCGTCATTTAATCATGTGTACAGATTCACGAGTATCCGGGCTTCTATTGGTATCAATTTTGTCCCAATCGGACTTCATTTAGATTTCGTATAGCATCAAGGGCATTTTTGGTAATTTTATATTTCCTGATGTTCTGACCCCGATAATTTAATTATATATATGAATCCACAAGTATTTGGGCTTCTATTGGTATCAATTTTGCCCAATTTGGACTTTGTTGGGGCTTCATACAGTATCAAGGGCAATTTGGTAAATTCATATGTTGTATAACTAAACCTTTCGGGACCTCAGTTCATAAAATGGACCTCACCATTAGGTCCAGAGTGTCCGACATAGTTAAATTGGACTATCTTTTATGTTTAATCGGCCCTGGGTATCACTGGGGCAATTTAGTCATTTACCACTTGCGTGTCTGTATTTTTCGGAACTTGGTTTCACAAATCGGACTTCACCGTTGAGTCCAGAATGCGTAACATAGTAAAATAGGCTATCTTTTATTTTTATTTGATCCTAGGTATCATCAGGGGCAGTACAGTCATTTATAACTTATATGTCTGTATTTTTTAGGACTTAAGTTTTTAGATCGGACTTCACCATTGAGTCCAGAATGCCTGAATTAGTAAAAATACACTATTTATTTATTTTATTTGGACTCCGTTTGACTCATTTAATGTCTAGGCGTAAAATAGTAATTTTACCTAATTAATAAAATAATTAAATTAATTATTTTATTATTTAATTGTTTTTCCAGGGGTGTATTTTCATAAACTTTTCAGAAGCTAGGGCAGAGTATAAATACTCAGAATTGTTGGGGGACAAAACTAATTTCAGAAAGTTGTGGGGTTCAAAACAGAATTTCCTAAAGTAAGGGTTCAGAACCAACCGATTTTAGGGTTCAATTTGTTGAACTGGTCCAAAACTCTAAAACCAACCGGTTCATTTAATTATACAGAACCGGAATACAATATCCCTGTTAACCCAATTGGCCCCTTATCCACGGTTTGGACAGACCTAATTCCCATTTTAGATTTATTATCATCGTAACCAAACAGACCGATTTTAGGTTTTAAATTAAAACACTTTACTCAAAACGGTGCCGTCCCACTTAACCATTTATGCGACGGATCTGGTCCTGACCCGAACCGAACCGTTACTGCTCATCGTCTTCCCTTTTTCTTCCCCAGTTTTGCCCTAGTTGCAGAATTTTAGGTTTTCAATTCCGTGGGTTTTCAAGTGCAGATTTTCTCTGCTTTCCATCCCAAAATGTTTCTGGGGGTTAGGCCAACATCTTGGCATTAGTTTTATGCCTCGAATCAAGCTCAAACGCTCGGTCCAATGGTGGATAACCGAACTTGTAACTGGCTAGTAAATGCCTGTTTTTGGCCTAAGGTTGATGGGATTTCTTTAGTTGCGATCTATGGATCATGGGATTCAAGTCCCCATTCACAAAATCAAGTTTAGGAGTCTATTTCAAAGTCTAGGTTTCAAACCCGAGACCTGCAACCTTCATTTCAATGGTCTAAATCTGAGTGTTGGGGTTGCGGTCTAAGGTTTTTCAAACCCTCATGAGGTCTAGATCATGTTTAAATCATTAAAGATCAGTTTGGTGAAGGTCGTTTTAGACTTGCACCACTAAGGTCCATCCATGGCGGTTTCTCATTGTTTTGGGGTTTTCAAGCCTATTTGACCCTCCCAACTAACTTATAACAGTTCCTAGGTCTCACAGTAGCTCATACATGCAGTTTATATAGCCTCAAATGATTGAAAACAGTAAGCAAAAAGAAAAGGAAATTTTCTGGGTTTTTGGCATTTACCTTGGTTGACCACTACTCCCTCATTCATGGCTCAGTCTTGATTTTTGGCACCTCAGACCTCAGTTCCAGTTGTGAGCTTCTCGGTCCCTTCTTTTTTATGCAGCTCCATAGAAGCACCATGCACGCACCATGGACATACACACTTGTTTTCCTCTCTGGGTCTCTCTCTTTAATAGACCTTACTGTAGAACACACAGGCAGTTTTCTGATTTTCCTTCCCTCGGTGGAGGATGTAGCATACATATTTTTTGAGGGTCCCCAAGGTGCATAGTTCATATATGAATATAATATTGCTTACCTATACATATACATATACGTATACACTTATGGGCCCAAGTGTGATCATGTGGCTGATACAGAAGCTGAGGTGGGCTGATGTGGGGTGACTCAGGTAATGATGAAGGGTTTGCATGTATGGCCATTGGCCAGTTTGGGAGGCAGCCTTGGATAATTCAGAGTTATATACCATTCTGTTGTATATATAGGCACAAAGATGTTGGCAGCTAACTTGATAACTTTTTGGGTGCATGAGGTCTTGCCCCACTTGGTCAAGGGTTCAAATCCTCTTGGCCTCATTTTGGGCATTTTTCCCATATTTTGGGCTTATGCCCTGTTTGGCTGCACAGAATACTGTTTTCACTATTCCCCTCGTAATTTTTTCTTTTCTGTTGCTTCTTTTTTGACGCGGTTTCTTCCGAGGGTTTCGTACTTTAGTTAGCTTCAGTATCAAAGGCCCCGCGTCGGTTATTATTTACTTGGGATTGCCGTAGTTAGCTAATTCGAGTTCCCACAGACTTAAAACGACATCATTTCACCTAATTAATTGATAATTAGGTCCGAGTGTTACACCCTCTTCTCTAGACATGTTTAATTATTTTGTTGGTCTATCGTGACCGCCGAGGGATTGTGATTAATTTCCCTAATCATTCCTTTATGTCGGTTCTAATTAATAATTAGCAAGACAATTATTAATTAGTCAGGTCGGGGTGTTATAATAGGGACCTCAACAAAGCCTATCCAAAAGATGACTTCCCTCTGCCCAACATAGATCTATTGGTGGATAACATAGCCCATCATGACATGATGTTATTTGTTGATAGTTTTGCGGGGTATAATCAAATCAAAATGCACCCCGACTACATGGAAAAAACTACCTTCATAACACAACAGGGCACCTTCTGCTACACTGTCATGCCTTTCGGACTAAAAAATATAAGGGCCATGTACCAAAGGGTAGCAACCAATATCCTACATGACTCGGTCCATAAAGAGGTTGAGGTATGTGTCGATGATATGATCATAAAATCCAAAGATAGGGAGAGCCACGAATGGATTTTGGATGTAAAGAATTTTTTTTAAAAAGCTTCCATTTTACAAGATAATGATGCATAAGCATCAAAATTATTGAGCTCCCTTCGGGTTCTCAATCCAGCAGATGCCCGGTAGAAGGTTTATTCCCTAGACATGAGATCTCTCAGAAGTAAAATTAGGGTCTGGTTCGAAACGGATCCTCTTGTTAAAAAGTGAAAAAGATGAGACATTTTTGAAATGGTAACAGGTTTTTAAACCCTTATTTACATGAATCAGGTTTTATACGACCTCCTGTTTTAAAGAAAAAGAAACTGCATCGTCCTATTTTCATGGAAAGGATTTCAATTATTTCAATTGTTTTCAAAGGGTCATCCTGCACATGTTCATAAATACTGCTGCATATTAAATGCTTTATTGAATGCTCTAAAATGCATTATGCTACGTGATTCAAAGATTTTTGTATCCTGTGATTATTGAAATACGTGCCTAGCTTGAATACCTTGTATGCTTCACGCTATCTGTTTTTAAGAATTCTGTATTTTGTATCTGAAGTATATGTACAATTGGTAGTGTATGTTTATATGAACTTTTTCTTAACTAACCCACTACTAGTTGAAAACCCATGACAAGGTACTGGAATTACTCACTGGGCTTATTGAAGCTCATCCCATTACCTTAACATTTTTCAAGTGATGACGATGGATGGGAGCCTTGCCCAATTTGAGGATTGGTGATTGGCAGCTCCATTTTGATCAGGAACTTTTGGAAGTTTTAGGACCATAGTTGGTCAAATTTTGTTGTAGTAATTTTGGAAAATTATGTACTTAAGCCCCAAAGGGCAAACGGATATGTAATATGTATCACTTTAAATTATTAGTATGCTCTGAATGTATGATGTTTTGTTTATTGCTCCGAAGAAGAAGAAGCGACAGTATCAAGCGGTCGTGCATAAGTAAAAAAAAGGAAGGTTTTTCACATTTCTGCAATTGCCAATCTTGGTCGCATCGCACCGCCATCCGGTGTCACCGCTTACAAAGCCTGCCTGGCAGTCCACGGGCTGAATGGCGGGATCACGATTCGGGATCCACACAGGGTGGGTTCCGGGTCATGACAGAGAGAATTATAAAGAGAAAGTGTGAGAGACTTTCTGAGAAAGGAAGAAGATGAAGGTCGTGCAATCCCTGCATGTTGCATGCAAGGTCAGAAGCAAATAGGAAAAGAAAGAAGCAGTAGAGAGAAAAAAAACTAAAAAGAGAGAGAGGTAAATTTTCTCTCTTTAGAAAAATTCAATTACTAGCTTGTTTATGACCTAGAATATGCACGCATGCATTTTATATTGTTGAGGGAAAGAAATAGAAGAAAATTGAGGAATTTAGAAGCTTGAAAACCCTAAAAATCCTACGACCCGAATTTATGAAAAATAGAGTTTTTGTACAAACTTGAGTAAAGCTTGAAAATAATTACAAGGCTCAAAAGAGCATGAAATATGGATCATTTAGCACCTTAAATCAATTAAAATGGTCAAGAGACCAAGGAGAAAAAGCAAGTTGCAGGTACGGTCGAGTTTAGTGAGTGATAAAGTTTTTGATCAATTCATGGGGCTTAAGGAATGGGAAAATCTTCCTTATAGTTCCAGAAACACATAGGAAAAATTTGGGGCAAAAACAGTGGCTAAAAAGTTACGAAATAGAAGATGTGTACCTCATCAAAAAGTCGAGCCCTCATCGGAGCCCGACTATAATGCTTTATTTCGAGTATGAGAAAGCATCAAATCCAAAAACTAAAACCATATATGGAATCCTCATGAGATTTGGAATCGAACCATGTTGAGAAGTGGCCGGAATTCAACCGGTGCTAGAGAAGGCCACCGAAACCCTCGTTAGAGTAATGGGGAATAAGAACAATATCGGGTCGGGTCGGGTTGGGTTGGATCCGGGTCTGGCCCCGATTGAATTATAAAATGGTTTTGAAACACTTATCCAAACTACATTATTTTGGCTTAAAATGATTAAAAAAATAATAAAATATGAGGACTGATGTCAGCATGACACATTGAATCGGATGAATCGGTTGGTTCACTTAAAATCCAATTAAACTAATTGGTTTTATTTAAATAGTTTTCAAAAATTATGTTTTGGCCCCCACTAGTTTCTGAAATTGTAAATGACCCCCAATAGTTTATGTTAATTGCAAAATGGCCCCAACAGTTTTGACTAATTATGAAATGGCCCAGAAATTAATTAAATATTAATTTTTAATCCCTTTAATTCTATAAAAAAATTACAAAAATGCTCTTAGGCCAAAAATAGGCTAAATGAAGGCCAATTAAAATAAAAGAATAGTGCAACCCAATATTTTTTGGTATTCCGGACTTAGGGGCGAAGTTTGATTTATGAAACTAAATCCTAAAAAATATGAACGGGAAAATTGAAATAATTTTAAATACGTCCTAATGATTAGTTAAGTGATCATCTGGGCTCCGATGACTATAAAAATATATACTTTAACATTTTGGGACATTCTGGACCCAATGGCGGGATCCATTTTGTGAAACCAAGTCCTGAAAAAATAGACATGTGAAATGTCAAAATTACCAGTTTACTCTTAGTAATCCAAAAGCTAGTTAATGTCAAAGGTGACATATTCTGACTTTATTTGACATCTCAGACTCAACGGTGGAATTTTGTTTTAGCAAACGAAGTACCGAAAAAATGTGACACGTGAAAGTGTAGAATTATAAAAATATCCCTAGGCTTAATGTAAGTCACATAAATGCAAATTAAGATCCGAAAAAGCCTAAATTAATTATATTTAATATTCTAGACTTGATGGTGACGTTCCTCTGAGGGAAATAAGTTTCGATAACAAACTGAAAATGATGAATACGTCCCTAGGACTTAATGAAGTTACCAGAAGCATAAAATTGAAATTAAGTCCACATAAATGATATAAGGACCGAATAAACTCAAAATGGAGTTTGAATACGTAAATTTATGTACGGGAAAATATAGGGCATTAAAAGTCTAAGGCTGCATTTGGATAGTGATTCAGATATAATTTTCTGAAAAATATTTCTGAAATGTGTTTTAGAATTTTGTAATTGATTTTTGAAAACTGCAAAAATGCGTTTGGTTATGCTAATCAGAATTCAGATTCTGAGTTAAAAACTGTGAAAATACGTTTGGATATAAAATTTTCTGAATTTATATACACCAAAAACAAGAAGTATTATTTGCCTCTGTCCAATTCTAACTTATAATTTATTAAGTTTGAACGTATTGTAAATTTTATTAATTTAATTTAATAAATAAATAAGTATTTTAATATTATATAAAATATTAAATTACTCAAGCTTAACTGTTAATCCGTTTATTCAAAATTAATTTATGAAAGAAATAAATCCAACATATTTTTAGGTTATTTTTTTTCAATGTATGATATATTAATTTATACGATTCAATATTAAATGCATCCAACATATTTCAAGTTATTTTAAAATAAACTAACATGAATAGGCAAAATTTATATATGTTAACCAAATTATAAAAACAGTTAATATAAATATAGATATTGCTCCTTAATTATTGCTTACATAATTCAACCACATTTGCATGGCTATTTCATCACACAAGCGCGTCATAGCATTCATTTGTTCTTGTGACATGTCAACATTAGGATAAGGAGGATGATTGGTCATCTCTAACTCTATGTCATTTGCTTGAAATTCAATAAATAGCCCATCCGCACTTGCATTTAAATGAATAAAGTTATGAATTGTGCAACAAGCTATCACTAATGGTCCTTGCCGAACGAGCTTGTAATTTGGCATACTCTTAAGTAGAAGAAAACGGGCTTTCAGTACGCCAAAACATCTCTCAATTACATTACGCAAAGAGGAATGTCTATAATTAAATAACTCTCGATGCCCACTAAACGCACGAGTCCTACCTCGCAAATCCTTCATGTGGTATCTCTCACCACGATATGGGGATAAAAATCCACCCACATTGGTGAATCCAGCATCAATTACGTAATATTTACCTAATAAACAAAAAAAAAGTAATTAATTTATGCGAAGTTAGACAAAAATTGTATATAGATTGTTTTAGATCTTTATTACTAATTGAGCGTAATGGTACACATTTTCTTACCAACAAGTGGCATAGGAAATTTGACTTCAGGCGATATTATAGCATTTAAGAATACACGAGTCATGGACACTACCCTCCCAACCTGTGTACACAAATGTGAATAGCATATCAAAAGAACAGGCAGCCAACACATTTTGTGTGACTGTTGATTTGCGCCCTCGAAATGCTGTCTGTTTAGAAGCAGGTGCCCATACAGATATATGCATTCCGTCAATTGCACCTAGGCAATCTTATCAATATACGAGGGGAAGTATGAAAAAAATAATCAAAGATGAATGAAATCTTAATCGCTGTGAAATTAAATCATGGTACATACTGGAAAATATGGGTTAAACTTCGGATTTCCCACAATTTCTAGGGCTGTTTCGTGTGGGTCCTTCGGTCGAATTATTAACACTCCTAGTTTAGCCAAAGCCCTCATAACCCATTTGATATGACAATTTATTGTTTCATTTGAATGTTGAAATCTTTCAGCCACAACTCTTTGTCTAGTGCTATGACCTACAGTTAGCAAGAATATTGCTAACGATTCTTTAATTCGCACATGACGATGAGGACTTTCACCAAGGAACCCGTTCCTTAATGTGTTACAAAGTGACATGAAAGTAGGTGCATCCATTCGCAGCATGTCATATATTCGCGTTGGGTGGCCAGATAATAACTCATGTACATACTCAACCCCTGTTAAGGCTGATGTCCTACATGGTTGCTTTCGAAGACTATTTTTCAGTTGATTATGCATTTGATTTAACATAATAAAATCCATCATCATAACTACATCCTCTGTATCAGATTCAGTTGAAGGATCGGAAGACATTTTACTGCATTAAATATATAGTTAAACAAAAACAAATGTTCACACCCTGAGGACTCAAGATTTTCATAAATCTGTTAATTTATTTATTTTATATAAGTATTTATAACATATTTAATAATATAATATATAAAAGACAGTAAAAAGGTTAATTTATTTATTGAATACAAATTTCATTCATTTCAAAAATTTCTGCGATCTAAAAGGACAAACAAAAGTAGGCCTTAGCTATTATGCTTGCATCATAGTTAGGTTGTGTCACGACCCGAAACCCACCCTATGCGGATTACCGGATCGCGACCGTCGCCCCGAGACCCGAAGGCCTCGGGATAAGGCTCGCATCTGCAACGGTATCAAATGGATGTGTTTCAAGTGGTTGCAGAAGCGTGAAAAACTTTTTTTTTTTTCTTTTCTTTCTTATTTCAAAATTTGCACATCCGTCCGGTACTGCCGCTCTTCACATTTCAGTATACATGTATCATCATACATTCAGAGCATATCTAAAAACTTAAAGACTTTATAATATTACATATCACTGCCCTGAGGGCTTATACATATTTGTATTGTTTACTACTACAAGAGTTCGTACTAAAAATTCACATGGCTTCATAAGGAGACTACTTAAGTACAACTTCCTAAAATGGCAGATCCATCGTCTTCGTCTTCAAATCAAAAACTGCCTTTTGTCATTTACCTGAAAGGGGGATCCGAACAAAGTCCGGGTAAGCTAATCTAAGCTTGTGAGTAATTCCTGCATTCGTCATGGGGTTTTCAACTGGTAGTGGTTTATCACTTGTGAGTTTATAAAATACTCACTACCAATTGTTCGTACAATTTAGAACACAGGATATATGCATTCTCAAAACGGATGGCTTGAAACATTTAAAACATTCAAGCTATGCTTATACTTATGAACTTCAAAACATATAACATAACATGTAATCCTTAAATAGAGTATGTAGAGACTTGAAAAAAAAAATAAATAAATAAAATAAAATAATAATAACAATAAAATGAAATATAAGGAATATAAAATGGGACCTGAACGATATCCGATATTGGTAAATGAATAATTAAATTGAGCCCCGACTTTATATCAAAATTACTAGTATTTCATAATATTTTGTGGCATAAAAATATTTATAAAATATTTAATATGGTAAGTTGAAAAAAAAAAAAAAAAAAGATATAAAAAGGGGAGTGTCGGCAGCCTTGGGAGGGGCATTAAAATATGTGGTTGTAGGGTGCAGTAGAAAAATATATGAATATGATATATGAAGTGTGTGGTTGTAAAAGGTTGTAACAAAAGAAAAGGAAAGAAAAGTGAATAAAGGAGGGGCGGACAGGTCGCGTGAAAACAGGAAGGAAGAAAGAAAAGAAAAGAGGGAAAAAAGAGAGAAAAAGAGAGAAAGAGAAAAAGAGAAAAAAAAAAAAAGAGAAAGAAGCTTGGGGCGGTGCTCCGTCGATGAACAGATCTCCAGAGAGAGAGAGAGTGCGGTTGTGGGTTCTTCTTTGCATCGAAGCTGCTGCGTGACGGAGGCAGCGGTGCACTCTCAAGTGCATGCCTTTCTCTCGCCGAGACTCTCCTCCATCGCCGCCTCCCCTACCCTGTTCTCCTTGAAAATACAGGATGGAGCACATTGATCGGGAAGGCCAAACAGAGAGTTTGGTTGTTCAAATTGTCTGGATCTGATGCTGGCCATGGAAGGAGTAAACGGCTAAGAGACCTGACCGTCAAGAAGGATTTCGGTTAGGTGGCGCAGGAACTGAGTTGGGAAGTGTTGAGTGTGAATTAATTCTTGTAGGCTTGAGGAGTTTGATGAAATGGAGCAAGTCTAATTCAGTGTCTTCTCAGACCGGTGAACCAGCAGAGGGTTTCACTGATTGTAGTAGAGATAGTGCGGTGGTTGATTGTAATGGGTTGTTAAATGGGTTTGGCGGTGATTGGCAGCAAGGATGATATATATGGGTGTAAGTGTTGCGGCTTGAGGCGTAGCTTGGAATTGGGTGAAGCGTTACAAGGGAGAAATAGCAGCGGTGCTTGGATGGGTGATTGAGGGGTCGATTTGACTTGGAGGGATGCTAATGAATGATGTGTATATGTGTGTGTGCGGTTGTGTGACGGTGCAGCAGATCGAAGGAAGAGGAGTTGTCAATTTCGGCCATATCGCTAGATCGAGACCTGAATTTGATTTCTGCTTCAAGTTTTGATAATTCGATGGTCATGGATTGATGCAGCAATTGGAGCTGCAGTTACAACAACAGTTAGAATTGCTGTTGAAGGACTTGCTGCGGCAGTTGTGAGTGAGAGGAATACTATATGAATTGGCAAGTTCTATGAGTTATGATGGGGCCTAGAGTGAGCACAGTCAATTTCTGAGACTCATGCTTGAAGCAGAGGGTCACAAGAAGGGGCTTGAGGAACTTGATGAAAATTGAAGAAGGAACGCGAAACAACAGGGTAAAACACTGAATTTTAATCTTGAAATTTTAGAAACATGAATAATTAAATTGATTGTGGGATTTCATTAAATATAGAAATTGTTTTAGATCAAATGGGAATGCAGAAAAATAATCCGAACAGAATTTAACGATTGAGTTTTGTATTTTTATTCGGGCCAAACCGGGTTGAGTCCGACCCAACTCAACCATTCAGATAGCTGCCTAACAATATTACTGTATGGGTAAAATGTTAGATTTGAGTTCGGGAAGTGTTTGGTTGAAAAGGAGAAGCTATCCAATAATTGGTTTAAATTGGAAACGTACGGAAAAAAATAATATAAATAAACTTATAGGAATTGGAAAAATTATGGGCAATGAATAGAACCTCGTGAGATTTTAATTATACCCAGAAATTTGAGTGAATTGTGAATTGATCCAAGTGAATAAAATAATATTTAATTAAATGATAATTTAAAAGGTAAAATGACCAAAACGCCACTGAGTTGAAAGACTAATCAAACGAACCTTGATTGAAACAAGAGAAGAGTGGATTTTTATTATTTTGAATGTTTTGAATTCAACGGTAAGGTCCAATTTATGAAAAGAGACCTCGGGAATTGGGAAACCGTGAAAAGACCAAATGACCATTTTACCCTTTAGGGTACAAATGTCCAAATTGAATTCCGCGAAAGCCTGAACCGACTTTGTTCGGCGTTCCGGATTCAATGGTGAAGCCTAATTGAGTAAAAGAAATACCAATCATAAAAAGACATAAAATTTGATGAATAGCATTATTCAAGTAACCAACCGACTGAGTTACATTTTGTGGTTTTAGGAACATCGAAGAGAAAGGTGAGGACTCTCTAAACAGCTACAGTAGGAGGATTGCGTTATTCACCAATTGACTGAGTAGTGGACATGACTTCTTGGGGTTGAGATAACCCGATCAGGTATGGTACTTTACTAAGTAAGGAATAGAATTAAATTAGGATTGATGTGCATCTTGATTGAATAATTTCTTGTGCTTATCTGCTGATAGAAGACCACATAGGAATGATTGCTTCTTTGAGTGGATTGTTTATATGTTTCCATGTTCTTTTTGATTATTTGGGAGTTGTGGATTACTTCTTGAGGTATTATCATATGTGATTTATGTTCTAAACGGTTTATTGATATTGTGACGCATGGGTTTGCGTAAGTGTTGAGATTGCTTTGAGTATGACACGTAGATTGTGGATGAAGTCTTGTGATTGGATTTTCATTGTGATGCATTATGTAAAGTATGTTGCATACGCTTTTGAAAGTGACGTTTCATTTGAACTATATTACTACATGATGAAATCATGGCATATTGGCATTGTGTGATTCCTTGAAAGCATAGTGTGGGTCAGCACGAGGTGCTGGTGCATTATGAGGGCGTAGGTCCTGTGGTGAAAAACCCAAAACTCGGCCGTTGGTACTCCGTTCCATCGGGGGCGCACCGAAAAGGAGACATACGTGGCGGTACTCATGCCAGCGGGGAAGGACCGTATCATGAGACATGGGTGTGACATTGAGATGTATGGGTGTGTCATGCATATTACTTGTGCATTGTGTTGATGGATTTGTGAACGTGATATAGGGCTTTTATACAGAAGTGGTTGGTACATTGCCATTGGATTGTATGCATGATTAGGGAGGCATGTAGACATACCTGTACACTTGCACATGTCACGACTTAATTTTGTTCCTTGCATTAGTATTGTACCATACCAGCATGTTGGCGCTGACCCATTCGTGGGAACCATATTTCAGATGATATTCCCGACACCTGAGGCTTGAGGAAGTTTAGTTGAGGGGAGGAGACTTGATTGTAGATGGACATTTGGCCCGAGAGGCATGTTTTGTGATGTACGGGCTTAAGCCCAATGACATAGATGTTGTATCATAGTTGTATAATTTTGATTGTATAGTTAAGCGATGTATATTTAACTTTGATAAGGTTGTGGCCATCGAGTGAGGATGGATTGTGATGTATTTATATTTATATGATGATATATGATGTATTGTGTTTATCAGGGGGAAAAAGGTTCGAAAAACAAAGGAGGTTCTGCCGAAATTTTTATAAATCGGGAATGTATGTGTATTGACAGAGATATATGGATGTAGCGTTATGTTAGTGGAATAGGGTTGTATCTATATTAGTTAAATCGGTATTCATTTATTTATCTAAAAAAAAAAAAAATCGTCAAATATTTATTTATTTATTTACTCGTCTATTCATTTTCTTCTTTTGTTTCCTTCAGTCGCGTCCCCGGGTTCGGTCGGGAATTCGGGGCGTGACAGAGTATATAAAACTTGAACATATAAATTTCATAAAATAGATAGCTTTGAAACAATTAAAGTATTCAAGCTACGCTCGTACTTCATTAATAAAGTATATAAACTTTAAAACACATAAATACGTATTGTGAAAATGAGGGTAAAACCTGCTTTCATTTTCCAAAATCACCTTGTCATCTTTTCTCTTTAATTAGGTGGAATCTGTTTCGAACCAGACTCCCATTTTACTGCCAATACTGTCGATCTCATTTGCCTGGGGGACTAGATCCTGCTACCGGGCATTTTGGAGTTGAATCCCGAAGGATTTCAACCATCATAGGGGGTGGTACTTAGTACCGTTTATCTTGTAAAACATTTATCACATGACTTCTTCAATAGATACTTTCATGAGTATTTAAAACATGAAATGTAGAATTTCTACAATAGAACTTCAAATACTTGTAACAATCAAATTCAGAATATTAAACAAGATTTGTATTTTAACTTAGATATACTGAGAACATATTTTTAAGAAAACTGTAAAGGAAACATTTACTGAGCATGTCACAATACGATTTATAAGAACAGAAATAATTTAAAACTGAAATCAAGTAATATACTGAATTTGAAATTCAAACACTTCATATCTTTGAACTTGAAACTTTTTCAAAAACATGGAGTTAAATCTCCACTTCAAATACAGGGTTACTCACCTCGGTCCTTTAGGTTTAGTGCTAAAATGCGCTTTCCCACCTCCTCCGTAATTCCTGAGAACAATTCATAATAGTCTCATTAACTTCACATTCACTGCAATATCACCTATCGATGTTTTCTTAACTTATGCTTCAATCGTATCTCATCCTAAGCGATTTAACTCATACTCTTAACCAATGACACAATTTATTATGTTAGAAATTTAATTCATTTCAACCTATACTCTTCTGGTAGCTCCATTAACTTTAAATTAAAGTTATTTATTTCATATGTTTACGTGTCGTGTCTTTTCGTAATTCATTTCCTCGTATACGCCTTAGATTAGTAGTTTGGCATTACTTTAATTTATAGTCATCTGACAGATGCTATTCAACAAATTTTTTGTCTTTTTATTTAGACATTTCTTTTGGTTGAATAGACTCTACCATTGAGTCCGGAGCGTCGAAGAAAGTCGGTTTAGGCTTTCTTAGAATTTAATTCGGACTTTTATATGTAAAAGGGCCAAAATGGTCATTTACCATTTTACGCGTCACATTTTTCGTACTTCGTTTCTTAATTTGGGCTCCATTATTGAGTCCGGGATGTCAAAGAAAGTCAATTTAGACCTTCTCTAATTTCATTTTGGCTTTAGGGGTACCAGGGGTATTTTGGTCATTTTACCCCTTTACGTGTCTTTATTTTTCGGGACCCCATCTCGTGTCGTGGACCTCACCATTGGACTCAGAATGTCCGAGATAGTAATAATACACTAATAACTTGTTAATTTTGGTCAAGGGGTATTTTGGTCATTTACCCCTTTATGTGTCTTTATTTTTCGGGTCCCGTCTCGTAAAACGGACCCTACCATTAGTCTCAGAATATCCAAAATAGTAAGGATACACTATTCATATGTTTAATTTGGACTTTATTTGCTTCATATATGACTCAAGGGCAAAATAGTAATTTTACTTTATTTATTTAAATAATTAAATTAATTATTTAATTATTTTTCAGGGGTCTAATTGCATAAATTTTCCCTCAGTTGGGCCACAGTAGGATTGTCCAGAAGTTCTGGGGTCAATCCGTAAATATAGAAAGTATTGGTTTATTTAATTTTTAATTAAATTATAAAACCAATGGGTTCGGTCCAAATCCAAGTGAACCGGTCCGGTTCACTTACAAACCAACCGGTTTAGCCGGTTTCTCACGTAATACTGACGTTAGGATGACGTCAGCCCTAATGTTTTAGTTTTAAAATTTTTAAACCTCTAAACGTCACCGTTTAAATAAACCCATAACCGGATTTGACCCGGACCCGTAACCGACCCGTAGACCGACCCGAGCAGTGTCGTCTTCCCCATGAGGGCCGACACTGTTCATCTCAAACCCTAAAATTTTCCAGCGGTATTTCGTGCAATTTTACAACTCCATTTTTCCTGTTTTCTTTTTCAATCAATTCCTAACATCTTAAGACATGTTTATACGTTGTTTTTGGGACTCGAATTTAGTTCAATCGCACTGTTCGAGCCACGATAACCAGACCTGCAATGATCTGGTTCATGCTTATTTCTTGATCGTTTTCCATAGGGTTTAGCTTGTTTTGATCCCCTATTCATGGGGATTTAGTTTTCGTTCATAAGGGTAGGTTTAAAAGCAAGTTTGTGAGATTTGTTTTGGAAACCCGAAACTGTAACTTGATATTCGGAGGTCGATTCTTTTGAGTTTTGATCGCAGATATGGGTTTTTGGCATGTTTGAGGAGTCTAGTTGAGGTTCTAACCAACCAAATTGGGTTTGGGGAAGCTTGATTCAGTTTCATCATTTTGGGTATTGCATTTCAGTAAAATTTTCTACCCCCTCTGTAACCTCCGTTTTCTCCCTCGATTGTCCATGATTTTAAACCATTTTTCTTGCAAAATGAAGCTCATTCTACATAGATTAAGACCTTATGTTTTCATGCTAAAATATGAACGAAATCGGATTTAATTTTGGTTGGGAATATACCTGTTTAAGCGGATTGTTCCCAATTTCCTTCTCCCTCTTCGGTTTCCAACTCCCTCTTCTTGCTTCAGCTTTCTTCTTCTTCTTCCAGAACTCTCTCTCTCTCTCTCTCTCTCTCTCTCTCTCTCTCTTTCTCTCTTTCTTTCACGATTATTTCCATGGGTGTGTATATAATCAATGTATATAGGTGTAAGAGATTTGATGACTGCCACCTTTCCCTCACTTACCCCCTATCTCATCAACAGCCATACCCATCACTTTTCTGAATTTGGGCCATACTCTCCTCCATATCTCCTCACCTAATAGCATATAATATACATATATTGTACATGGCACCTTACTTCCTCTCACTTCCCACCATACCTCCTTGTCTCCAAGTATATATATAATATGTATATATATATATATACACACAATATATACCACACACACACCCACACTCACGGTTCCATGCACACATATATTAACATATTATATATACACATAGATAATATATTTATTCATTCACATGGGTATATACCCACATATATATATTTAATGTATCCATGTACATACATGCATACATGCTTGGTTACATATACATATACACATTACACCTTCCATGTAGTCTAATGTGTGTTTAAATTATTTAATTATAATTAAACTAATTATTTCATATAAATAAGTAATTAATTATTTATTTAATTAATTATTCTCTTTGAGTGTAAATGTTTTTACACTAATTTTTCATAGCCTCATAATGCGTGTCATATGACCCGACATTCTCGGGTCGGGGTATTACAGGTTGAACCATCCACAGGTTGCAGTATATTTCTAGGTTCCAAATAGCTCAAGTATGTACAGAAAATAATTTATGAACTAGTTCACATATGTAACAAATTGGTTGCTTATCTATTATAACTTTTTTCTCTGATTATGGTGAGAACAATTCCACAAGCTAATTGGCATAGTAAACCAATGCCCAATCTCATCACAGTATCAAATATCTTTAACACACACTACCTATAACTTTGAGTCAAATTTCAGCAAAGTGGAGTTTGCTGTTGTATACTAAATTTTGTATCGTATGCTATACCAGAATTACTAAAGCAAAGTTTGCGGCACAGAAAATGGAAGAACAAAAAATGAGCAGAAAAAATAATTGTCATTAAAAATATATATATATATATATATATATACTTACAACGCCTGAGATAAGTTTTGGGAAAATATTTGAAAATTTGTTGTATTCTCCAATTAGCAATCCTGTAGAGAATCAAAATGAAGTTGGTAACATAATAAAAAGGTAAGATAAAAGGCACAAATAATATGATAACAGAAATGATTTAATCTATTCAATGAAAATTAACTTAAAGCCACACGAATACCAGTGCTGGAACTACAGGGTTTGAAAAAATAAACAGTACAAACTTATACAAATAATAAAATAAGTTATTGTGTCACGCCCCGAATCCTAGCGAACCCGAGGTGCGAGTAACGAGACGAAAGGAAAATAAAATAATAAAGAGAATAAAGGACAATCTAACGGATTCAACCCAAACTTACATTCATTTCCTTCAATGTACATCCATGTAAGGCACGATAAATAAAAACATTCAATATGTCATTCGGGCTTAAGCCCTCATACAATATCAATACATCTCGAAATATGCTCCCAAGGGCCAAGATCATTCCAGGCTCCTGTCTCCTCCACTCTGCAAGACTTCCTCAAGTCTCGAGTGCTGGGAATGTCATCTGTGGGGAGTTATATCACGTATGGGTCAGCTCAACTGCTGGTATGATGTAATGCTAATGCAAGGAACAAAATTAAGGGCGTGACATATGCAAGTGTACAGTTATATCTACACGGCATTCAACATCATGCATGCAATGTACTAGCAATATTCTACTTGTCATCCAACTCATTAACATGATCTAAGGCGTAGGCATGTGCAAGTATACAATTATATCTATATGTCATTCAACCTCATCCATACAACGTACTAGCAATAATCTACATATCATTTAATATCATCTACGCAATGTAATAACAATAATTCGCATGCCTTCCAAACTATCCATACCATGTAATAGCAGTAATTCACATAACATCCAAGTTATCCATGCAATGTAGTGACAATGACCATGAAACACCCACACAACTCAATGCCACAACCATGCCAATTCTATGCCACAACCATGTCAATTCTATGCCATGTCCATGTCCATGTCTCGTTTTCGGAACACATCCGATGGAAGCTGAGTACCATGTCTCATTTTTGGAACACATCCGATGGAAGCTGAGTACCATGCCTCGTTTTCAAAACACATCTGATGGAAGCTGAGTACCATATTTAGCACCACATGCTCAACCCATACTACGCTTTCAATGCATCACACTATGCCAATATACCGTAATTCCATCATGCAACAATACAATCTCAGATAAGCAATTTTTACCAACACATAGAACATGCCTTTAAACAATGTATTCCACTTAAAGCAATCACAACATTTGAATAACAAAACATCTTCCACACGAATGTATGCAATACATGATCAACGGAAATATATACTCAAGCCATGTGTTCACAATTTTAACAATTGCCCAAAAATATAAATCACGTACAACCCAACAAATAGAATAAACCATATTTCCATGGAGCAGCAAGAAGTACATGAGCAACATAAACAATCAACTCAAGGTTTCTTTTTAAAGCAATATTCCTTATGTGATTTTCTAACGTTAAACAAGTAAATATATAATTCAATCAATCAACATGCAAATCATTCCTAAACTTAATTCTATTCCTTACTTAGCACAATACACCATACCTGACGGGTTGTCTCAACCCTAAGGAGTCGTACTCGTAGTGTAGCGGAACTACAGTGAAAATACAGAAGGTCAGATCACCTTCTCCTTGCCTTTCCGTGTTCTTAAAATCATGAAACACAACTTAGTTCAATTGCTACTTGAATTATGCTATTCAACAAATTTTATGTCTTTATTTTATGAGTTTCTATTTTACCAAATTAAACTCTACTGTTGAGTCTGGAACGTCGAAGAAAATAGGTTTAGACTTTCGTGGAATTCAATTTGGACATCCGAGCTAAAAAGGGCAAAACGGTCATTTTTCACTTTCACGGTTTCTCACTTCCCGAGACCTCTTCTCATAAATCAGACTCTATAGTTGAGTCCGGAATGTTCGAAATAGTGAAAATCCACTATCTTTTTATTTTAATCGAGGTTCATTTGACTGCGTTTTGATTCAGGGGCATTTTGGTAATTTTTAAGGGTTCCACGGGTCTTTTATTTTTCGGGACCTCGTATCGCATCACAGACCTCACCGTTGGTCTTATTAGGTCCAAAATAGTTAGAAAACATATAAGGCTTGCCTTTTGGGTTCCGGGACATTTCGAGACATTTAATTTAATTAAATAAATTTAATTAAATTATTTATTTAAGTATATGATATATATATATATATGTATATATATATATATCCACTCGGTATATAGCTAGATGAGCCTTAGTGGCTCAGTGGCTAACGGCTTGGCTTCTCCCTCTTGGTTCCGCGTTCGAACCCCACCAATTGCAGCCCACCCCTTTTTATTTTTTTCTCTTTTTGTTTCTTTCTCTCTGTTGGGCCCAATTAAAAATGGCCCAATGTCTTTCCCTTTTAAATAAAACAGGCCCATTCCTCCTTAACCCAAAACAAGTCCAAGGGTTTTTAAAAAAAAATACAGGCCCAAATCAGCATCAGTAGGCCCAACCCCCTCTTTTAAACCCAACAGACCCAATGGTTTTTAAAAGAAAATGGAGACCCAAACCACCCTAAGCCCATGGCCCAAGCTCCATGCGTATAGTGCACTAGCGCGTTTCCGGTGGAACACCGGTCATCCCTTCCGGCAACAGCGGCTTCTCCGATCAACTTTCCAACTAAAAATCAATGCCATCTTTTTCCTCTATCTCCCAAGGTCATAACTACCTAATGTGTTTCCCACAAAACCGTCCCCAACTTTTCAAATTTAGGTAAATCCAGTGGCTGTCCCAGTTTTCCAGCTAGCTCCGGCCAGCCGGTTTTTCTCTTGTTATTGCTCATTTTTCTACCGTTTTGCACCATTTATTTTCCTAAAAATTTCCTGTGCTTAAGGGGGTCGCATCTAAACCTTTTAAACATCATTTTATGCATAAAATATCAAGAAAAACTAAACTGTTATAAACTTGTAACCGTTAATTTTTCTCTTATTTTTGAATCAATCCAGCTCATTCTTTTTGCATTGTTTTTCTCTTAAAATTATCTACATGACCCTACAATTTAAATCAACCAACATGCTAAAAAAATAAGAATAAAAATTAAAATTAGAACTGAACCTCTCACCTCTATCTTTGGTTTTTCTCAGTGCGGTTCCTTCCCTTTCCTCTTCTGCTCCGACTCCTAGTCCCAGCCCTAAAATCTCACTCTGCCTCTCAGTCTCTACTCTCTATATCTCTCTCTCTCCCTACGATTTGACCTGCACCACTCCACCCACCTGACATGCACACACTCAACCTATACACACAGGCATATACATGGCCACACACAACTTCTGTAGCAGCCCTACCCTCTCTGATTTCCCTAATGTTCTTAGCCGTTCCATCCCTTCACATTGCAGCTTTGCATTAAATGCAAAGTTGACATTGTGGGTTTTATATATATATATATATATCTATATTTTATACCACTCATGCTCACACCCACACACCAACACTCAGCTGCACACACGCACACCTAGTCACCTGCACACACACAGTCCATTTAAATATATATATATATATGTATACATATACATGTCTTACATTAAACATACATACATACATACATATGTAACACACCACCCATTCTCATTTCATGCATACACACATCTTTAAATAAATAATAAAAAAAATAAATAAATAAATAAAAAAATCTCGTCAAAAATTCAAATTCTTACATCCTTCCCTCCTTAAAGAAATTTCGTCCCGAAATTTAAAATTATATTTCTTCAACAAAATTTAAAAAGATCAGCTCAAAACGTTATTGTGTCATGGAGACGTGTAGCTTTACCTATGGATTATTTATCTTTCCCTCAACTAGGCGATGTGGAATGCATTACTCTCTCCCATTACTCTCCCCTACCCCAAAGGAACCTCGTCCACTTGGGCTAGAATGTAGCGGTGTGCAGACATCCTCACACTCCCTGCTAGGGTCTGGTCCTGATCCCATCTGTACGGCACATTTTATATGGCACAACACCTAATGAAGTCCTCATAACCTATCAGCTTATCAATGCCAATCTTTCCCAATCCATCCCAGCATCGTAACCCCCCTCAATAACTCAACACAATAATAATAAAATAAAGGAAAATCCCCACGTTCCCAAGGATATCTCAAAATCCTCTACACGTCATAATCAACCCATCACTCGCATCTCCATGCAACTTAATAACCTAGTTCCAATTTCTATAATCATAAAATTTAAAGCAGTGTACTTAGGCTCAAAAGAACAAAACACCAGTTAAATCCTTCACCATATTAAATCACGTATACTCATCAATCGTTACACATAATCATATGAACACATTTAAGCATATTCTTGTACATGCATCAACATAAATCAATCTGTATATCAAATCATAGTCATAGTACAATAACCAGCATTAAACTAGCATACTCACAATAAAATCAACAACTAACATCCAATGGCTAACACGTAGCGTACCACACCAGCACTCAAGTATTAAAATCCATCACAAGAATATACAGATACATGAATAAGCATGGTAATCATGAAGGAATGAGATGCACCAAAATCCATCAATACCCTAATCCAAGAACTAAAACAAAGAATATACGTCGAACCGTAGGAGGTCCGAAAGTAGATGCCTCAGATGCGGCTACTGCATAAATGCGACTCTGGGTGGTCTGGTTCTGCCCACCCCCCTCTCTCTGTCCAGGGGTCCTGACGCTCTGCATCGAGAGTGCATGCTGAAAATGTGGTGCTGGGGGTCTATAGTCTATCCGTGGTAGTGGTAGAGATGTCTGAATGGGCTGATAATCAGGCAACCTCTGCGAACCTTGTGAGGTCTGCCCTTGAAGGCAGTTGGCCTTAACATGGCCCGTCTGGTGGCATGTATAACAAAGCCGTGGGGTTTCCCACCCCTGACTAGGATCCCCTTGTGGGCAATCTGTCACTTTATGGCCAGGTTGTCTACACTAGTAACATGTAACGGTTCCCTGGGATGCCCCCTTCGAGAAGTAACAGACATAACAGGCTGGGGGGGGTAAGGGCTAAATAATCCCCTGTGATGTCGATATGGAAGGTGTACTGGTCCAGAATCTCTTCAACAGTCTCCCACCAGCGTGAGTCAGGGTAGGTATAATAGGCTGGGCAAGTGTGGACATCTGTGCTGTGGCTGCCCTACCCTGGGTCCGGGACTCCCTAATCCTTCTAAGATCAGCCAACTCTCTCTCAACTCTAGAGGCTCTAATCACTGCCTCCTCATAGGTCTCTATAATGTGGCCTGCCAGCATTTCTCTAATAGAGGTCTTCAGCCCCTTGAGAAAATAGTATACCTTCAATTCCTCCTTTCCAATGACGTGTGGAGCAAACCTTCCCAATGTAGTGAAACAGGACTCGTACTGAGTCACTGTCATATCCCCTTGAATAAGTGTCTCAAACTCCTCCCTAAACCCTATCCTAGCAGTCTGTGGGAAATAGTGGTCATTGAACATGGCCACAAATGCATCCTAACCCTCGCCAAAACAGTGTAATCGGTCAGCAGCTACCTCCCACCACTGGCTAGCCAACCCAGTGAACTGAAAGGTGGCACATCGAATCCTCAGGTGTGGCTCAATAATCCCCTGTGAGTCTAAAATCCTGGTAATCTGCCTCAACCACTCCTCTGCAATCAATGGGTCAGGCTGCCCAGCAAAAGTAGGGGGTCTCATCCTCTGGAACACCTTCATCATGAAGGTATCCCTAGTCTCACTACCCATGGTCTGGATCTCTAACATAGTATGGAGACACTCTTGTAGAAGGGCCGCCATGTCCCTGGCACCGACTGTCTGCTCTACCTCCTCTACTGGAGCAGGCACTAGGGTAGGTGCAGGAGCAACTGTCTCCTCAGCTTCACTACGAATCGGGGAATCAGCTGGAGCTACAACCTCCTCAACGGTATCATGAGCTGGAGCAGCAGCTCTAGGTCTACCACGTCGGGACTGGGCAGCAGCCCTGGGTCTACCCCGCCTAGGTGGTCCAACTCTCACAGGAGCTCGTCTCGGTGGCATGATTCTACAAGTCCAAGAAAAAGATATTAACACCTCCCTTTACATATTATACATAGATATTCAGACGAATACTAAACATGTACTTGCCAACAATTCACACTTCACAAGTAATGAATATAAAACGTTATAACACTTGCCTAATCAATACCTACGTAACTAACGTCAACCATTCCCACCCGTTGGTTACTTTAAACAATTTATACTGAGTTCTAACACCGCCTTTAGTAAGGAATGAATTTATTTAAACAATACGACATATGCATACTCCAGTCACGCTAGTGTTCAACTAGCCTACCAATACTCAACCCCAAGTGAATGTTATTCGAAAATAAGACATTTTTCTTTCATAAATAGGGTTTAACACAAGGACATCTCTAAAATTTTAAAGGTAAGCACTCGGAGTATCCATCATCCAATCCATACACAAAAAGCTCCACAAGTCTAAATTCTTATTTTTAACATTTTAAGGTTTTGGCGTATCTTTTATTATTTCTTACTTTTATAGCTAGGTAATAACCCTTCATGGATCACAGCTCCTTTTGTTACTGGCTGATGGGGCGCCATCCATCAACTGTAATGCAAGACCTGAGACCAATCCAGTCTGTATAAATATCATAGTCATAATACTACAATCCATGAAAATTAGTCACTAACCTAGCACACACTTACAAAATCAACAAGCTACAACCAACAACTAACACATAAACATGCAAGTATGCAATCCATTCTAAGAACGCACATATACGTACGAGAACATAACCAACTAGGCATATAACCAAGTCCACAGTTTATCTCATAAATAACTAGGTATACGACCTATCATATAGATAACTAGGTGCATAACTTATCCCATAATTAACTAGGCATACGGCCTATCATATAGATAATTAAGTGTACGACCTGCATCTCAATAACTAGGCTCACGGCCTATCCCATAAGGTACACGGTCATGCATTTCTAATCTCAGTCAACCACCCAATCAAACAATTCGCAGGCTTTCTATCTATCAGAAAGTTAAGTATAGTGTATACTCGTGCACACCAGTGCAACACGCGCACATAAAACATACGACCCAAACTCTCCCAACTAAACTGAAAGTCTAAGCTCATCCCACTGTACCTAGGTATTTGAACCTAGGCTCTGATACCACGTTGTCACGCCCTGAATCCCAGCGAACCCGAGGCGCGAGTAACGAGACGAAAGGAAAATAAAATAATAAAGAGAATAAAGGACAATCTAACGGATTCAACCCAAACTTATATTCATTTCCTTCAATGTACATCCATGTAAGGCACGATAAATAAAAACATTCAACATATCATTCGGGCTTAAGCCCTCATACAATATCAATACATCTCGAAATATGCTCCCAAGGGCCAAGATCATTCCAAGCTCCTGTCTCCTCCACTCTGCAAGACTTCCTCAAGTCTCGAGTGCCGGGAATGTCATCTGTGGGGAGTTATCCCACGTATGGGTCAGCTCAATTGCTGGTATGATGTAATGCTAATGCAAGGAACAAAATTAAGGGCGTGGCATATGCAAGTGTACAGTTATATCTACATGGCATTCAACATCATGCATGCAATGTACTAGCAATATTCTACCTGTCATCCAACTCATTAACATGATCTAAGGCGTGGCATGTGCAAGTATACAATTATATCTATATGTCATTCAACCTCATCCATACAACGTACTAGCAATAATCTACATGTCATTCAATATCATCTACGCAATGTAATAACAATAATTCACATGCCTTCCAAACTATCCATACCATGTAATAGCAGTAATCCACATAACATCCAAGTTATCCATGCAATGTAGTGACAATGCCCATGAAACACCCACACAACTCAATGCCACAACCATGCCAATTCTATGCCACAACCATGTCAATTATATGCCATGTCCATGTCTCGTTTTCGGAACACATCCGATGGAAGCTGAGTACCATGTCTCATTTTTGGAACACATCCGATGGAAGCTGAGTACCATATTTAGCACCACGTGCTCAACCCATACTATGCTTTCAATGCATCACACTATGCCAATATACCATAATTCCATCATGCAACAATACAATCTTAGATAAGCAATTTTTACCAACACATAGAACATGCCTTTAAACAATGTATTCCACTTAAAGCAATCACAACATTTGAATAACAAAACATCTTCCACACGAATGTATGCAATACATGATCAACGGAAATATATACTCAAGCCATGTGTTCACAATCTTAACAATTGCCCAAAAATATAAATCACGTACAACCCAACACATAGAATAAACCATATTTCCATGGAGCAACAAGAAGTACATGAGCAACATAAACAATCAACTCAAGGTTTCTTTTTAAAGCAATATTCCTTATGTGATTTTCTGACGTTAAATAAGTAAATATATAATTCAATCAATCAACATGCAAATCATTCCTAAACTTAATTCTATTCTTTACTTAGCACAATACACCATACCTGACGGGTTGTCTCAACCCTAAGGAGTCGTACTTGTAGTGTGGCGGAACTACAGTGAAAATACAGAAGGTCAAATCACCTTCTCCTTGCCTTTCCGTGTTCCTAAAATCATGAAACACAACTTAGTTCAATTGCTACTTGAATTATGCTATTCAACAAATTTTATGTCTTTATTTTATGAGTTTCTATTTTGCCAAATTACACTCTACTGTTGAGTCCAAAACGTCGAAGAAAATAGGTTTAGGCTTTCGTGGAATTCAATTTGGACATCCGAGCTAAAAAGGGCAAAACGGTTATTTTTCACTTTCACGGTTTCTCACTTCCCGAGTCCTCTTCAAATAAATCAGACTCCACAGTTAAGTCCAGAATGTTCGAAATAGTAAAAATCCACTATCTTTTTATTTTAATCGAGGTTCATTTGACTGCGTTTTGATTCAAGGGCATTTTGGTAATTTTTAAGGGTTCCACGGGTCTTTTATTTTTTGGAACCTCGTATCGCATCACAGACCTCACCGTTGGTCTTATTAGGTCCAAAATAGTTAGAAAACATATAAGGCTTGCCTCATTTGGGTTCCAGGACATTTCGAGACATTTAATTTAATTAAATAAATTTATTTAAGTATATGATATATATATATCCACTCGGTATATGGCTAGATGCGCCTTGGTGGCTCAGTGGCTAACGGCTTGGCTTCTCCCTCTTGGTTCTGCGTTCGAACCCCACCAATCGCAGCCCACCCCTTTTTATTTTTTTCTCTTTTTGTTTCTTTCTCTCTGTTGGGCCCAATTAAAAATGGCCCAATGTCTTTCCCTTTTAAATAAAACAGGCCCATTCCTCCTTAACCCAAAACAAGTCCAAGGGTTTTTTTTAAAAAATACAGGCCCAAATCAGCATCAGTAGGCCCAACCCCCTCTTTTAAACCCAACAAACCCAATGGTTTTTAAAAGAAAATGGAGACCCAAACCACCCTAAGCCCATGGCCCAAGCTCCATGCGTACAGTGCACCAGCGCGTTTCCGGTGGAACACCGGTCATCCCTTCCGGCACCAGCAGCTTCTCAGATCAACTTTCCAACTAAAAATCAATGCCATCTTTTTCATCTATCTCCCAAGGTCATAACTACCTAATGTGTTTCCCACAAAACCGTCCCCAACTTTTCAAATTTAGGTAAATCCAGTGGCTGTCCTAGTTTTTCGGCTAGCTCCGGCCAGCCAATTTTTCTCTTGTTATTGCTCATTTTTCTACCGTTTTGCACCATTTATTTTCCTAAAAATTTCCTGTGCTTAAAGGGGTCGCATCTAAACCTTTTAAACATCATTTTATGCATAAAATATCAAGAAAAACTAAACTGTTATAAACCTGTAACCGTTAATTTTTCTCTTATTTTTGAATTAATCCAGCTCATTCTTTTTGCATTGTTTTTCTCTTAAAATTATCTACATGACCCTACAATTTAAATCAACCAACATGCTAAAAAAATAAGAATAAAAATTAAAATTAGAACTGAACCTTTCACCTCTATCTTTGGTTTTTCTCAATGCGGTTCCTTCCCTCTCCTCTTTTGCTCCGACTCCTGGTCCCAGCCCTAAACTCTCACTCTGCCTCTCAGTCTTTACTCTCTATATCTCTCTCTCTCTCTTCCTACGGTTTGACCTGCACCACTCCACCCACCTGACATGCACACACTCAACCTATACACACAGGCATATACATGGCCACATGCAACTTCTGCAGCAGCCCTACCCTCTCTGATTTCCCTACTGTTCTTAGCCGTTCCATCCCTTCACATTGCAGCTTTGCATTAAATGCAAAGTTGACATTGTGGGTTATATATATATATATATATCTTCATTTTATACCACTCATGCTCACACCCACACACCAACACTCAGCCGCACACACGCACACCTAGTCACCTGCACACACACCAGTCCATTTAAATATATAGATATATATATATATGTATACATATACATGTCTTACATCAAACACATACATACATACATATGTAACACACCACCCATTCTCATTTCATGCATACACACATCTTTAAATAAATAATAAATAAATAAATAAATAAATAAAAATTTCCTTCAAAAAGTCAAATTCTTACATATTGTGCCCATCACTCTCCGTACAAACTCTGCACGCATTTCAGCTTCATGAATGCTCGTATTTCTATGAACATGATCCGCCAGTCGCCATCGGAGAAAGACTTTGTTGCCTTCATATACTGATCATACTCCACATCTTCTAAACTATTCAATGCATCCATACAAGCTTGAATTGAGTGCCGATCTTTTAAGTTGGAGGAAGCTTCAATAGCAGTGGTATTGCTTTCTATTTGCTTCTTGCGGGCATTAGCAAAATCTGTAAATGCTTCCAATGCGATATCCATATTGGACACCTTACTACATTTAGTAGCTCTACCACTTGATTGCCCACTAGAAGCACGTTTACCACTGCTGGAAACACGCTTTCCATCCAATGGAGAGTCATATTGCATACCGGTACTTGAAATGTCGTGAGTCCGTAACCCCCATAAAATCCTCCTCTAAATCTCTCTCCTCATCTGAATTTGGTGGCAACTGGGATGATGACCTGGCTAAAGACCCACTTGCGTTGGTATTGTTGAAAATTATACATAGTAAATGATAATGTTCACACCCTTTGCGTCGAAATTGACGTGCTTTAGGATAAGCCTACAGATGTGAAATGGCAACATGTTAACCAACATATCTACAAACTTTTGACCCAGAAAAAATTGTTTTTACAAGTATGAAAATTAGGTTGTAGTAGATACCTGAAGATGTCTCTGCCATACGTTTTCAGTGGCAGTGACAGTGTTTGTTTCAGGATCCCAACCGAATCCAAAAACTTTTGGCCCCAACATTGTTTTGAACTCCCGATATTTCATTTTAAGCCGACTGTACTTTGTTTTCAATTGTTGAACCGTGTACCGCTTGCCAAACAACTTAAAAAGTTGTTCATCTAGCTTCTACCACACACAGTTATGAAAACTATTGGTCTGTAAAGGGTTCTTCTGAACCTCATCGACCATCATTCTAATAAATGCTTCCTCCACCTTGGAGGATAGTTCACAGAATCCTCAAATTCATCCACTTGTTTCGACATCTAAAGCAATTGTGGTTTACCAAAAAAAAAAAACACAGCTATAAAATAAAGAAACTAAAATAATGTAGTGGTAATTGGTGAAGATAATTTTACTATACAAAGCAGTAATTATATTTATAGTTATGGAAAACTCACTCAATTACTACAATCTCCAAATTAATAAAATAATTTTCTGGATTCTACAAACTTGTTTCACCCATTTACCATCACTGAAGTTTTCTACTTGAAGTCCTCTCATGTACAACCTTAGCCTAAGAAATCATGCAAGTGAAGTCAAGAAAAAAAAAAGATAATAATGTTGTGATAATCTCAGCCAGTGCACTTTTCTTTAAAAAAATTCTTTAAAAAAATTAGTCAAATGGTATTAACTCGTGTTCTCTGTCTGACTTGGATTGTTTGTATCAACTGTACACCAAAAATTTCCGTTGTTTGACCATGATGTTGAGGCTCTTTAAATCAAATTGATAGCTTGATGAAATATTCTTCGTGCAGTTTTTCTTGCATTTTTATTGGTTCATTTAACAATGGCAAAAGAATTAGAATACGTCAATTGACCAATTTGATCATGACCCTTGGTTCACCTAAATTCACTAGCTGAGTTAAATTGTTTGACCACTTATGATGTGCTTGGTTTAGTAGGAAGAAAAGAAAAGGAAAGGAAATACTAGCATTAATTAAGACAAAAAAAAGTAATGCTAACTCTTCCTATTTGGATAACTAAGAAAGGAAGAAAAAGAAAATGACCCTTTAATTCTCTAATCTTGTATGGAAAAGATGTAAGTGAGAAGGATAAAATAAAAAAATTTCACCTTTTTTAAAATAAAAAAAATTAGGGAGCCATGTGTTACTCAACTGGAATAATAATTCAATTTTTCTATTTATTAAAAAATGATAATCAATTCTCCAATATTTCCCTTACAACAATATATTATGGATGGCACCATTGAGACGCTTCTAGATCAAAACATCTATTATTTGACTATAAATATAATGAAGTAAACCAACCAGAAATTAGCAAGAAGTTTATAATAAAAGAAAAAGAAAGGAGGAACCAAAACTATAAAAAAATATGGATAATAACTACAGGAAGTAAGAATGTTTTAATCCTAAGAAAAAGAAATACAAGTATGCTCTGCCAATGGAAAAATAACCAACCCAGGTTTCTGTTGAAATTCAAGAACTTATATGTTAAGATAAAAAGAATTTTTAGTATTTTCCACTTCATATTCTGAATCTACAATGCAGAAGTAACTAAAAACATGCTTCCTGAACTATTTTAGGAGTCACTTGGCAGCCCTAAGCCACTGGATAATTGCACAAACTCGGGACAATTCAAAAAACCAGATATGTTGGCTCAAATCTCAAAATAGATATAATTCAGTCTTTCAAAAGTGGAAACCATGAAATGTTTGTGGCACAAACACTAGAAAAATTTTCTAATAGCCATAGGATTCCTAACTCTATGAACTCTATTATACCAGATGGATTGCCAGGATTAACAACGGTAATTTTAACAAGCACCTTGATTGCAGGTGCAGAGCTCTCTATTTCTTTCTTCCCTTCTCTCTCTAAAACCCAAAACAAGTGTAGAGACTTGAAAAAAAATAAAAAAAATAAATGAATGAATAGAGAGGGTTTTGTGACGATAATAATTAGAGATAGCCCTGAATATAAACAAGCCATTAACAGGGACCCAATAGCGGTAGAATAAATCCCTGGCTTTATTGGCGAGTTGTGATTTAATATTGTAGGAAATGAAAGAAATAAAATCTTAAAATAATGTGACAATAAATAAAAATGAAGTAAAATGATTAAATAAAATAAAATATATATATATATATGTCTCAAGTGAGACAAGAATCAATTAAAGAATAGAAAAAAAAAAAGAAAAGAGGTAGAAATGGCAGTCGTTTTTGGTGTGTGTGTGTATCTTACATAATATTATAAAATATATATGTATATCTGCCATAAAGTGAGGCGGTGGAGAAATGTGTGGCCAAAAAAAAAAATGAAGAGATAAGAATTGGGAGGAGAAACCGAGAGATAGAGATAGAAACAAAAGGGGTGGTGCAGGTCGCGTGAGAACAGGGAGAAAATGAGAGAAAAAGAGAAAGGGGGAGAGAAAGAAGAGATGGAGAGAAAGTCGGTGCAGAAGAGGGGAGCTCCGATTGTCACACGGTGAATCCCTAACCAAAACCGAACTTGTGCTTTGTGATTGTCCAACGGTTGGCTCTCATTTTTCAGCCTCAGACCGAGGCATGATCGTGAGTTCGCGAGAGTGTCGTCTCTCTCGGTCTACAGAAAAATAGAGAGGGATATGTATATATGTGTTGGTGCAGCAGTGTAGCGACACGGCAAGTATGGCAGAGCTACAGCAGGCGGTATATATATATATATATATACGTGTGGGTGTAGCGTGTAGGAGGTATATGTGCATGTTGTGTGTAGCGGTGCAGAGAGGGAAACGTTGAAGAAGATGAGTGAAGGTGTTATTGGGGTTTGTAAGAAATTGTGAGGACCTGGTTGGAATCGATTAGGTACCACGAAATTGGCGCAGCAAATTTGTATATATATAGGATTAGATTATCAGTGAAGCTGGAAGTTCGGGCTTGAAGCAAATTGATGGAAGCAGCTTCTAGATGGTTCAGGTGAAGATCGGAAAAGTGAGAATCAAATTGGGGATATGTCAGGTATGTTCAATCTATCTCTGTTCTGAAACTTTGCTGTTGTGGTAGGTTCTAATACAACCCAAAATGGTGTGTGGATGTTCGGGTTTTTTTTTGTGGGATGGTTCAGAATTGAGTAAAGAGCTACGGCTTTGTCCACAAAGCACTGCCCAGTTTGTTGATGAATTGTTTGTTGTTATGATGGACCATTGTTAGGAATTGGGTGTATGAAAGGGTGAATGATGATGTTGCGGTTTTGTGTATGGTTGTTTGGGTTTGACGTAGAGCAGGAGAGTGAGCAGGTCGGATTTGTGATCCGGTCGTGTTTGAAGGTGATCGTTGGACCTTATGTGGTGCGGAAGAGGTTCCGGGTTTGGGCAACAATCGTTTGGGCAGTGGTCAGGTGTCTCTTTCTTGTTGTTTTTGTTGAAATTGGTGTAGTTGTTAGAGGCTATGGGTTTTGAATTTGCTTGTAGCAATTAGAACCACTGATTTTGTAGAGCTTGTATTGTAACCTGATGAGAGAAAATTGGGATTTGTTAATTAGTTTCCATGGTCGGTGTATGTGCTCAAGCAAGTACGAAAATTTAGTCTTGAGGGAACAGGGGTTGGTCCGAATGTTGCAAAAGCTGCTACGGCAGTTGAGGACTGACCTTGATGGAGGAGTTATACAATTTGATCAGATTGTTCCAGGATAGTTGACTACAGTAACTGGAGTTCCCAATTCAGGACATAACGAGTGGACCGATGCCTTCTTATGTAATCTTAATGAAAGTATTAGATGGAAATTTGTATTTTGTTCCATGGAGAACGAGGATAGGGGGTATACGTGGGAATTCTCAGTTAATTGTCGCTTTGATATGCAGTAGCAGTAACATCTTCAGTGGCTGTTTTAGGAGTATATTAGCTTTAGTTAGATGCTGCTATGAGGAATATGTGGTGGAGCCAAGGTGGGTGGCTTGATTGACTTGCGAATTACAGAACAAATAGAAGATGAGATTGAGAGATTGATAGAAGCAGCGAGGTAGAGGAAGAAGGTCAATGAGAATATTGGGAACAATTTGCTGCTCGGAGTGGTGATCTTTGGGATGGATGTTGCTTCAAGGGTTGGTCAGTGATAGAGTTGGCTTTGAAAGCCAAGCAGCAATAGCGTCCTAGCAGCAGGCCAATTTCTGAAGTTTATTTAGAGAATTTAGAAGATAAACTTCTGGATTTTGTTTCATTGAAGGCTTTTGAGTTTCTTGTTGAGTAGCTATAAGTTTGATGTGTTGTTTGTTGATCATTTGTCAGTGCCGGTTATATCTAAGATAGACATAGTTGAAATGCAATTTGCAAGTAATTGTAAATTGCCATTGGGGGACTCGGGTAAAGAGCAATTTGAGGAAGGGAAAGTTCTTCAATATCTGATGGATGAGATTTGTTTGATTTGAGTTCTATTGAGGGGCCACTGCAATAGAGAGAAACCCTTTGATCAAAGATGTTGATTCAACAGAAGCTTGGGGACATCTTTGTTGACTTGACTGCATAGTGGACACAGCATCCTAGGGTTGAGACACGCCCTAGTCAGGTATGGTACTTTGCTAAGTAAGGAATAGAATTAAATTAGGATTGATGTGCATATTGATTGAATGATTTTTGTGCTTGATAGAAGATCACATAGGAGTTGTTACTTTGAGAAACTTTGAGTTGATTGTTTATGTGCTTCCATGTTTCCTGTGATTATGTGAGAGTTGTGATTTATTTCTTGTGTTGTCATCATGGGTGATTTATGTTTTAGAAGGATTGTTGATATTGTGACATGTGGATTGCATAAGTATTGAGATTGATTGTGCATGATGCGTATATTTGTGGATGAAGTCTTATGATTCAGCTGCTATTGTTATTTTTAAGAGGACGATATTGTTTAAATGGCATGCTTTATGCATTGGTGAAATGTTTTATTGAGATTGCGATATTGCATGATGGAATCATGGCATATTGGCATAGGGTGATTCCTTGAAAGCATGGTGTGGGTCAGCACGAGGTGCTGGTGCATTATGAGGGTGCAGATCCTGGGGTGAAAAACCCAAAATTGGCCATTAGGTACTCGCAGGCCTACGGGGTCTGGACCGTAAAGCGAGACATATATTGGTACTTGCATGCCAACGGGGAAGAACCATGAAGCGAGACATGGGTGTGACATTGAGATGCATGGGTGTGTCACGCATATTGCCTGTGCACTGTATTGATGAATTTGTGAACATGATAGAGGGTTTTATACAGATGTAGTTTGTACATTGCCATTATATTGTATGCATGATTAGGGAGGCATGTA
This sequence comes from Nyssa sinensis, assembly GCA_008638375.1. Lineage (NCBI taxonomy): Eukaryota > Viridiplantae > Streptophyta > Magnoliopsida > Cornales > Nyssaceae > Nyssa > Nyssa sinensis. The sequence goes on from CM018033.1 coordinate 6,740,493, forward strand.
GATATACATGTACACTTGCACATGCCACGTCTTAATTTTGTTCCTTGCATTAGTATTGTACCATACCAGCAGTTGAGCTGACCCATTCGTGGGAACCATATTTCAGATGACACTCCCGACACCTGAGATTTGAGGAAGTCTAGCTGAGTGGAGGAGACGTGACTGTAGATGGATATTTGGCCTTGGGGCGTGTTTTGTGATGTACAGGCTTAAGCCCAATGACATATATATTGTATCATGGTTGTATATTTTCGGTTGTATAATTAGGCGATGTAAATTTAACTTTGATAAGATTGTGGCCATCGAGTGAGGATGGATTGTGATGTGTTTGTATATATATGTTGTATTGTGATTATCAGGGGGAAAAAGGCTCGAAAAACAAAGGAGGTTCTGCCGAAATTTTTATAAAACGGGAATGTATGTGTATTGACAGAGATATACGGATGCATAGTTATGTTAGTGGAATAGGCTTGTATCTATATTAATTATTTATTTATTTATTTATTCGTTTATTTTTTTTCTTCTTTTGTTTCGTTCAGTCGCGTCCCCGGGTTCGGTCTGGAATTCGGGGTGTGACAACAAGCGAGAAAGATTCTGGCAGCCAAAACTCTACCCATCTATAACTGTTCGTTCCCTGAAAAAACCCGACAAAATTCTAATCCTAACCTCAACAGCAACTTCCAATTTTCTCTCCTAACCAACAAACCCAACAAACCCAATTTTCTCTCCCCATCAGCAACCAACTTCTATATGTCCAGTTAAAAAAAAATGTACTCACAAAATTTATGTACAAGAAGCAAAAAAAAAAAAAAAAAAAAGGTTATGGTGGTACTGGGACAGAGAGATGGATAAATATGTTAGATCAGGGGTTTTCATACCTTTTTGAACGGTGATGGTGGTACTGGGACTTGGTTCTCGTCGGTGTAGCTATGCTCGGAATCGGCTAAGGCTTATTCTTGCTTTCTTTTTTTCCCTCTTGCTAGCATCTGCTCCGATGAATACATGGGCTCTCTATAAATTTGATCTTAAATGGAGAAGAAACCCTCCTCAATAGAAAAACTGTTGGTCAAGATTGATGGATGAGATGGGGGCTGCTGCGTAAACAACAGCAGTGTTTCGGACAGAGAGAGAGCAAACACTATCAGGTCAAGATTTTGGGGGAGATCTCTTGTGTTTCAAATAGAGATTCGGACATTGAGAGAGAGAGATGTAGGGCTTCCTCAAATGAGAGTGTCGGGTGAGAGAAAATGAGATGGATTGAGGAGAGAGAAAGAGAGAGAGAGAGAGTAATGACAGCGTGATAGAAGATCTCTGTGAGATTGTGAGATGCATTTTTGAATACCGCAAACACTGGAGTCGGTGATACGTTTCAGGAAAATTTTCAGAGATTCGTTTCGAGAGTCACGTATCCAAATGCCATTTCAGTTTTTTGAATTCCAAAAATTAAATTTGGATATGTATCCAAACGGAACCTAAATTACCATAATGCCCTTGAAGGGCCAAATAAGTTATAAGGTATCAAGGAACCCTAAATGGGGAATTCGAAGACCCTTAAGTAAATAGACTAAGTTCAAAAGAACTTAAAACACTAAATAACAATGTTTGGGATTAGGATAAATACTAATGCATTATACCATGTATTTTTTATCCGTGATTGTAGGATCAACCAAATGATGAAAAATGGAAAGAAAGCTATGGGATAGTTATTATGATAACCGCATGGGGATGCAATTGTTAAGAACCCAATGTAAGTAAACCTGAACTCTAACATGTAGTAATTCTTAGCCATGTCACAATTTTATTTTCTCGATGCTACCAATTTGTATTATGCATACCTGGCATTTATTGATTCCACAATTTGATACATATTTTACCTTGTGGATATGTTGAGAATTCAATTGCTAATATCTTAATGTGACTGCTTAATTCATTTTTATACCTTACTTTGGATATTGGAAAATTGCTACGTTTCTCACTGCTGAGAATTTGATATTCCACATATATGTATATCCCTTGTGGAATTCTATTGATCATGATTTTATTATGAGTGTCAGGAGTTGTGTCTGTCATAACGTCCATCTGATTCTATAGATGCTTTTGGACCTACGAGTCAGTGATTAGGAATGATACCCAACACTTAGTCCATGGAGGACATGATATATGATAAGAGCTCTAATGCTATTCAGGAACCTAAAATGAGGTAAACTTGATTGACTGCTTTTGGGGGTAGCCGAGCCCTATTTGTTGACAACATCTATTCTGTTAGTATCTCATATCTTTTATTGAATCATAATCTAATGATGCACTCTTTGGTTGTTGATACGTTTTGCAAGCCTATCATTTGATTCGATTTGAAAATTTGTGATATCTTGTGATATTTGGCTAGCTGATTATTGTATAGACTAAATCTATATTATTGATTTGTTAAACTGTTTACATTACCTGTATCAAACTGCTTTGGGATATGCCTTTTGGATCCACAGGTCATCTTTGTTGATCTATTTCCTTTATGACTGGCTATTGGTACATATATCTTTTTGCTTGCCATTTGGTTATATTCTATTACCCAAACTAACCATGTCTCATGGTAGAGTGAAGGAATTTACTTACTAAGCTAAGTTAGCTCACTCTATATTTATAACAATTTTTCAGGTAGCAGCACATGGTAGGAAATGCAATGAGGCAACTAGTGGAGCTAGTGATGTGCTTGTGAACAATATTGATGATGTGAACTCCAAGTCATAATTTGAACATATACTCTATAAATATGATCTTAATATTAGGTATTGTAATATTATATCATTAGTAATGATGCTAGACTTGAATGGTGAATCATGATGATCAAATTGTACTTGGAGATATTTTGATTGATGGTAGTTGGAGTTTAGTTTGTGATCAGATAAATTGCATTGGTGTAGCTTCCGCATTTAATGATTCAATGACATAAAGGAAAAAGAAAAAAAAAATATCACTCTTGTGCAATTCATTTAATTTTGTACAGCCTGTCCGAGTGGCAGTGTCAAGTCATTGCCCCTAATCCGCGTAGGGTTGGTTTCAGGTTGTGACAATTGAACCCCGATAAGGTGGGTAATAAGACTAATCATCCTAGTCAAGTACATAAAATACAAGCCATATTTTTTTTGAACTGATTTCCTTTAAATGGATTCGATTCAGTTTCCTAATTTGACTTGTTCAAGTCCTATAATAAGATTAAATGAAATTGATTGCATTCAAGGGCACTATACTAATCATCCAATCATAGGGTATGTCGTGGTAATGTCCACAACTGACTTTATAGTCCAATATATATATACTGTCACGATCCGAAACCTACCCTCTGCGGATCTCGTGTCGCGGGGCCAGCTCAATGGTCGTCCCTACTTTTTCTATTCTTGTACCAATGATAATAGTAAATAATGTAAACATAACATTTAAGTGCAGAAGCCTTATTACAAATATTATTCAAAGACTAAAAATAAAATTGATAATAAACTAAACATAAACCACTTTTAGGTGGTGAGTACATGGGAGAGATTACATTATTTTATTATGCTCCTCAACTGTCTCCCTACGCTCCTAAACTCCTACTGTGGTTCGGTAGCATTCTCACCTGAAAAAATATAATGAATAGGGTGAGCACTTGAACTTTAATTTATTTTAGAATCCATGGAGATTTAAAACCTCCACTTTAGGGCAGATGATTACTCACCTTGTTCCCCCGGGTTAGCACTACTGGTGGGCCTTCCCTTTTCCTTTGTAGCTCCTAAAAATCAAATTCACCAAGACTTTAATTAATTGCTCATTTACTTCAAATCATCTCTAAATTGATGCTCTTCATTTAATTTTAGACCCATCGTATCCTAATTTCCTAGGATTGGTCTTACTGGTCTACCCGTGGTAATTTAATAAATTTTATTTTTTATGTGACTTATTTTTGCAGTACTTATTTTGGTATTATGGGCCTCACCATTGGGTCCGGAACATCGAAGAAAGTCAATTTAGACCCTTTCGGCTTTTTATTTGGCTTTGAGCATATTAGGGGAAATTTGGTAATTTACACTTTTACTTGTCTTAATTTTTTAAAGTCTCGTCTCATAAAATGGACCCTATCATTGGATTCAGAATGCCCCAAATAGTCAAAATACACTATTTACTTATTTCATTTGGACTTCGTATTATTTTACTATTATTAAATTAATTATATTATATATATATATATATTATTCATGTAAACATTTTTCAAGGTCAGCAATGGTGGTTCAATGGCTTGGGGGTTGGTTTTAGGGCTTAGGCGAGTGGAGGTCAAGCGTTCGAATCCCCAGGGGCGTAGCCCCTTTGTTTTTTTTTTTTTTTTTTTTTTTTTTTTTTTTTTCTGATTTTATCAGGGCCAAACGGCAGGATAGGGGATCAAAACAGGATACGTTATCTTATTCCAACAAGGGATATCAAATAAAATGCCCTACCCTTGCAATCAAACAGACTAGATTTGTTTTAATTTTAAAACACAATCACTCAAAACGACGTAGCATTACTTAAGTGGGTATCCGTTTTTAATTTCGGTCCAAGCTCAACCCGAGTCGACCCAGAGCCCGACCCAATACTGTTTACCTTCTTCCCCACACCTAGAGCTACTGTTGTCCTAATTTTTAGAAATTTAAACCTTCAATTTCATGAATTTTCGGTCACCCAATCTTCTTGCTTTCCACCCCAAAATGTTTCTAGGACTTCAAGGTAAGGTTTGGCATTGGTTTCATGGATCAAAACATTGGATTTCCACACTATCATCATGGTCTGTAACAGGCGCAGTTCAAGCATGTTTTTGGACCATTTCAGGTGAGTCTTGGCTTGTTTTGTTCCTTGTTTAAGGGGCTTTCAATATTCGTTCTTGAATCCAAGCGTAATGTTCAGTTTATTGATTTGCCATTTTTGGCCGATTCTGCAACTTGATATTTCATGGTTGCTTTTTGGGGCTAATGATCGGGTCTCCTTGTTTTTGTGAGCTATTTCACATCTATTTTAAGTTCTAACTCCTGGTTTTAAGTATCTCTCACTTTGATTTCTGGGTGGAGTTTTTAAGCTCCATCAATGGTGGGTTGAGCATGCCTTAGGGTTTTGGGCTATTTAGGGTCTAGTTCCTACCCTTTATTCATGATTTCTAACTTAAATATCATGCATTCAGAAGAGAAAAACTCAAAACAGTTTGTATATAGGAAATTTTTTTAGAGAGAGAATATGGTGGATTCTATGCTTTATACCTTCAATGGAGGTCTTGTTCCTTCTCCTAGGTTACAATTGAGGCTCTAATGTTGATCCAACCTTGTAGGTACAGCCAGTCCCTTCTTCTCCTTAGGGCAAGCCCTTCATGCAACACCCACTCTTACTTTCTCTCTCTACATCATTCTCTTTCTAGCCGACCTTACTTCACACACTATTCTGATTTTTTGAATTTCCACAACACAATCACACATATATAGTCTTATTTTTATATATTTTGTTTTAGCTGCATGAATGGCCATTGGCCAATTTGGGAGGTGGGGCTTTATTTTAATGTGTATATATACATATAAGTTGTATATTTAAGCACAGAAGTGCTGACAGCCCACTTAGTTATTTTTTGGGTGTTTAAATCTTGGTCTCACTTGGTCAAGGGTTTAAAACCCCTTGGCCTCACTTTTGGTCATTTTCTCCCATTTTGTGCTTATGCCTTGTTTGGCTGGCACAATTTACCATTTTAGCTATTTCCTTTATATTTTCTTTTCTATTTCCCTTTTTACGAAGCGGTTTCTTTTGGTCGTTTCCTATTTGGGTTAGCTTCGATATCAAAGGCCTAGCGTTGTTTTTTATTTCTTTGTGTTTTTCGTAGTTAACTAATTCGAGTTTTCATAGTATTAAAATAAAGCTAAAATGACTAATTTAATGCATTAAATTTCAAAAAGAACATCATTACACTAGTTAACTGGGAAACTAAGTTCAGGGTGTTACACTTTCTCTCTCTCTCTCTAGCCGCACACAATACACACACTTGCACACACTGTTTTGTTTTTCTGTTTTCTTTTATATATAATATGCACATAATATATATATATATATAGTTATATATATATTTTTAAATTGCATGTAATCTAATTGGTTATATATATATATATATATATATATATAGTTATCTATATTTTTAAATTGCATGTAATCTGATTGGTCCTCATGAGGTTGACACCTCAGTCCTAGAGCATGCAAACTTGACATTTTATATAGCTTATATATATATATATATCTTGTGAGATATATAGCACAAAAGTGCTGCAACCAAGTTGGCTATTCTTTTTGGTGTAGAATTCCCCCCTCATTTTTTGGTCTTGGGTTCAAGTCCCTTGGCCAACACTTTTGGCCTTATTTTCTCTCTCTCTCTCTCTCTCTCTCTCTCTCTCTCTCTCTCTCTTTCTCCTTCTTATGCCTTGTTTGGCATTTTGGGTGTGTTTCTTGAATTTTTGAAATTGTGTTTCAATTGCCATAAAATCTCTTGGCATTCTCGCAATGTTTTTTATTCTTGCATGCCCCCTCTTCATGTCATTAATTTTATTTTTAACACGTCTCATCATGTTTGGTTTATGCCAAAAATATATTATTTTTATCAAAAAATTTTCGATTCATTTTATTTCTTCCTCATGTACTTGTATCATTTATTTATTCTCTTCATGTGTCAATTTTGTAAATCGAGATCTTATCAAGTTTTTATAGCTTTCATTGTCTCGCCTTGATGTATTTAAATGTATTTTAATTATTCTAATAGTTCATCATAATTATCGAAATAATTCCGATTAAACGCGCTCCCATTGTGCGTTATGCTAATCTTGCCCAAGTGCAGTTGGTGCACTAATTTTTTACATTCACTCGTGTGTTAATCCTCGATTAATACCAATCGTAATTTCTTATTAAATCTTGGCCCTTGGCATTAAATTGTATTCTCACATCGATCGTCTCTAATTTAGAATTTATTATTTTCATCCCTTATACCTTTGCTTCCGTACTCGGGTTACTAGTCAAATCTAGCATTGTCCATGGTTATTAAGTAAATTAACTTATGATAATTATCATTATCATTAATTGCTTTGCTTAATTGGGTCGGGGTGTTACATCAATGATCCCTTAGTCTAGCCCTGCGGGTCAAAGGCGTGACAGGAAGCATGATACATTATGAAAAATCAGATTTGTTTATAATTTTTCAAGAAATTATATTAACACTTCAATTTGGTAATGACAAATCACATAAACAAGTGGATTTAAATGATTAGATTTTGGTCTTGGTAAAATCCAATAATATAATGTGAAATGTAGCTTCCCAAATAACATGGATTGAATTTTCATGAGCAAATAAAAATAAACATAAAATCTAACAAATGAATATTATGAATGAAAGATTCGGAACCAATTGATATTTTTCTCAACCAAAATAGTTACCAAAGTCTCAGCAAGATCCAATATTTTCCTACTTTGAATGTACTAATCCCAAATAGGTTTTCCATGAAAACAGGGACTCAAGTCTAATGACACGCTAACTATGTCTAAATGAATAAGTAATATTATCATTTAATTTAAATTTAAATTTTTATTAAAAAAAAATATAAATGTTGACCATGATAACATTATTTAGTAATATCATTTTATTTTTTATGTGTTCTATCGTTTTTTATTATCTCTATTTAATTTAAAAGTGATTTTTATTTTATTATATTTGAATTTTGTCTTACTCAATACAAATAAAAAGACTTTACCTAAATTAGTTAATCTCTCTTTCCTTTTCATACTCATCTTTCATTTTATTTCAATGGTCAAAAGAGAGAAATTTTAAAAATATGTAAAAGTTAGTATCTGTATATAATGCATAAGAAATTTAAATTATAAATTTGAAGGTATTTTTCAAGGTTTAGAATCCCAAGAAATAAAAAAAAGTACAAAACAAAATTACTAGATTAGGAAAAAGGGCATGATTATATAATATGTATTTATTATTTAATGAAAAACATGAATATTTCAAGAAACAATAGAAAAAATAGACTTTAATATTTAAGAAATAATGTTAAATTATTTTGTCTTATAAGTTTTAAAATTATAAAAGAAAATGGTCTGTGTAAAAAATAAATAGGCAGGGAAAATATTAAAATAAAAAGTGGTAGATTTAAGTTTAGAATCTTAAAAGATTAAGAAGTTTGTAAAAAAATTGACCAAAAAAAGAAAATGAGTAACCATATAAATGAAAAGGCTTTACCTAAATTTAGTTAATTTCACTTTCTTTTTCATGCTCATTTATCATTTTATTTCAATGGACAAAAAGGAAAAATTAAAAATATAAGGAAAAGTTAAAATGTATTTATTAAAAGAAAAACAGGTGTTCATAAAATAAATAGTTAAGGAAAAAAATTAAAATATTACTTTTTCTTTTAAGTTTAGAAGTTTCTTTCTAAGCTTTAAGATTCTAAAATACTAAGAAGCATATAAAATAAAATAAAATAACTTTACTTAACTTTTCTTTCACTTTCATTATATTTTTCATATTATTTAAATTTAATTTCCTTTTAAATTTGCATTATTATTTCATATGCATTGTTAAATTGTTATAAATTTTACAATACTTAGATTTGCATAAAATATAAATTAATAATTCCAAAAACAACTACATTAATCACATGCAACGCACGTGCTTCTAACTAGTATTAAAAAAAGGTTGGTTAGTAGTGGCTATTTGGTGATGAGCAACCTTGTCTATGGTTCTTTTCTAAGATTTCTTAACTTGCTTGTGTTTGTGGCCATTACTGGTTGAGTTGCTTTTGTTGATTATTTCTATTTACTAGGTGAGCAGTAGCTTTCTTGGTTTTTTTCCTTCTACACAGTGTACTTGATTCTAATTGTGTAGTATTTGAGAGGGTCTTGAGATGCCATAGACAAGACAGACCACCTACAAACAACAATAAGGAATTGTGGGTTTATTAGAACTCTGCATAAAACCCCACTTTTCAAATAATCACTGTAAAATTGAATGGTCAAAACTACCTAGCATGATTTCAATCATACTATTTACTAAGAGTAAGAAAAAGATGGGGTATTTAGATGGTAGAATTATAGTCCCACCAGAGGATGATCCTTCTTTCAGTGCATGATGTTTTGAAATTTTCATAATTATGTCCTGGTTGTTGTATTCGATGATACCTGAAATTAGTAATAGTTATTTATTTTTGAAAATTGTGAATGAGATTTGGGATCCAATAACTCAAAAATGGAAAACATAGCAATGATTTGAGTTGAGGCGTTAGATCCATAGAACAACACAAGATGAAATGCCTCTATCTACCTATTTTTACAACCTTCGTAGTCTTTGGTATGAGCTAGATTATTGTCAAAGTTTTGAGGTTACATGTTCTATAGATGCGCGTCAAATCTGAATATGATCATATTCGTGTTCAAATTCTAGGCAATCAGCCTTTTCCCTCTCTTTTGACTATGTATGCATATGTTCAGAGTGAAGAGAGCAAAAAGGGAGCGATGATGCATCCTGCTATATAGAAGATGATACGCCCATAATACACCCTCAAATGAGGGTTCGACACGTGTCGAAGACACACCGTGCGGTTTATCGTACTAACCATACCGACGTTACCTAAGTACACCGAGATCAACATAAGTGGAGCTCGGTAAGCTGGTGGTCATGTATCTATACCGACCTTACGAAGGCGGGATAAAAGGTAACGTGTAGAAGCTAAAGAAGCAGGTGGCACTGAAAAACATGAAGGCAGAAGATGGCAAAAAAGTGGTTAGGGGCAGTCGTAATCACCACCGTCAGGCGGCAGTGAACCCATGCCCTGAAACCACCAACTCCTACCAACTCCGACAGGTAATCACATATAAATGGAAACTGATGAGGTATGAAGGAGTGATGGCTTTTCCAAAAAATATTGATAATTGTCATCTTTGATCACCAGACTAACAAAACCATCGGAGTGGCTACCACCGGAGCCCTCCCCGGTGGCTTACTAATTCCGTCCTTTTTCAGGAAACCCGATCGAGAGAGTGCCAGCCATAAGGGGGTCAAATAGCTGCAGCATCAGCTTGGCGCCGTCTGTGGGAACGACAGTCGTTCCTTCCTTCCTTTCCTTTCCTTTCCGTTCCTCCTGAAAAAACTCCTTTATGGCTCCAACTCTCCGTCCAAGACAAATGTCTCGAAACCAACCGCCGATTGGAGAACAGGAAGGGGAAACCCTCCATGCTGTGCAGCAACGGTAGCAGCGACAACTTGATCAGGTGCAGGTGCAGCTGTCAGCCATATCTCAAGCCCTGGCTTCTTTGACACAAAACCCGCCGGGTCGCCGCGACAACCTTCCCCCGAACGCCCCAGAAAGGGGAGCGCAACCTGTACTAATTACAGGGGAAGGGCACGCGGTGGGCAAGGATCCTATCATCCTACCGTCACACCCTTAGTCAGATGGACGCACAAGAGACGATCCCCATCCCTCAAGAAGCCAAGGAGGGGGAATGCCAAATCCCCATCCAACTATCCACTACCACGTGGGAACAAGAATCTTGAGCCCTGCAAATTCGGGGGCCAACCAGGCACTGCCGTCCTTCCAACCACAGCAAGCGTCAATCCCACCCCAGAGGCAGTCGAACCACGCTAGCCCCAGCCAGGAGCTTCCCCCATACATGGGACCAGAGGTAATCGTGTCAGCACATCACAACTCGGTCCCATCTAGGGTACCATCAAGGGCAGAAGAGGTGGCGGACTCAGTTGGACAGGCGGCCTTAGTCAGGGAGGTTGACATCCCACCCAGGCAAGACGAAATAGCGAAGCTGCTTGGTAGGTTCACTACTCCGTTCACCTCGGCAATACTCGTGGAAGAGCGCCCGAGGAAGTTCATCATCTCGAAGTTCACATCTTATGATGGATCCGATGATCCGGGGGACCACCTTTCACACTATCAACACACTATGGCCCTCCATGGGGCGACGGATGCATTTTTATGCCGCACTTTCGTGACGAGCCTCAAAGGTACAGCCCTCAGGTGGTTCCACAGTCTCCCTCAAGAGTCGGTACCGAACTTCTATGAGCTCAGCCAGAAATTCGTCGATCGTTTCTTGACTAGCAGAAGGCTTAGGAAAGGGCCCGAATTCTTACTTTCAATCAAACAACAAAAGGAGGAATCCCTAAGGCAATACGTCGCAAGATTCAATGCTGAGCTTACGGAGATAACAGACTGTACTCTAGGCTTCTTAGCAGCAGCTCTCCATGCCGGATTGGGACCTGGCCGATTCCATGATTCCTTGACCAAAAACCCCCCTGCCGACATGGCCTCGCTGATGGAAAGAGCACGAAAGCATATAAACCTAGAGGATACGAGGGCATCCTTCCGCAAAGCCAAGGAACAGACTCACAAGGTGGAAACCACCCAAAAACATACGGCGAGCGGTTCGCAGAAGAGGCCGAGAAGTCCCGAGGTCAGAATGGCATCGAGATCTCGGAACAACTCTAGCGCCAAACCGTTCCGGAGCTTCACTCCTCTAAACACCTCCCTCGCCCAAGTCTATCATCAGGTCAGAACGAGTGAAAATCTGAGACTCCCAGAGCCCATGCATAGCCACCCGGACTCCCGAGATCGAAATAAATATTGTGATTTCCATAAAGATCATGGGCACACCACGGAGGAATGCAAGCATCTCCAGCAAGAAATCGAACAACTAATCCGAAGAGGGCGCCTGGGGGATTTTGTTCAACGCAATGGAGGACGCGAACAGTGCAACCAGAGGCACCAGCCCAGACAGGAGCTAAGGTCCCAACCACAGAGACAAGGTCAAGGAGCCGAGATGGGGGAGGTTCGTAATGAGCCACCCGGCCAGAACAATAATGTCATTCTCGTTCTCCATGCCGACAACGCGTTAGCAAGGATGTCCAACCGAGCTAGAAAACGGTATGTCAGGGAGGCAAAGATGGAGCCGTACCCCCATCAGGTCTTGGCAATTGAAAAAAGGCAAAAACCCCTGCCGAGTATCCAAGTCTCGGACCAGGACCTTCATGGAGTGCACCACCCCCACAACGATGCCCTGGTCATCTCGCTGAAGGTGGCCAACTTCGATATCAAAAGAGTCTTGGTGGACACGGGCTGTTCTACAAACATTCTGTTCTACGAACCTTTTAAGCAGTTAAAACTCGATTCGGGCGACCTAAAGACCACCACAACAATAATGGTGGGATTCGACGGAAGTCTGAGTTCACCAATTGGGGGTATCAACTTGCCGACCACCATTGGCGAGGGAGATGGTCAGAAGACCCTCATATCTGAGTACATGGTGGTGGATTCAAGGTCTCCATACAATATTATCATCGGAAGACCATGGCTTCATCAGATGGGAGCGGTTACCTCCACCCTTCATCAGTGTCTCAAGTATATCCACAATGAGAGAGTCTACACGACCAAAGGCATCCAGTCGATATCACGGGAATGTCACGTCGTGGCATTGAAAGGAAAAAAACAAAAATAGCAATTACAAAAACCTCGGCACACCTCCGACCAAGGAACGGGTACCGAGGCCCCCTGCGAGATCAACGAACCACTGAGCCCAAGAGGAAGAGACAGTGCGGCGGTACCAATCCAGGAACCTGCCAGGGTGTTGGTAAGCCCCGAAGGTGAAGGGCGCTACTTGCAGCTCGGGGCCGACTTACCCCGATCAGAGCAGGAGAAGATCACCGAATTCCTAAAGGATAACCTGTCGATCTTCGCATGGGAAACCAAAGATATGGAGGGAATAGATCCTTCCCTTATCTGCCACAAATTGATGACCGACCCAACTTTCCCCCCAGTCAGGCAAAAACGACGGACCTTCGCCCCGAAAAGGCACCAGGTGATCAACGAAGAGGTCCGAAGGTTGCTGGATGCCAACTTGATACGAGAGGTGTTCTATCCGAACTGGTTGGCCAACACTGTCCTTGTTAAGAAGAAGAGTGGTAAGTGGCGTGTCTGTGTTGACTACATCGACCTCAACAAAGCTTGCCCCAAGGACAGCTTCCTGCTGCCCAGAATCGACCAGTTAGTGGACGCCACTGCAGGCCACGAGATGATGAACTTCATGGATGCATACTCCGGGTACAACCAGATCCAGATGCACCCCCCAGACCAAGAAAAGACGTCATTCATATCAAAACGAGGCCTTTACTGCTACAGGGTAATGCCTTTCGGACTAAAAAATGCAGGAGCGACATACCAACGATTGGTGAACTGGATGTTTGGACCTTTGCTTGGTAAAACTATGGAGGTCTACATAGATGACATGTTGGTCAAAAGCAAGAAAAAGAGTGAGCACGTCGAACATTTAAGGCAAACCTTCGACATACTCAAAAAACACAAGATGAAGCTGAATCCTTCAAAATGCACGTTCGGTGTTAGTAGGGGCAAGTTTCTCGGCTTCTTGATCTCGCAGAGGGGGATAGAGACGGACCCCTTGAAAATCAAGGCTTTAATAGAACTAGAACCCCCGAGGTCCAAAAAGGAGATCCAGGCTTTGAACGGAAGGATTGCAGCTCTGAACAGGTTCATCTCTAGGTCCACCGATCGCTGCCTCCCATTCTTCAAAGCCCTAAGAGGAAGTAAGGCCCTGGAATGGACCCCAGAGTGCGATAAGGCTTTTTCGGAGCTGAAGCAATACATGTCGTCACCAGAGCTCTTGTCCAAACCCGTGCAGGGTGAAAGACTTTTCTTGTACCTCGCCGTGTCCGAGAACGCAGTGAGCTCTGCATTGGTCAGGGAGGAGCGGGGATGTCAGAAGCCCGTATTCTATGTTAGCAAAGTGCTTCTCGGATCTGAAAAACGGTACCCTGAGTTGGAAAAGCTGGCATTCGCCCTGATAATATCCGCCAGGAAGCTCCGGCCATACTTCCAAGCCCAGGCGATTGTGGTCCCGACCTGCTATCCCCTGAAAGTGGTTTTGCACAAGCCCGACACATCGGGATGCCTAATAAAGTGGTCCATGGAATTGGGAGAATTCGATATATCTTACACACCCAGGACCACCATTAAGGCGCAAGCCTTGGCAGACTTCGTCGCAGAGTTTACGCCAGCTCTGGAAGGTAACATCCTAGCAAACTCGGGTGCAACGGTATGGCACATGTATGTCGACGGTTCTTCTACCGAGAATGGCTCCGGTGTGGGTATCATACTGAGGTCCCCGGATGGTGTGACAACGAAAAAAGCCCTCACCTTGAGTTTCAGAGCATCAAATAATGAGGACGAATACGAAGCGCTGATCCTAGGCATGAAGCTGGCATTAGAATGCGGTGTTTGCAACCTTGAAGCTTTCTCTGACTCTCAGCTGGTAGTGAGCCAGGTGCTGGGAGAATTCATGGCTAAAGATGATCGGATGATAAAATATGCTGAAGTGGTGAGCTCCTTGGAGAAATCGTTTTCTAAGTTTACTATTCATAAGGTTGAAAGAAGTCAGAACACCTAAGCCGACGCCCTGAAAAATATGGCCTCTCGCCAGGAGCCTGATAAAGATTCCGAGGTTAGCATTTCTCGTTAGGCAGCTCCTAGCATCCAAAGGGCCTACCCCGTCTGTTGCACCAAGCAGCTTGGGGATTGGAGGATCCCCATCATCTAGTACTTACAGGAAGGGAAGCTGCCGGAGGACAAGAACCACGCTCGAAGTATACGAATTAGGTCAGCGAGGTACCTTATTTTAAATGAAAAGCTCTATCGTAGGTCCTACACCCAACCCCTCCTAAGATGCCTATCTCCTGAGGAGTCAGAATACGTCATAACCGAGATCCACAAGGGAATATGTGGGAACCATAATGAAAGCAGAACGATCGCACACCGAGCCCTGACTCATGGTTATTACTGGCCTCGCATGCTCCAACACGCCAAGGAATACATGAAGAGATGTGACAAGTGTCAGCGCTTTGCGTCGTACCAACACCAGCCGCACCAGGAACTCACTCCCATCGCAAGTCCGTGGCCCTTTGTGCAGTGGGGGATGGACATCGTGGGCCCCTTGCCGACGGCACCACAGAACAGAAGATATTTGCTTGTCGCCATCGATTCCTTTTCCAAGTGGGCAGAAGCGGAACCCCTGACTCGCATTACAGAGGCAGAAGTGAAAAACTTTGTGTGGAAAAACATCGTTTGCAGGTTCGGGGTCCCACGGGTTATCATTTCAGATAACGGTACTCAATTTACCAGAAAAGTGTTCGCCAAGTTCTGTACCAACCTGCACATTAGCCATCATTTCTTTTCTCTCGGTCACCCCCAGGCAAACGGACAGGCAGAGGTGACCAACCTGAACCATCCTCGAAGCCATCAAGAAGAGGTTAGAACAGGCCAAAGGTAGATGGGTTGAAGAACTACCAGGAGTACTGTGGGCGTACCGAACCACAAGGAAAACGTCAACAGCTGAAACACCCTTCTCTCTCGCATACGGTACTGAGGCCGTCATCCCTGTGGAAATTGGCATGCCGACGCTGAAAATAGAAACCTTCGACCAGAACGCAAACAACCTCCAGCAGGTGGAAAATCTTGATCTTCTAGAAGAAAGGAGGGAACAAGCGGGGATAAGGGCTGAAGAATATCGGCGAAAGGTGGCCAAAAGCTTCAATCAGAAAGTGAAACCCGTTAGCCTGGGGCTCAACGACCTGGTTTTAAGAAGAGTCTTTCCCAATACCAAGGATCCCACTATGGGAAAGCTATCCCCGAACTGGGAGGGACCTTACAAAATCATCGAGATCAACAGGCCTATGACCTGTTGGCTAGAAGATATGTCTGGAAAACCAGTGCCGAGGCCCTGGAATGTAGAACATCTCAAAAAGTACTATCAATAAATCTTTTACCATTAACAATGTGCTTGCCGAATATAGCCAAAGGCCCCTACGAGTAAGAGCGCTGTAGGTAAGGTCTCCAGTGGACAGGTCTTCAGACCTGCGCCAAAGGCCCCTACGAGCAAGAGCGCTGTAGGTAAGGTCTCTAGTGGACAGGTCTTCAGACCTGCGCCAAGGGCCCTTACGAGCAAGAGCGCTGTAGGTAAGGTCTCCAGTGGACAGGTCTTCAGACCTGCGCCAAAGGCCCCTACGAGCAAGAGCGCTGTAGGTAAGGTCTCCAATGGACAGGTCTTCAGACCTGCGCCAAAGCCCCCTACGAGCAAGAGCGCTGTAGGTAAGGTCTCCAACAGACAGGTCCTCAGACCTGAACCAAGGGCCCCTACGAGCAAGATTGCTGTAGGTAAGATCTTGAACGAAAGGATCTCGACGAGCATTCCTAAGGCCCCGTTGATCGTTAGACAAAAAACCAACTAAGAATCTAATCATTACGTAGGCTGTTCCGTGTGATATACTGTCAATCGATACTTAATCTCGGAAACCACAGTTCCACTATCCGACCTTAGGTCTAAGTTATTCTTGGTTAGACACTTAGCTTCTGATAGAAAGGAAAGGTTTGTCGCCCTGATTTTTTTTATTTAGCGAAGCTATAATTAAACAGTCGACTCATTCAAATTTAGTCCAGAGACAAGCATCATATAGACGAATACAGATCAGTATAACATAAAAATACTTTTATTGAAATAATGCCCAAATAGGCCAAAGGCTACAAAAAAAAAAAAAAAGGAGAGAAACAACTAATTCGGGGGAGCAGAGGCCAGGGGGACAGCAACTTCAACGAAGCCTTCGCCTTCCGGCTTGGCAGGCGAGCTCGGCACAGACTCACCGACCTCGACATCATCCAAGGTGGAAATGTCAAGGTTTGGATATAGCTTCTGGATCTTCCTCCGGCAGAGCATGTACCCCGAGTCCACGAGCTCCTTGCCCATGGAGGTGGCCAGACCCATCAGTCCCGCTTTGGTCGCCGCCCTAGCTTCAGCACGGGCCTCCTCCAGCTTCTGAGCCTCGGTCACCTCAGTCTCCTTCAGCCGGTTCCTCATGGATTCCAAATCTTCGCAAAGTTTGTTCCTCTGAGTAACCAGGGACTCCACCCCCCGTTTGGCCTCCAAGAGTTGCGCCTCAAGGTCCCCGCACTTAGCTTCCAAAGACTGCACTTGGGCGTGAGATGCTTCGAGTTCTGTGCGGGAGGTGCCGAGCTCGGAGCGAGCCTGCTGCAGACTTGACTGTGCTGCGCTCAATTTGGACTCAGCTAACCTCAGGCTCAATCTAGCAACGCCGAGGTCGGCCTGGGCGGTCTTTAACTCAGCTTGAAGAGTGCTGGCCCTCTCGGACTGGTCGAAGCGATCCATCAAAATACCCATCGCCCGAAGACCCTGCCAGCGAGGATATAAGAATCAGTACAAACTAAGGTAAGCAGGCAAGATTAAAAGTAAACTGAGATTTACAGTGAACTTACCCTTGCATGACCCAGCATGAGGTCGGCAATAACCTGTCTTGAGGGTCTGCCTTTGAAAGCCAGAAGGGAGGTTTGCCTTCAAAGCGGACTTCATGGCCTTCGACCCCGAAGCTGCCTCGCTCGGATTGGAAGGGATCGAGTTCGGTCCTTCTGACGTTCTCGGATGAGGGGGACCCGACATCTGCACCTCCGGAGTCGCAGTAGTCTCGGTGGCCTCTGTAGGCCTCTCCTCGGAACCCCGCCCTTCGGATTGAGGGACCTCGGCCGCATCATTGTTTTGGGTGGTGGGTAGTCCGTCAGCCTCGGAGCGCCGGGCCTCTTGAGCCTCACGGTTGGCTCTCGAGATCAACCTCCTCCTCTTTTGAGCAGACGGCGCGGCGGTGGAAGAAGACGGGACGCTCTTCTTTGCCTTTGAGCTCGGTACAAAGCCCGCCAGCACGTTCTTCTTATAAGCACTAGCCTCGTCTTTGGTAAGATTGGCCGCCATCAGATTCCGAGGTGACAACACTTCGTCATGTGGACGATCAGCAGGCTGAAGGAGGCGTCGGTACCTCTCGGCGAGCTCATCGTTGAACTTTGGCCTCTTCCGCTTCCTTTTATCTGAAAAAGTGACACAAAAAGGTCGAAGTTAAAACAGCCAGAAAAGGAAAAAAGATAAAATCAGAGGACTAGTTTACCAGGTCTGAGTACTCACCCTTCGGGCCGGTGTGCCAGGGAAAGAGACTTAGATCGCCCTCAAAATCTTCGCGCTCCCAGCCTCCCCCTACGAAGAAGTACCACTTCTTCCAGGTTTTATTGGAAGAGGGCACCGAGGTGAGAGGTCTGAACCTCTGGTCAAAGCACGTGTAAAAAAGCCCCTCCGATTTGAGGTACTTCAAATCCATCTGACAACGAATGAGGTCCAAATCTACTTGGACCCCATTCAGATGACCTAAGACTATGAAGGCCAAAAGCTGCCTCCAGCTATTTACATTGAGATCGGCCGGGCATATGTCGAAGAATGTAAAAAATTCCACTAAGAGGGGATGGAAAGGGAGACGCACACCTAGGTGAAACCACTCAAGGTAGGCACAGATCTCTCCCCTCTCGATATCAGAGGGACGGTCCAAGGGCTTAGGAACTCTATAGGTCACGTTTTTTGGAAAACCGTACTGTTTCCTAATGGCCTTGAGTACTCCCTTACTCATGGCACTCGCCCCCTCCTCCCTCACGGCTTGGTCGGACGGACTTGCCTCCCTATCACTAGACCTAAGTATGGAGGGGCCAGACGAGACAGGGCCCGAACTGCCCGTGGCCTTTGATTCTACCCTAGCATCTACCTCGCCCGAGTCGGACATGGCCACGGATAGAAAAATAAAAGCAGAGAAGAAGAAGAATGAAAAATGACGAAAGGACTGGAAAAATTACTGGCTCAGGGGCAGACAGAAGCGAACGACAGTCGCTGGAGTTCTCTCTTGGTCGCCGAAAATCGCCTGTATGACCCTCAGAAGATGTTTTGAAAATGGCGAAAGTGCGAGAATGGACGTTCGGTCCTCTATTTATAAAGTGGCAGGTAAACCTTCATTCGAAAAGTGTCTCGGGAACCGAACAGACTCCGCAGAAATGATAGTATCGGTTGATGAAACGGCGGCACACATTTAATGCGCTAAAAGTGGCTGTCGATCTCTCGATGTACTAAAAGACGCGCTAACTGAGCGCACGATCCCTCAAGATATGGAACGAAACATTAAATGCCGACCACGTGACCGTTCCAAAACTGAAACCTGATCTCTGAACTCGTCTTCAGACCCCAGGCTTGGGGGGGGGAGTAGCTGATACGCCCATAATACACCCTCAAATAACGGTTCGACACGTGTCGAAGACACACCGTGCGGTTTATCGTAGTAACCATACCGACGTTACCTAATACACCGAGATCAACATAAGTGGAGCTCGGTAAGCTGGTGGTCATGTATCTATACCGACCTTACGAAGGCGGGATAAAAGGTAACGTGTAGAAGCTAAAGAAGCAGGTGGCACTGAAAAAACATGAAGGCAGAAGATGGCAGAAAAGTGGTTAGGGGCAGTCGTAATCACCACCATCAGGCGGCAGTGAACCCATGCCCTGAAACCACCAACTCCTACCAACTCCGACAGGTAATCACATATAAATGGAAACTGATGAGGTATGAAGGAGTGATGGCTTTTCCAGGAAATATTGATAATTGTCATCTTTGATCACCAGACTAACAAAACCATCGGAGTGGCTACCACCGGAGCCCTCCCCGGTGGCTTACTAATTCCGTCCTTTTTCAGGAAACCCGATAGGGAGAGTGCCAGCCATAAGGGGGTCAAATAGCTGCAGCATCAGAAGAAATCTACTTTTGTTTTTTCTTCTTCACGTGAAAGTAGAGGGGATCAAAGAAACCAAAAAGGTAGTTCGATTACAACTTCTCATTTTGATGATAAAGACAAATTGTTATGTAAATTTTGTAACAAGCAACGACATATTAGAAGACATGTTGGAGACTCACAAGATGTGGCCCATCTAGAGGTTGAGGATGTATTTATGGTAGTAACTATTGACCCGTGCCCATAATACTAGTGCATTGGACTTGTACTGGTTTTGCTACTTCAACTCAGGGCACTTCAATTGTAGATATAATGACTCTTACTCGAGAGGAGATTGACAGTTTCAGACGCCTTATTTCCTAACTAAATACACCCACTGATACTTTCACCACTTTTTTCTCATTCAGGTAACCTAGTTGCGTCCTTTAGTGCATCTAATATTATCTCTCATCCCTTTTGGATCATTGATTTAGGTGCATTTGACCATATGACTGGTTCCTTTACTTATTTCTCATCTAATCTATTTTGTTTTGGCAGAGACATAGTGAGCGTTGCTAATGGTTTTTTTGTTTTTCTTAGGAAAATGTTCCGTATTAGTTACATTGTCTATGTCTCTTTAACCATTGTTACATGTTCCCAATTTTTTTAACTAATCTTCTTTTCTGATTAGTCGTGTCACTACAAATTATAATTGTAGTGTTAAGTTTTTTTTCTTCATATTGTGTTTTCTAGGACTTGGTCAGGAGGAGGACGATTAACACTGGTAAAGCAAGAGATGGTTTTTACTTTCTAGATTTGATTCCTTCAGGGAAACAACAACAACTTTAATAGGCACACCATTCATAGAATATTGACAATTCTAAGTAGACCATTTGGCCGAGGCATAGATGTTTGGGATATCTATCATTCCATACTTTGGACTGCCCTTTTCCCACCTTGTTCTTCTAGGACTAGTGTTTCTAAGTTTCATTCTAAAATGTGTGAACTTGCTAAAAGCCATCAAGTTTTTTTTTTCTTGTTTTAATAAAAGTCTAAACCTTTTGCTATAGTGCACACTGATGTTTGGGGTCCTTGTATTGCTTTTTTTTATCTGGACTTTATTGGTTTGTTACATTTATTGATGGTTTTTATAGAACCACTTGGGTTTATCTATTGAAACATAAAAGTGAATTTTTTTGTGCTTCAAGACTTCTCACAAAATGGTACTAGCACAGTTTGGTACCTCCATTGAGATAATTTTTTTTTATAACGAGGGTGAGTATTTCCATAGTGGGCTTAAGTCTTATCTCCAAGAATATGGTATAACACATTAGACTACTTGTACAGGTACACCTTAATAAAATAAAAATGCTGAGAGAAAAAATCATCATCTTCTAGATGTTGCTATGGCCTTAATATTTTTTTTTATGAATTTACCCAAGTTATACTAGGGTGATGCCCTTTTTGTTGTTGCTTATATGATAAATAAGATGCCTACTCAAGTTTTCTATTTTAAGGCACCTATTAAGGTATTGAAAATATTTTCTTCCTCTTTGCAATATTTTATTTTTCCTCCTCGAGTTTTTGGTTTTGTTTGCTCTGTTTATGTTCCTAGTTCTTCTCATGATAAATTGGATCTTAGAGCTTTTCGATGTGTTTTCATCGAATACTCTCCCACTCAAAAGGGATACAAGTGCTATCATCCTCCTTCTAAGAAGTGGTTTGTTTTCATGGATGTGACCTTCTATGAATCTATAGCATAATTTCCTCCTCGAACTTCTCTTTAGGGGGATAACATTAGTGAAGAGAATTCCAAGTCTCATGTACTTCCTACATTTGTTCCTTCTGGTCTCAGTTATTCTAATGTACCAACAGCTGTGCCAACTAAGTTGTTGCCTATGGAATGAATTGTTTACTCCAGAAGATAAAAGAATAAGACCACTTCTCCTCCAACCTGCCATCCATCTTCTTTGGACCCAATTGACCACTCTTCTATCCTTGTTAATGATTCTAATGTTCCTAATACTTCCATTGATGATTATAATATTCCTATTACTCTTTGTTTTTATCATAAGCTCTCACCATCTTATTGTGCCTTTACGTCTCAATTGTCTTCAATTTCTATTCCTCAAAGTTGGAAAAATGTTATTAGGAATCTAAAATGGAAGGAAGAAATGAGTGGAAAGGTGACAACTCTCCAAAAAAATAATACTTGGGAACTAGTTAAGTTACTTGAAGGGAAAAGATAGTTGGATGCAAATAGGTGTACACAGTGAAGCATAATGGAGAAGGATCTGTTGAGAGATAAAAATCAAGATTGGTAGAAAAAAGCTTTACGTAGACTTATGAGATTGATTATCAAGAGACTTTCACTCTGGTAGCAAAAATGAATTATGTTCAAGTTTTTCTATCTTTTGCTGCAAATTTTGGTTGGGCTTTTCAATAATTAGATATGAAGAATGCCTTTCTCCATAGAGATTTATAGGAGGAAGTGTTTATGGATGTTCCACCTAGCTTTGAGGACTCTTTAACTAATGAAAAAGTGTATAGATTAAAGAAGGCATTATATGGGTAAAAATAGTCTCCTAGAGCATGGTTTGAGAGGTTTCCTCATGCTTTATTGGGATTTGGCTATAAATAGAGTCAAGGTG
Source organism: Nyssa sinensis (assembly GCA_008638375.1). Classification (NCBI taxonomy): domain Eukaryota; kingdom Viridiplantae; phylum Streptophyta; class Magnoliopsida; order Cornales; family Nyssaceae; genus Nyssa; species Nyssa sinensis. The sequence goes on from CM018033.1 coordinate 6,762,814, forward strand.
ATCATACATTATTTTTTTGACATTCATTGGAAAGCAAGGTAACTGCTCTAATTGTGTATGTTAATGAAATTGTTATAACTAGTGATGATCCAAAGGAAATGGAGAAATAAAAAGCTTATTTGGTTAAGGTGATTGAAATAAAAGACTTAGGAAGTCTAAACTACTATCTAGGTATCGAGGCTTTTAGATCTAGAAAGGGTATTTTTATCTCATAGAGAAATATAGCGTGGATCTTTTGAATGAATCAATGATGCTTGGTTATAAAGCCATTGATACTCTGGTGGAGCGGAATCATAAATTGAGAGAGGATAACGAAGGTACCTTGGTAGATAAGGGAAGATATCACTAGTTGGTTGAAAAGTTGATTTATTTGTCTCATACTCACCTAAATATAACATTTTTAGTGAGCATGGTGAGTCAGTTTATGCATTCGCCTCACGAGTCACATATGGAGGCTGTTTATCAAATTTTTCACCATTTCAATTCCATCATTCCGTCACAGGTGGCTGTTTAATGTGGACAGAAAAAGACTTCATTTAAATTTTCATATGCCTCGCACGTGATCTTTTCCTTCCACATTAAACAACTAATTGTGACGGAAAGATGGAAATGAAATGGGGCAAAAAATTAGAAGGTGAAATTAACAAAATTGAAAGGATAGGGACTAAGATGAAATTCAGGATAAAGTTGAAGGGTAAAAAGTATAATTTACCCATAATAAAAACAAGGAGAGAACCCAAATTATTCTCTCTCATTCTTCTCAACTATTTCTCTTTTAACTCTTTCTCTCTTTCTTCTTCTATTTTTTTTTTTTTTTTGTTTGTATTTTTTAACTATTCTTTCATATAAAGAACATAATAAAAATGTAATAGTAATTGAAAAAATATGTGGAGAAATGATCAAGGAATGTATCAAAGTTCCAAGTCTAGGTAATGAGATTGCTTTGTTCTTATTTCTGGATCAAGCTTTGCTCGTTAGCATTGCTTTCCTATATTGAATGTTATTGTTGTACACATGTAAGGATCCGAAAAATTATCAAAGGGCAATTCGATAAATTGCCAACATTGACTGAGGTCAGACTAAAAATAAATTGAAGACATGTCAAATGAACTATGAAATGAGTGTATGAGTCCCCACTATGACACGATAAATCTTAAAATGTATTTTTGGTGATTTATTCGGGACTGTTGTGAGTCACAGAACAACATAGTCATCTAAAAGACGTAGATAAATATGAACATCCAAATGAATAAATTTAGAAAAATAGACTGCATATTTGGAATAAGGGCATTGAAATTAGTTAGGGTGCCAATTTTGGTGCCATTCTGATATAGTTTAAATTTAGACACGTGTGCGTTCACAGTTAGCCAACTGGCCACATGGTGCCTCGAGAAACGTGAAAAGCTTCTTCAAGAAGCCAAGTGAAACTTTCTAAAACATGACATGTGTCAAAATTAGGATGGAGGAAGGGTGTGATTGTGTGTGAGACAAAGTTGACACTTGATGTGTCATGATGGGACACAACTCTACTAACCCCTTTTCTTTTTCCCTCTTCTTAGCAGAAACCCTCCTAGAATATCTCCCTTATGCCAATTCTCTCCCTCTCTCTCTCACTTTCTCTCTCTAGCCGAGTGTGTGAGTATGTGTATGTGTGTTTGGGCAGCCATGGGAAGAGGGGTAGAGTGTTGTTATGTGTCTATGTGTGTAAACCAGTGAGGAGGAGAGAGTGATGGTATGTGTGTGTATATGGAAGTGTGTGTGTGTATGTTACACACAGTGAACCAGCTGAGAAACCAAAAGAAGAAGAGGAAAAGAATAAGAAAAGAAGAAGAAAAGAAGAAAATGAAGAAAGAAAAAGAAAAGAAAAGAAAATAAAGGGAGAGATTTGAACATAACCGGTGGGAGGCTACCATTGAAGCTCGGAGGAAGCTTTATCTTTCCTCTCTCTCTAGAAATCGAAGCTTGGAGGATAGGTAGGGATTCTTAAACCCTTTTTATGATAAATATATGTGTGTTACGTGCCTGAATCTGTGTTACATTGTGTGTATGCATGAGTGTATATATATATATGTATATGTATATTGCGACAAGGAGAAAACCTAGATTGTTCTCTCATGAATTTGAATTTCTCGACATGTTGAACCGACTCAATGCCTTTGGAGCATGTATATATATATATATATATGTTATAAACAAGTACGGGAGGAAGGGAACTGAACAAAATGGAGAACGTGTGAAAAATACCTCGACTGTGAATAGTTGCCGGAGATAGTGAGTCTTTTGACCACAGGGATTTTGAGTCACCTAGAGGCCTAATTTGTAATTCATTGGTTCACCACGAGAATTATGGTGGACTAGGCTGAACAAGGATAGAAAATGAAGGTAAAAAAAAGGGTAAAACAGTCACTGTGGGTTCGTTGGAAAAACGCAATCATCGATTTCTTTGGGATTTGAGTGGTTTTAATCCCTCATTTTGGTAGTATTAAATGCTAGAATAGGCCTAAAAGACTTGAGGGTTAAAAAATGAGAAAATGGCACAAAAGATGACTTTCCGGCATACCGGTGCTAAAGGGGGTGACCGGCGCTGATGACCTGGTCAATGGGTTAACTGGTCAGGTTGGTCAACGCCCAGGTCAGGCCTTGGTCAAACGGGTTTGGGTTTGGGTTTGGTCAATTGGGCCAATAGCCTTAGGGGTTATTTGGATGCGTATGTTTTGAAATCCTGATTTTTGTTTAAAGGTTCAAAATGAACTGGTTTAGAATTAAAAGTTCATTGTTGAACCAGTTCAAAATGGTAAAATTACTAAATTACCCTTTTTAAGGTTTTTAGGCATTCAGGACTCAATGGCGGGGTTGGTTTGGACATCCGGGGACCCGATGTGGTCCCACATAATTATATAAAATTGTAAAAATATTCCTAATGATAGTTTAAGCAACTTAAGGGCTATTCCAATGTTGTTGGATGCTTAAAATTTAAATATATAATCAGATTGGACAAAATAGGACCCAATAATGGTCTCACCTAAATTGGTAAAATAACTATTATACCCTTAGACTTAATTTAAGTAATTGAAAGCCGAATTAAGACCCGGAAGAGGTGTTTCAAATTTTTTTAGACACTAGAAACTCAAATATGATATCAGAATACTGAAATAGGGACTCAAGGTGATCCCACATGAATATGTAAAATTATTAAAATGCCCCTCGACATGGAACATATACCTAAAAAAGTTAATTAAATATAAAGAGGACACCTTTACGATTTTTGGATCCGATTTCAAGGTCAGTTTTGTGAGACAGAGTCTCAGTAGACGCGTAACTTATCCAGTAAATTACAAAAATGTCTATATAGGCTTAAAAGACAGTCAAATGACTTAGAAACAATACAATAGAATTTCCTTATGGTTTTTTATGCCCAGGAACACGTTTTTGATATTTATTTGTGCAAACGGGCAACTGATGTATAGGTTAACATGTAATTAGCCATAAAGAACATTAAGACTTGACACGATACCTTAGTGATATGGGCCAAGTTGGTCCTGGGGATGGAATAGTTGATGAATAAAGCAATTGACAAACATTATGAAAGACACATGAAGTGTCTCCTTGTAGTAGGGTGATGATTGGAACTAGGGCAATGTCCTGGCTTATTGATGTGTGTACTTGTTATATGATCTGCATGATGTTTATCATCACTATCTTATATGTTGTGATTAATTTTCACGCCCCAAATTCCAGCGAACCCGAGGCAAGAGTAACGAGACAAAGGAAAATAAAATAATAAAGAAATAAAAGATAATAATAACATTCTCATACATTCTGTACACTGTTCTGATACATACATAAGGTCTAGTCCACTTGCTTACAACATGTAAAATAAAATACGGTCTTGGGCTTATGCCCTTATACAATATCAAAGACAAACGCCCCTTGGGCCTAACATAGTCCCTAATCAGATCATCTCCACGTCTCGTACCGCTGGGACATCATCTGAAATGTTTGCCCCATTAAAGGGGTCAGCTCAACATGCTGGTACAATATAATGCTAATGCAAGAAACAAAACTAAGGTCGTGGCATGTGCAAGTGTACAGTTATTTCTATATGGCATTCAATATCATGATGGCAGTATATGAGCAGTATATAGTATATGTACTGTATGCGTGACACACCCATGCAACTCTATGCCACCCATGTCTCATGATACGGTCATTCTCCGCTGGCATGAGTACCGCCGCGTATGTCTCGCTTCACAGTCCGGAATCCGTCAGGCTTGCAAGTACCTATTGGCCGATTTTGGGTTTTTCACCACAGGATCTGCACCCTCATAATGCAAAGCACCAAGTGCTTACCCACGCCATGTCCAAGGAATCACACTATGCCAATATGCTCTGATCTCATCATGTCATAATGCAATCTCAATGATGCATCTCATTCGTACATAAAGCACGCCTTCAAGTACACAATTCATAATATCAACAGTTCTTCAAAGCATATAATTCACACACTACACTAACACATGCGATATACCCATGATCCTCATCCAACTTAACAAGATAGCACGTAGCACATAAGCATGTGAACACTCAAGCAAACATGTTAACAATCAATGCATCAAAGCAAGTATTCCTAATCTCAATTCTATTTCTTACTTAGCACAATATATCGTACCTGTAAATCGGTCTCAACTCAAGAAGTGCACTCGAGGTATGGTAGGATCACTGTGAAAATACTGAAGGTCAGAGCACCTTCTCTTTGCCTTTCCGTGTCCCTAAAATTCATAACATGAAACTCAGTTTAATTGTCACTTGAATTATGCTATTCATCAAATTTTATGTCTTTAATTCATAAGTTTCTATTTTGCTAAATTAGACTCTACCATTGAGTCCGGAACGTCGAAGAAAATAAGTTTAGGCTTTTGTAGAATTCAATTCGGACTCCTGGGTTCAAAAGGGCAAAACAGTCATTTTGCACTTTACACGTGTCCTCACATTTCGTGACCTCTGTTCACAATTCGGACTCCACGGTTGAGTCCGGAATGCTCGAGATAATTAAGTTTCACTATTTGTTTACTAAATTCGGAGTTCGTTTGACTGTATTTCAATTCAGGGGCATTTTGGTAATTTTATATGTTACTTCGGGTCTTTTATTTTTCGAGATCCCGTCTCATAAAACGAACCTCGCCATTGGCCTCAGAATGGCCGAGATAGTCAAAATACACTAATGGCTTGTCCCATTTGGACTCCGGGATATTTTTGAATATTTAAATAATTAAATTAATTTAAATAATTTAATTAATTAAATTAATCTAATATTTTATTAATATTTTATTCAGGAGGGTCAAATCAGAATTATTAATAGTTGGGGGGTCAATTTATAATTTCCGTAAGTTTTGGGTTAATTTTCAATTATCAAAAGTTCAGGGACAGAATTGTAAATTCAAATTCTCTTATTCCTAATTCGGACAGCCAAACAAGGATCAACCTAAAACAGGGATAAGATATCCCTGTTCTTATTTATTTCAGATTTTTAATTTCATAAATTCACAACCAAACAGCCCCCTTCAACATTTTAATTTAAAACACCTGGCGACACGTGGCAGGGGCGGTCCACACCCGCCCGAACCAGACCCGACCGACCCGACCCGGACCCGGACCCGGAACAGACCCCCCCTTCTTCCCCGATTTTCCGGCGACGCACAGTAGGGTTCCGGCGCCTTCTCCTGGCGCCGGCGACCGATCTCCGGCGGCTTTTTCATGTTTTCAAAATGCCATTTTCTAGAGTTTTTCAAGTAGGTTTCATTCCCACCTTCCTATTTTCAGTTTAGACCAATGGATTTTCACGAAATAGGGCTCAAAGGCCCATGGCCGACTTTCCGGCCAACTGAATATTTTTAATTTCTCACTCGGTTGTTCACTGTTTTCCCTCATTTCTTTTTCATTTCATTTTCTGCACTTATTAGGGTCATTTCTATCTCATTTAATCCAAGTTTTGTACATAAAATGCTAATCCAACCCCCCCATGACCGTGACCTGCAAACCCCTTTTTCTCCCTCATCTTTCAACCATTTTCCTTCATTCTTTTTGCAAAATAATCCTCACAATATACTCTTTAAAACCCTATGCATCAAATACATTATCATGCCCAAAAAAAATAAAATAGAAAGGGTGCACTTACGGGTTTTCTGTATTTTCCCTCTCTAGCCGTGCCTTCTTTCACCCTCTTGCTCCGAGCTCAAACCAAGCTTCAACTCTCTCTCAGAACTCTATTTCTCTCCCTCGCTTTCTATTTCTTTCCTTCTCTTTTCTCCCCACCCGAGACCACACTTATTCACACACAAATCAAATCCCTCACATCTCTCCCTCACAGCCACTATCCTTGACTTCCTTCACCCTGCTTCAGCTTCATTTGTTCTTCCCCAGGTGCAGCTTTGCATTAAATGCAAAGCTGCCCTATATGTATGCCTATACACACACTTCACTCATTACACACACTAGAAACACACACTCCCAACCGGTTGTCCACCTAGTTTGGTTACAAACACACACACACACACACCCAGTTACACACACACACAGTGCACTGCCATATCTTCTCCCACATATCCATATACACATTCATGCACACACATTATTTCACACATACCTACACCCATATACTATATATGTATATTAATGCATCAAGATTTAATAACCATAATAATAATAATAATGATAATAATAATAATAAAAATTTAATTAACCAAGAACAATAATAAAAAAAAAATTCCATGTCATAACATTAATGTATCAGTATGATATGATTATTTTATTAATTGCCATGATGTTGGACTACTGCATGATATCACTGGATAAATGCTATTACTACATTGATACTGATTGTCATTTCTATTTCTATCATGAATATATATGACCACTGTTGCTCCTGTACCTATTTGTTAATCATATATATCATCTCTTACAGTTGTCAGTGATTGTTATGGATGTTGATGATATTGATATGCACCTTATTGAATATACCTGAATGGTGTGAGATTTGGGGAGATACGATTAAGGGTGTCAATTTATGATACGACACAAAGTTAGCGAGTTAGGGTTGAGATTAAATGGTTTTGGGTCATAAATGGGTTAACATGATTAATAAATAGGTCGGGTTAGGGTTGACACACGAGTTGACACAATTAACACTATTAACACTAATAAATATGAATAATTGAAAATATTTTGTATTATAAGTATTAATATATGTAATAATTAATATTTTTTTATAAGTATGAAAAATTTTAATATTATTTAATATTATAAGTATTAATCTTATTTTAATACTAAATTTATATTTTAATTTAATAAAAATATTAAAAAATATATTAAAAGAAAGAGAATAATTTACACGTGTAATAAACGTGTCGTGTTAGGGTCGAGAACTTTGACATGATTAGTTAATTGTGTCATATTCGGGTTGACCCATATAATCAAATACCCATACCTCAACATGACACAATTGACACCCCAAGATATAATGATGTTAGACACCCGAGTGGTGTGGACTTGAGATATTTGGGATTATGGAAATAGATGGTTTATGAGAAAATGACTTAGGATGGAAATTAGTAACCTTTTTTGTGTGCTTTTGAGTGTGGTGAGATTGCACTTTACTCGGGGTTCTATTTGTGATAGGGATGGTGTCTCCCAATGGCTTGCGAGCCGTAAACTGGCGTGGTTGGTCATTTGTCTCCATCGGGTTAGTAGCGCGTAAAGCACATAGGCTTACCAGAAGCCAAATTAGGTGGATACTCATGGGATTGAGATTATTGAGATAATGGAACGAGTTGAATAAGGCTTTATCCCTTTTTCGATGGATTGATTAATTTGAGATTTTTTTGTTGACACTCATGTGATATTTCTTTATGTTTATTGATGGATTGTATACTACTAGTTTATGATACTATGGTAATTATGATTCGTTGCATAGCTGTGAATGTATATATTGTTCTTGCGGCTTTGAACAAGAAATGGAGGTGCGTCATGGGGTTGGTAAGTTTATTCTTACACCTTGCGATTGGTTATGTGCATATATATATATATATATATATATATTGTTCGTGTGGCATTAAAATAGGAAATGGAGGTGTTTCATGGGGTTGGTGTAGAGATCTGAAAAAAATCAGGGTAAATTTTTCATTTTTGCCGGTAGGGCACACTATACATGCACTATTTGCCGGTAGGGCGTTATACATGCATCATTTAGGCATAAGTCATGTTTAGGAGCATAATTTGAGTATGCCATAGAGCAGAAACATGCTTAGAATACTAAAATACACCTCTTGTGAAAATTTGATCCAAATTGGAGATAGTTTGAAAAATAGACCATAAAGGGCATCTCGGGTGCGCTCGGTCGAAACCACCAATGGGCGAAAATAAATTTTTTGGAAAATTTTTGTTTAAAATAATTTAAAAACTTTGGCTAAAGCAGAATGTCGAATTGAGGCATTTCGAGACGGGTTGTAGTGTAATGGGGTCCCTAACTCGTTAAGGGCAAAATGGTCTTTTTACCCCGTAGCCCCTTTGGTATAAATACATACCTTTAGAGATAGAAGTATCAGAAAAGGTCCAGAGAAACACAGCAGCTCGTGCATGAAGAGAAAAGTGAAGAAAACATAGGGTTTTCCAACTTTCAAGCCTTCAAAACTCATCTCTAGGCTAAGATTCTCACAAGGCTTCCTTTTAGGAAGTTGTTCCCCACATCAAGGGCTACATTCTCACCTATTGGTTCAGCTGCACAGTGAACACATATCCCTAGGGTTGAGAAAAACCCTTTTAGGTATGATATTTTTCTAAGTTAGGAATAGAGTTAAGTTTCTTTGCCTTTTTATAAGTTAATTGAATGATTTATATGTTTATTTGCTGCTAGAAAATCACTTAGGATGCAGTTGGTTTGAAAACCTAGAGTTGGTTGTTTGTGTACTTGTGTATTCTTTGAGTTCTTTGAGAATTTGTCAAAATGATGAACATGTAACTTGAATATAAGTTTGATTCATTACATTATGGCTTATGTTCATGTGAATAGACCTTGTGTTTTGGAAGATATGGTTGTTTAATGCATTGATGCTTTGTGTAATTATATGTTCTTTGAAAATTGGTAATATAATGAACATATAACATAAGTATGTGTTTAAATTGATTGTATATATCATATGTTCATGTGGAAGAAGTTGTGTGGTTTGAAAGTTAGAATTTACTTTATGGATGATGCATGATTTAAGGTGTCTACTATGTATTTGATAAAATGCCTCATTAAAATTGCATAAAAAATCAAGGCATATTGACATATTGTGATTCTTTGAGAACATAGTATGGGTTAAGAACTTGGTGCTATGCATTATGAGGGTGTAGATCTTGTGATGAAAAACCAAAAATTGGCCATTGCATTAGTGCCCGCTAATCCAACGAGAACGATCCGTGAAACGGGTGTTGGTACTCGTTGATCCAACGGGAGCGATCCGTAAAATGAGACATGGGTGTGGCATAGAGTGCATGGGTGTGTCATTCATATTGCCATTGCATAGCATTAAGGGATTGGAGGGTTATAACTTATAAATGTACACTTGCACATGCCACGTCTTAACTTTGTTCCTTGCATTAGCACTATGTCATACCAGTAGTTGTGCTGACCCTTTATGGGGATATCATATTACAAAAAAGGCTTTCAGTATTTGAGACTTGATGAAGTCTTGAAGGATGAAGGGGAAGTGGACAACGAAGGTCATTTGGCCCTTAGGGCACAGTTTTGTATGTATGAAGGCATAAGCCTTAAGACATGTGTATTTACTTGTAGAAATCTTGTATAGTATGAAAACAACAGGCAAAACCCTAAAATTGGAATGAGCATGAAGTTTGTAACATTTAAGTTTAAAGTATACATGTATGTATAGTGGATTGTTTGTTTAAAGTAATGTATAAATGTTTAGTTGAACTAAAGGATGCATTTAATTTGCTAGTTGAGAAATAATGGATTGTGTTGTGGAATATTAGGTGGAAAAGGCTTAGAAAACAAAGGAAACCATGTTAAAATTTTTTGAAATTAAAAGGTTAGTTAGGTGTATAAAACACTCTAAATATAGGTGGAAAAAAAAGTGCCAAAAAGGGAGGGTTAAAAACCTTGAAGAAATAGGCTAAAAAAAATGGGAAAAAGTAGCTTGCAAAACTTTGGAAAAAAATTTGGAAAACAGAGAAAATCAACTACTGGACAAAGAAATTCAGCCGCAATCGAAACACTGTTGCTACAATGAACCTGTTAGAAAACAGCCCCTACCGCGTGCCCCACGCGCTTGTTGCTTGCACCCTGCGCCTTGCTGCTTGACAGCCCATGGCACCCAGCCCTGACAGCCCCTTGACACTAGCCCTTGGTCACCTTTTTGGGCCATGTTTGGCCAAATCGTTGGGCCATGTTTGGCCACTCTCATGGGCCATGTTTGACTAATTCCTCAGACAAATTTTGGTAGACCTTTTGACCTATTCTTGGCCCTTGTCTTAGGGCATTTGGGGCCCATTTGGGTCATTATTCTAAGACATTTTTAGAGACGTTTTGGGGCTATTTTAGAGACCATTCTTGAACATGACTTAGACTTATTTTGAATTAGTGATTAGGAGAGATATTTAGTTAGCATTAGAAAACCATTTTGGTTAAGTCTAATAGTGAGTTCTCATTTTAAATTTTGGCAAAACATGAGAAAATAAATGAATAATCAACTGAATCTATTTAATTACCTTTTATTTATTTTTCTTAATTCATTTCACTCACTCTCCGGGTTTATGAAAATTCGAGGCATGACAACGTGGTATCAGAGCTTAGGTTCGAATACTTAGGGACTATGGGGTGTTGTTGAACACAATAGGACCACGACACATGATTTGAAATTTTTTTTTTTTTGTAAATATTGTGTAATGTGTAGACTCTGACAACTTGGACAGTTTGGTATTAGAGATCTAGTTTGAAAATACTTGGTGACGATAGGGTGTTGTTGAACACCATGGGAACCTAGAGGAGAACGTGTGACTTAATGTGAACTGTCGGTGGTATGAGATAGGACCTTGTGTGTTATGTGGTTATTTATACTTGAAGCATCACACGTTCTGATTATGTGTTAGTTAATGCTATACTATGATGCATGATTACGTGATTTGATGCAGTGTGGTGCATGATATGGGTAATGTGTGTATTGACATGATTGTATGTGGTAACTTAGTATATCTTTACATACATGACCGATTGATGCTTGTTTGCCTTCATAATATCATGTAGCATTATGGAATAATGCCATGGGATGTAGAATACATTAGATGAATAAAAGCTGAATTTCTAAATAATGTTTATTCCTATTATAGGATGCCATCCAAAACACTGGGTTAAGGTAAAGTAGGTCGAGGGAGAGGGAGAACTTTAGTTCTCGAACCTCTATCAACCTTGGTAGCCCCAATTGACGTAAGATCTAGGATCTAATGCCTTGGAACAATGGATGGGGTTTAGACCTTAGGTTAGTTGGACTAGTTGAACACTAGCATAATTGGAGCATGTGTATATTGTATTGTTTAAATGAATTTTTATTTGCGAAAGATTATGTTTGAACTCTATAAAGAAAAAAAAATTTGTTGAATCAGATTGTTGAATTATTAGTAGATTGAAAAAAAAAAAAAGAGAAATAATAATAATAATAATGATGATGGAAAAAAATATAACAATAAAACAAAATAAAATAAAATAAATATAGAAATGATCGTGTTGTTTAATATAGAGAATGAATTGTGAATGAAATGGTTAGGTCAAGTTTGTGGGGAGTATGATTTCAAATTTTTCCTTAACATGTAATTGGGGTTAGATTGGTTGTTTGCTTTTCGGGCAAGTATAGACTGCTATAGGAGGAGGGTGACAGTGTGTACTCCTAAGGGAGATGGCTTTTATTTCACAGGGAATTGTGGAGATTTCCTAGTGCCACCTTTGTATGACTCGAGGAGTTGGGGAGGTCATAGCTATTTGTTGGCTAGTTTGATAGCAGATGGGAGTGGGACTACAGAAAGTGTATTACCGCCGATAGTAGATGAATTTTCAGATGTCTTTCTGGATGACTTGACTAGTCTACCGTCAAGACGAGAGATAGACTTCACGATAGAGCTTATCCCAGACACTATGCCTATTTCCATTCCACCTTACCGTATGGCTCCAACTGAGTTAGGGGAGCTGAAGGAGCAGTTAGCTGATTTGCAGGGTAAGGGTTTTATCTGTCCTAGTACTTCACCGTAGGGTGCTTCGGAATTGTTCGCGAAGAAGAAGGATGGGACATTACGTTTGTATGTGGATTATAGGAGACTAAACCGGGTCACTATAAAAAAAAATTACCCATTACCGATGATAGATGACTTGTTTGATTAGCTTAGGGGTTCGAGATGTTTCTCGAAGATCGATCTTCAATCTAGGTATCATCAGTTGAGAGTGCGGGAGTAGGATGTGCGAAGATAGCTTTTCACACTCGTTATGGCCATTATGAGTTCGTAGTTATGCCATTCGGTGTGACGAATAGCCCGGCGACATTCATGGACTTGATGCATCGCATTTTTAGTCCTTATTTAGATCAGTTTGTTGTAGTATTTGTTGATGACATTTTGATTTATTCACCTTCTGAGGAGGAGCATACTTTCCACTTACGGACTATGTTACAGATTTTGAGGGAGCATCGTTGATTGGCTAAGTTCGCGAAGTGTGAGTCTGGCTTCAAGAGGTACAGTTTCTAAGCCATGTTGTATCAGGCAGCGGAGTGTCCGTGGATCCTTCTAAGATTAACTTTGTTATGAGTTGGGAGAGGCCAAAGAATGTGTTTGAGATTCGGAGTTTCTTAAGATTGGTCGGATACTACCATCAATTTGTAGATGGATTTTCTCATCTTGTCGCACCGATGACTCATCTAACGCGTAAGGGCATTAGATTTGAGTGGACAGATGATTGTCAGCAATCATTTCAGTAGCTGAAGAGGAGGCTGACTTCAGCACCTGCCTTGATTATACTTGAGGGAGGCATTGGCTATACAATTTATTGTGATGCTTCACGAGAGGAACTAGGTTGTGTATTGATGCATGAGGGTAGGTGGTAGCCTATAGTTCTCGTCAATTGAAGAATCATGAGCATAACTATCGTACACATGATTTGGAGTTAGCTGCCATCATCTTTGCACTTAAGAGTTGGCGACACTACTTATACAGGGAGAGGTTTGAGGTGTTCTCAGATCACAAGAGCCTTAGATACATTTTCACACAGAAGGACTTGAACCTTCGACAGAAGAGTGGATGGAGTATATGGAAGACTATGACTTGACCTTCAGTACCATCCTGGGAAGGCCAATGTTGTAGCAGATGCACTTAGTAGGAGACCGAGAAACACTGTTGCTAGCATTGCTATTAGGGAGTGGGAGATGATGGAGGATATTGGCGAGTTTGACTTAGATTTTGTCCAGCCTGAGGGATACGCCACACTATTCAGTTTATGTGCACAACCTATACTGTTCAGCAGGGTTATTGAGGCCTAGTTACAGGACACAGAGGCAGAACAGATTCGAGCACGAGCTGCTAATACCGAGGGCTTTGAGGGATGGAAAGTTCATTTTGACCTTAGCCTGAGGTATAAGGGTAGAGTCTTTGTTCCAGAGTCTCTTAGGGCTGATGTTCTTAGAGATTTCCATCATTCACGTCTAGTGGTGCACCTAAAGGGGCACTAAGATGTATCGTGATTTACGCCGCCAGTATTGGTGGACGTGGATGAAGGGAGATGTTGTACAATTTATGTTGAGATGTCTCACGTGCCAACAGGTTGAGGCTGAGCACCAGAGACTTGGGGGTTTATTACAACCATTGCCAGTGGTCGAGTGGAAGTGAGAGTTTTTTACTATAGATTTTGTGATGGGTCTTCCGAGGTCACGATGCAGTTTGGGTTATTATGGACAGGTTGACAACGTCCGCACGTTTCCTACCGATTAGAACGACTGATTCAGTGGATGTTCTCTGTAGGTTGTATATCTGAGAGATAGTACGACTACATGGGGGTTCCTATTTCCATTGTTTCAGACCAAGATCCACGTTTCACTACACGATTTTGGCAGAGTCTTCAAACAGCTTTGGGGACTCAGCTACTGTTTAGTATTATTTTCCATCCTCAGACTGACGGTCAGTTAGAGCGTACAATCCAGATACTTGAGGATATGCTTAGAGCGTGTGTTATGGATTTCAAGGGTAGTTGGGAAGATCATCTTGCTCTGGTGAAGTTTGCCTATAACAACAAGTATCAATCTAGTATTGAGATGGCACCTTTTGAGGTGTTATATGGCAGGCCGTGTCGTTCACCGATATGTTGGACCGAGGTAGGGGAGACAGCTACTTTAGGGCCTGACATAGTTTGCGAGACCATGAAAAAGATACAGATGATTTGGCATCATCTATTGACAGCACAGAGCCGCCAAAAGACTTATGCAGACAAGAGACGATGACCTCTATCATTTGATGTTGGGGGACATGTGTTCCTTAAGGTAGCCCCGCGATGGGGATTGAGGAGATTCGGGCGTAGCGGGAAACTATTGCCACGGTTTATAGGACCATTTGAGATCCTTGAGAAGGTTGGTGAGGTGGGCTATAAGTTGGCATTACCACCACAGTTATCTGGGGTTCATGATGTCTTCCACGTATTGATGTTGAGAAAGTATGAGCCTGACCCTTCACATGTGCTAGATTGGGTAGATCTTCAATTGGAGGGTGATGTTTCTTATGATAAGAGGCCTGTAGAGATATTGGACTCGATGGACTAGGTTTTCTGGGCTAAGACCATCCCTTTGGTCAAGGTTCTGTGGAGCCACCACGGAGTTGAGAAAGCCACTAGGGAGCATAAGGCTGAAGTCCGTGCTAGGTATTCAGAGTTGTTTATTCATCAAGGTATATTTCTAAATTTTGGGATGAAATTTTTTTAAGGGGGGAAGGATGTAGAGATTTGAAAAAAATCAGGATAAATTTTTTATTTTTGTCGGTAGGGTACTATACATGCATTATTTGCTAGTAGGGCGTTATACATACAGTATTTAGGCATAAGTCATGTTTAGGAGCATAATTTGAGTATTCCATAGAAGAGAAACATGCTTAGAACGATAAAATACACCTTTTGAAAAAGATTGAGCTAAATCAGAAATAGTTTAAAAAATGGACTATGAAGGGCATCCCGGTGGCTCGGGGGGGCCCTGCTGAAACCGCCAACGGGCAAAAATAAAATTTTTGAAAAAATTTCGTTTAAAATAATTTTAAGAACTTTGGCTAAAGCAGAATGTCAAATTGAGGTGTTTCGGGATGGGTTATAGTTTAACGGGGTCCCGAACTTATTAAGGGCAAAATAGTCTTTTTGCCTCTTAGACCCTTTGGTATGAATACAGCCCTTTAGAGATAGAAATATTAGAAATGGTCTGGAGAAACACAGCAGCTCGTGCATGGAGAGAAAAGTGAAGAAAACCTAGGGTTTCCCAACTTTCAAGCCTTCAAAACTCATCTCTAGGCTAAGATTCTCACAAGGCTTCCTTCTAGGAAGTTGTTCTCATGTCAAGGGCTACATTCTCATCGATTGGTTTAGCTACACAGTGAACACATATCCCTAGGGTTGAGAAAAACCCTTTTAGGTATGATATTTTGCTAAGTTAGGAATAAAGTTAAGTTTCTTTGCCTTTTTATAAATTAATTGAATGATTTATATGTTTATTTGTTGTTAAAAAGTCACTTAGGATGTAGTTGCTTTGAAAACCTAGATTTGGTTTGAAAACCTAGAGTTAGTTGTTTGTGTACTTGTATATTCTTTGAGTTCTTTGAGAATTTGTCAAAATGATAAACATGTAACTTGAATATATGTTTAATTCATTACATTGTGGCTTATATTCATGTGAATAGACCTTGTGTTTTGGAAGATATGGTTGTTTAATGCATTGATGCTTTGTGTAATTATGTGTTCTTTGAGAATTGGTAATATAGCGAACATATAAGATAAGCATGTGTTTAAATTGATTGTATATATCATATGTTCATGTGGAAGAAGTTGTGTGGTTTGAAAGTGAGAATTTACTTCATGGATGATGCATGATTTAAGGTGTATACCATGTATTTGATAAAATGCCTCACTAAAATTGCATAGAAAAATTAAGGCATATTGGTATATTGTGATTCTTTGAGAACATAGTGTGGGTTGAGCACCTGGTGTTATGCATTATGAGGGTGTAGATCCTGTGGTGAAAAACCTAAAATTGTTATTGCATTGGTGCCCGCTAATCCAACGGGAGCGATCCGTAAAACGGGTGTTGGTACTCATTGATCCAACAAGAGTGATCTATGAAACGAGACATGGGTGTGGCATAGTGTCACGACCCGAAACCCACCTTATGCGGATCTCGTATTGCGACTGCCACCCTTTGGCCCGGAGGCCTTAGGGCAAGGCTCCATAAGCAACAATATCAGATGGCGGTGCGGCCTTGGTTTGCGGAAGCGTGAAAATTTTTTTTTTTTCTTTTCTTATTTAAAACTTTCGCACATCCGTCCAGTACTGCCGCTCTTCATAACGGTACATATGAATATAACATCAGAGCATAATAACAATTCTAGAGTTTTATACATATTACATATTCGGTTGCCTCTTGGGCTTAAGTACATATTATCCAAAATCTATTACATCAAAATCTATCCAACTACAGATTCTAATACTTCCAAAAGCCCATGCTCATAACGAAGCCACTAATCGTCATCCCAAAATGGAGCAAGGCTCCCATTCATCGCCAATACCTGAAAATGTTAGGGAGATGGGGTGAGCTTTAAGAAGTCTAGTGAGTAATTCCTGCATCTGTCATGGGTTTCAATTGGCAGTGGTTTCGCATATGAGAGTTTATAAAATACTCACTACCAATTGCTCATATACTTTGAACATATAGTACATGCATTCTTCATAACAGATAGCTTTGAAACATTTAAAGCATTCAAGCTAAACATACATTTCTTTAAATAGAGTATATGCATTTCGAAACTTATAAACATACATAGTGAAAAAATAGGGGTAAGACCTGCTTCCATTTTCAAAAGCGTTTGTCATTTTTTCTCTTGGATTAGTGGAATCTGTTTCAAATCAGACTCCCGTTTTACTTAATTATACGTGGAGATATCTCATTGCTTGGGGGATTAGATCCTGCTACCTGGCTGTCATGACCTGGAAATCCGCCTCGCGTGGATCTTGGATCGGGACTGCCGCTTGCAGACCCGGGGGTCTGAGGCAAGTCTCACATAAGCAGCGGTATCGAATAGATTTGCGACATATGGTTTGCGGAAGTGTGAAAAACTTTTTTTTTCTTTCTTTTTTTAAAATTTGCACATCGGTCCGGTACTGCCGCTCTTTACATTGCGGTATACATGATCATACATTCAGAGCATAACTAAAAACTTAAAGACTTTATAACATTACATGTCCACTGCCCTGAGGGGCTTAATACACATTCTTACATTGTCTAATAATACAAAATGTACTATTAGAGTTCATAAGGTTTTCCAAAAGAAACTACTTAAACATATCTTCCCAAAAGGCCAAACTCATCATCATCAACATCAAAATCAGATCTGTCGTGAATCACCTGAAAGGGGGAAGGATAAAAATCTGGGTAAGCTAATCTAAGCTTGTGAGTAATTCTTGCATTCGTCATGGGGTTTTCAATTGGTAGTGGTTTAGCATATGAGAGTTTATAAAATACACACTACCAATTGCTCGTACGTTTAGAACACAGAATATATGCATTCTTAAAACAGATAGCTTTGAAACATTTAAAGTATTTAAGCTAAACATATATTTCCTCAAGTAGAGTATATGCACTTCAAAAGCATATAAACATGCATAATAAAAATGGGGGTAAAAACCTGCTTCCACTTTCAAAAGCGTTTGTCATCTTTTCTCTTTAATTAAGTGGAATCTGTTTCGAACCAGACTCCTGTTTTACTGCAATGCTACGATCTCATTTTCCTGGGGGATTAGATCCTACTACCGGGCATTTCTTTATGTCATAATTGAATCCCAAAGGATTTCAATGTCGCATGTGGTGCTTAAGCACCATTTATCTTATAAAACATTTATCACATGGCTTTTTCAATAGATACTTTTCATGAGTATTTAAAACATGTAACATATAACTTCTGCAATAGGACTTCAAATACTTGGAATAATCAAATTCAGAATATTTAAGGAAATTGGCATTTTACTCAGACATGCTAAATATTTTTAAGAAAGGAACTGTATAAAAACATTTACGGAGCATGTCATAACAGAATTTTTTTAAAACAGGAACCACGTAAACACTAAATTTGATATTCAAATACTTCACAGATTTTGAACTTAAAACTTCGTCAAATCCATCGAGTTAAATCTCTACTTCAAATACAGGATTACTCACCTCGGTCCTTAGGGTCAGTGCTAATAATGTGCTTTCCCACTTCCTCTGTAGTTCCTAAGAACAATTCATATATAGTCTCATTAACTTCACATCACTGCAATAATCACCTATTGATGCTTCTTAACTTATGCTTAGTTCGTATTAACTCCTAACCGATTTACGAATATTCCATAAATTTCATGCGTACTTAATTTAACTCGTACTCTTAACCTATGACACAATTTAATGTGTTAGGAATTAATTTCATTTTAAACTATACTCTTCTTGTAGCTCCATTAATCTTAGATGTAATTTACTTACTTCACATGTTTACGTTTCGTGTTGTTTCGTATTTTATTCCGAAATACTAACCTTATTATTTTGTTTAGTACTTCAGGCAACGTTCTAGTTTATAGTCACCTGACTTATGCTATTCATTAAATTTTATGTCTCTTCATTTTAAGGACTTCTTTTGGTCAAATAGACTCTACCATTGAGTCCGGAACGTCAAAGAAAGTCGGTTTAGGCTTTTATAGAATTCAATTCGGACTTCGGTACTAAAAAGGGCAAAACGATCATTTTGCACTTTTACGGGTTCTTACTTCTCGAGACTCCTTTTTTCAAATCAGACTTCACGGTTGAGTCCGGAATGCTTGAAATAATAAAAATTCACTATTCTTTTATTTTAATCGGAGTTCGTTTGACTACTTTTTGATTTAGGGGCATTTTGGTAATTTCTTTTAATTTAATATTATTTTATTACTTGGGGTCAAATTGAAATTACCATAAGTTCTGGGTAAATTCTAAATTTCACAATTTCCTATTCCAATTTGGAATATCCAAACAATGGATAAGCCAAAAACCTTGGATAAGTTATCCTTGTTCTCATTTTCAATTAAATTTTCATCTACTATTCTTTTATCCAAACAGCCTCAAATCACCATTTTTTAAACTTTTTAAAAATCCCTCATGTTACACCTGTATTGGGTCTAGCCCATGGGAAGATGGGCGGGTCAACCCGACCCGACCCGACCCATGGCCCAAAATCACAAAAAAACACAACACGCATGTGCAGCGTTTTTCCGGCCAGCTTGCGCCGGTCATCTTCTCCAGCAATGGAAGCTATTTTTCGGTGATTTTTTGACATCTGACCACTTGGGTCACCTTCCACTCTTCATTGGCTTTCCATATCTACCCTCAGAATTCAGTTTGGACCACTGGAAGGCCTTGAAAAGTGGAGTTGTAGCCAGCTCCAACGAGCTGTCCCAACTTTCCAGCGAACTGAATTTTTACTTTTTCATGGCTTTTTAGCCATTGTTTTGAGCCCAAATTTTACCTACAAGTTTTTGTACTTATGCGCAACAATTTCCAATTCATAAAACGAGGTAAAACGATATAAAACTCAATGACCCGAAAATTTCCTTCAAACTTTAAATTGGTTTTTCTCACTCGTTTCTTAACCAAATGGGCTGCGGTTTCTTCCTAAATTCACCATTTTTCATGCTATTTAAAATCATATAATTATTTCTAAGCTTTAAGAAATTCTACAAAAAAGCCAGCAAATTCGAAACATGAAAATACAGTAAATTTCTCACTTTTTCTTTTGGTTTCTCCTTCTTTCTCTTTTCATTTCTCACTTTTGAATGTTTTAGAATCTAAGCTCTCAGTTTGAATAAATGGTCGTGTGTATACAATATGTTTACATGTGTATATAACTATACATGATCATCACATTTTTTGGTTGCCCCAACCACTAGCTCGCCCATTGCTTGCTGCAGCATCTCTAATGAGTGTCCTCTTTGTTACTATTTTGGGGCAGGCCATGATTTGGCTGTGTATGAATGTGTGTGTTTTTGTTTTTATATATATATATATATATATATATATATATATATATCACACTCACATACTAACACACCAAGGCACACCAAGGTACACACACACCCTTCACAACCGACACACACACACAGCTTCACTATTCTGCACATACTTTTATATTTATATTATTTATATGCTACATATATTTATATCTAATTATTTTTATATACCACCATGTATATATATATATATATATATACTTACAGATACACATGCTTGGCCATGTACACACACATTTCACCTTAATTGTGTGTATGTGTATGTCATCATATTTTCCATTAATTACAACTAATAATCAATTTCTTATATTTAATCAACTGATTATATTAAATTAATTTATCCTTCTTTTAAGTGTATAATATTTACATTAATTTTTCATAACCTTGTAATGCATGCCATAGGACCCGATATTTTTGGGCTGGGGTATTACACTGGCATTTCACATGACAGGTCAATTGAGTTCCGAAGAAAACTCAAAATCCTGACTATGTGGTCTTTGACAGGTCAATTGAGTTCCGAAGAAACCCAAAATCATGCCGTGTGCTTATGCACTGTTATCTTGTAAAACATTTATCACATGGCTTCTTCAAATAAATACTTTTCATGAGTATTTAAAACATGATGTTTATGATTTTATGATAGAATTTTCAAATACTTGGAATAAGATATTTTAGAATATGCAGACATGTTAAATACTTCTAAGGAAGATTGTAATAGAAATCATTCATTGAGCATGTCACAAAAAAATTTATAAGAACGGAATATCCTAAAACAGGAATCATGTAATATTGAATTTAATGCTTTAGATATTTTGAAGCTTAAAACATCTTCAAATCCATGTAGTTAAATCTCCACTTCAAATGTAGGGTTACTCACCTTAGTCCTTAGGGTTGGTGCTAATAATGCGCTTTCCCACTTCTTTTGCAGTTCCTAAGAACAATTCATAAATAATCTATTAATTTCATGTGTACTTCAAATATCTCCTATTGATGTTCTTATTTTATGCTTAGATCGTAATTAAATTCTAATTTCTATCTTAGACGTATACTTGTATATATACTCTTTTGGTAGCTTCGCTACATCATAAGGTTTTGATTTTATTGCTTCACGTATTTATGTATCATATTTTTTCATACTTCATTTCATAACAGGGACCTCATTGTTGACTTTGGAACGTCGAAGAAAGTCAATTTAGACTTTCCTGGACTTCCATTTGGCTTTTAGGCATGTCAAGGGTAGTTTGGTAATTTATATTTTGATGTGTCTTATTTTTTGGAGTCCCGTCTCGCAGCACTGACCTTACCGTTGGCCTCAGAAGGTCCAAGATAATAAGAATGCACTAATAACTTGTTTTATTTGGACATCGGGCATATTAGGGGCAATTTGGTAATTTATGCTTTAATGCGTCTTAATTTTTTGGAGTCCCGTCTCATGAAACAGACCCCACCATTGGGTCCAGAATGTCCAAAATAGTTAAAATACACAATTTGTTTACTTTATTTGGACTTCGTTTGACCCGTTTTTAACTTAGGAGTATTTTTAAAATATTTCTCATTTAAATATATTAATTTAATATTAAATAAATTTCTGGTGGGCCATAGTATAATTTTTCAGAAGTTTTGGGGTCAAAATCTAATTTTTCTAACTTTTAATCTGAACTAGTGGGTTCACTGGATAGAACCCTAAACCGGCTTATTGAATTGCTTGACCAACCGGTTTAATCCATTCCCACCGAACTGTTGTAAACCAAGTCCAAAACGGCGTCGTTTGAATAATGTGGTGGCCACCTCACTTCGTTACACGTGTCTTGAGTTAACACGACTGACTCGCTTCAAAACGGTGAGTCGACTCGTCGTCTTCTTCACTAATTTCTTCACTGTTGCCCTAATTTATGGGTTTATTTTCTTCCATTTTAGTGCATTTTTAATCATTTATTTTCTCTGTTTTTGGGTGTTCCATGTTCCTAGAGGGTTGGCCAATTTTTTGGCATTCATTTGAAACCCTAAAGCTAACCCTAAAGCTAACCTAAATGTTGGGCTCAACATTTGATACCCGAACCTGCAACTCCATTGTAAACCCTCATTTCATCACTATTTTTAATGGCATTTGGTTCAACGTGACCCTCATGGCATGGGGGTTCAATCCCTATTCTTAAAATCGGGTTTAGAAATCTAAAACTAAGACTGGGTTTAATGGCCGAAACCTGCAACTCATGTTTTGGAGGCCTTATTTTGAGGTTTTTGATCGCGTCTAAGTGTTTTTGGAACACCAATGGCCTTTATTTAAGGTCTTGACAACCCAAACTTGATTTGGTGTGGATGTTTTCAGACCTGCACCTCTAAGGTCCATCCATGGCGGTTTGTATATAGATTCAGTGTTCTAGGCTATTTCAGGGCTTTAATTTCGTGCCTCACTCAAGATTATACACCTTAGGTAACATGCATGCAGTTTATTAGGCTCAACAATCATCAAAACAGTACCAAATTTAAACAAGAGAAATGAAGCAGTTTGAGGTTTATACCTCTAAACAGTGAGCTCCTCTCTTCTTGGCTTGGCTCAGACCTTCTCAGTGTCCTTTAAGGTTGCCCAGACTCCTTCACGTGCACTTGGGTGACACTCACATGCACACACACACCTTTCACTCAAGCTTACACAATGTGTGTCTCTCTCTAACTCACTCTCTATCTCTCTCTCTCTCTCTCTATATATATATATATATATTTTAGACTTGTACACTTTCTGATTCCTCACTCCACACGTCCACACTAATATATGGTCATGTGCATTTTATTTATTTGATTTATAAATAATTATTGGGTTGCATGAAAAATGGTTGGTAGAGAGGTGATCAAGTATGTTAGGGTAGATGTGATGATAGGCTAGGGTGCATAGGATGATGGGGTGGTGAGGTGTTGCATGCATGGCCATTGGCCAATTTGGGAGGTGGCCTTGGCTGAAATTAGGCCTGTATACAATTTGTTGCATATTTAGGCATAAAGTTGTTGGCAGCCCACTTGGTAACTTTTTGGGTGCTTAAAGTCTTGCCCACTTGGTCAAGGGTTCAAATGTAATGACTTGAATTTTTTTTTTTTTTTTTTGGAATGAAATTTTTTTTTATTATTATTGTTATTATTTAATTCAAATGTGTACCAGGTGTGTGTAGGTATATGTATGCAGTGAAATATGTATGTCTGTATTATACATGTATGGAAAGTGTGTTATGTGTATATACATATATAATGCATTTAAATAATTATATATATATATGTATATATATACATATATATATATATATTACATGAGTGAGTGGACTGTGCATGACAGTTGTGTGTGTGTGTGCAAGCAGACCGTGTAGGTGTGTGTGCGTGGGTGATATAATATATATATATATATATATCCCTAATGTCAACTTGCATTATATACAAGTTGTGGTAGACAGGGAGGAGAGTCAGAAAGGGGAGTGGGAAGAGAGAAATAGGAGGCTGAGGTGACCTTGCAGGTGGGTTGGTGTGATGGCTATATGTATAGGTGAGGGTGTATCCGTTTGGTTAGAGAAAGAAAGTAAATCAGTGGGAAGAAGGCCAAGTCAGAGAGTTGTGAGGCATTGGGATATTTAGATGTGAAAGAGCAAGGGAGAAGAATAGAGAAAGGCACTGTTAAGGAGGTAAAAACTCACAACCCATTATTTTTTCTCTCTAAAACCTCTATATGCATGATCTGTTTTTTAGCATGATAACTTATTTAAATGGTAAGGCCTTGTAGAGTATGAAAAATAGAAAATAATGCAAAAGAAATCACATGAAATGATCAAGAAATGAAAAAGAAAACTTAAGTTGCAGGTTATGATAATGCTAGGATTCATTGATATTTCATGTATGGAATCACGTTTAAATGGTTTATATACCATTCCATGAAGTTAGGAAAAATATTAGGATGAAACTAGAAGCAAAACAGTGATGAAATCACTGAGAATTTGGGGTCGCCGGAATCTGTGTTGATGGCCGGAAAAATGAAAGTGGGTGTCGAGAATCTATTGTTTTGGGGGTAAAAAATCATGTCAAATAAATCCTTAGGTCTCTAGAATAAGTTTGGTATAAAAATAGTCGAGATTGGACGTAAAAAATCATAGAAAAATGTGAGGGAAGCCGGCAGTCTCCGGCGAGATGGCCGGAAAAGATGACCGGTGAGTCTGCCGAAAAGCCGTGTGGGCGCAGGGATGACTTGGGCTGAGGTTGGGCTTGTTTGATTTTGAGGTGTTGGTCTTTTTGGTTTAAAAAGGAGTGGGCTGGTTTGTTTTGGGTTTAAAAAGGGATTGGGCCTGCCTTAACTCATTAGGCCCAACAAATTAAAAAGAAACAAAAAGAAAAAAAAAAAAAAAAAGGAAGAAGAGAAAAAGGGGTGGGGGTGAGGCTGCCAGGGATCGAACCCTGGTGGTGAGTGTGGGAAGGCACGTGCGGACCAAGTGGGGATGGTTACCAACCGTACCCCATTATGCGCAGAATATATATATATATATATATATATATTAAGCTTGTTTAATTAATTAAATTAGTTTAATTAAATTAAATGGCCCGGAACCCAAATAAGACAAGTCATATATGTTTTCTGACTATCTTGGACCTCCTAGGACCAACGGTGAGGTCCGTGACGTGAGATGAGGTCTTGAAAAATAAAAGACTTGTAATAACATTAAAAATTACCAAAATGCCCCTGAGTTGAAACGTAATCAAACGAACTCCGAATTAAGTAAACAAATAGTGGAATTTTATTATCTCAACCATTCCAGACTCAACGGTGGAGTCCGATTTGAAAACAGAGGTCTCAGAATGTGAGGACCTGTAAAAAGTGCAAAATGACCGTTTTGCCCTTTTTGGCTAGGATATCCGAATTAAATTCCGCGAAAGCCTAAACCTATTTTCCTCGAAATTCCAAACTCAACGTAGAGTTTATTTTGGTAAAATGGAAACTCATAAAATAAAGACATAAAATTTGAAGAATAACATAATTCAAGTAGAAATTGGACTGAGTAGTATTTTATGATTTTAGGAACACTGAAAGGCAAAGAGAAGGTGGTCTGACCTTTTGCATTCTGACTGTTAGTTCCGCTATGCTACAAGTACGACTCCTTGGGTTGAGACCGACCCATCAGGTACGATATATTGTGCTAAGTAAGAAATAGAATTAAGTTTAGGAGTAATTGCTATGTTGACTTGATGATTCACATATTTGTTTGGTTGCTCATATGCTTATGTGTTCCTTGTTATCTTTTTGAAAGTTTGGTGATGAATGAGAATCATGACTATGTGTATATCGCATGTGTTAGCATAATGTGTGGATTATATTCTCGAAAATTGTTGGAATTATGAAATATGTGATTTAAAGCATGTGTTAAATGGACTATGTATGGCATGTAACCTTGATGAAAGGATCATCTGATTTGAATGTTATTGTGTAATACATTATTTAAAGCATGCTTCATGTGTGGATATGATGCTTTATTGAGATTACATTATGGCATGGTGGAACCAAAGCATATTGGCATAGTGTGATTCCTTGGACATGGTGTGAGTTGAGCACGTGGTGCTGTGCATTTTGAGGGTGCAGATTCTGTGGTGAAAAACCCAGAATTAGACATTGCATTTGGTGCCCGAACCAACGGAAGCGATCCATGAAGGGACATGACATTGCATTTGGTACCCGAACCAACGGGAGCGATCCGTGAAGGGACATGACATTGCATTTGGTACCCGAACCAACAGGAGCGATCCATGAAGGGACATTACATTACATTGCATTACATTACATTACATTACATGAGTTGACATGGGTGTGGCATAGAGTTGACATGGGTGTGACATAGAGTTGACATGGGTTTGGCATAGAGTTGCATGGGCGTGTCACGCATATTTTCATTACATTGTATTAATGAATTCATGAATGTGTGATGAATCTTGTTAATGCATGGTATGGATGAATTGGATGGCATATAGGTTATAATTGTGCATGTAGATATAATTGTACACTTGCACATGTCACGCCTTAGATTATGTTAACGAGTTGGATGGCATGTAGATTATTGCTAGTACATTGTATGGATGATATTGAATGACATGTAGAAATAACTATACACTTGCACATGCTACGCCCTTAATTTTATTTTTTTGCATTAACATTATATTATATCAGCAGTTGAGCTGACCCATTCATGGGACAACACATTATAGATGACGCTCCCAGCACTCGAGACTTGAGGAAGTCTTGCGGAGTGGAAGGAGATATGAGCTTAGGAGGATATTTGGCCCGTGGGGGCATATTTTGTGATGTAGGGCTTAAGCCCGAATGACATGTTGAAGGTTTTTATTGACTGTGCTTTACATGAATGTATATTGAAGGAAACGAATGTAAGTTGGTTTAAATCCGTTAGATTGTCCTTTATTTTATTTTCTTTTAGTTTCGTTACTCGCGCCTCGGGTTCGCGAGAATTCGAGGCATGACATCAAATCCCCTTGGCCTCACTTTTGGGCATTTTTCCACATTTTGGGCTTAGGCCCTGTTTGGTTGGCACAGAATTCCGTTTTGGCTATTTGCATTATATTTTCTTTTCTAGTGTTCTTTTTACGAAACGGTTTCTTCTGAAGGTTTCGTATTTTGGTTAGCCTCGTTATCAAAGGCCTCGTATCAGTTTTTATTTATTTGTGGCCGTCATAGTTCGCTAATTCGAGTTTTCACAGTGTTAAAATAACATCATTTCACCTAATTAATTGGTAATTTGGTTCGGACATTACGCCCTCATTTCTGATGTGCTTAATTATTTTATTGGTCTATCATGACCATCATGAGGTTCTCGATTAACTTCTTAATTATTCTTTAAGTCCGTTCTAATTAATAATTAGCAAACTAATTATTAATTAATCAGGGTCGGGGTGTTACACATAGAGTGCATGGGTGTGTCATACATATTGCCATTGCATAGAATTGAGGGATTGGAGGGTTATAACTTATAAATGTACATTTGCACATGCCACGTCTTAATTTTGTTCCTTGCATTAGCACTATGTCATACCAGCAGTTGTGCTGACCCTTT
The DNA here is from genome assembly GCA_008638375.1 of Nyssa sinensis. NCBI lineage: Eukaryota > Viridiplantae > Streptophyta > Magnoliopsida > Cornales > Nyssaceae > Nyssa > Nyssa sinensis. The sequence continues at coordinate 6,790,240 of CM018033.1, forward strand.
ATGGGATATCATATTACAAATAAGGCTCCCGGTACTTGAGACTTGATAAAGTCTTGAAGGATGGAGGGGAAGTGGACTATGAAGGACATTTGGCCCTTGGGACACATTTTTGTATGTATAAGGGCATAAGCCCTAAAACATCTATATCTACTTGTAGAAATCTTGTATAGTATGAAAACAACGAACAAAGCCCTAAAATTGTAATAAGCATGAAGTTTGTAACATTTAAGTTTAAAATATATATATATATATATGTATGTATGTATAATGGATTATGTGTTTAAAGCAATGTATAAATGTTTAGTTGAATTAAAGGATGCATTTAATTTGCTAGTTGAGAAATAATGGATTGTGTTGTGGAATATTGGTGGAAAAGGCTTAGAAAACAAAGGAAACCATGTTAAAATTTTGTGAAATTAAAAGGTTAGTTAGTTATGTAAAACACTTTAAATATAGGTGAAAAAAAAAGTGCCAAAAGGGGGGGGGTTAAAAACCTTGAAGAAATAGGCTAAAAAAATAGGAAAAAGTAGCTTGCAACACTTTGGAAAAAAATTTGGAAAACAGAGAAAATCAGCTATTGGACAGAGAAATTCAGTTGTAGTTGAAACACTGTTGCTACAATGAACCTGCTAGAAAACAGCCCCAGCCAGTCCCTGCCTTGCTGCGCGCCCAACTGCGCGCCCCGTGTGCCTGTTGCCTATGCTTTGCTGCCCTGCTGCTTGACAGCCCATGTCACCCAGCCTTGACAGCCCCTTGATACTAGCCCTTGGTCACCCTTTTGGGCCATGTTTTGGTACCCTTTTAGGGCATGTTTGGCCACCTCATCGGGCCATGTTTGGCCACCTTTTTGGGCCATGTTTGGCCACTCTATTAGGCCATGTTCGGCCACACTCATGGGCCATGTTTGATCACTTCCTTAGACAAATCTTGATAGACCTTTTGACCTATTCTTGGCCCATGTCTTAGGGTATTTGGGGCCCATTTGGGTCATTATTCTAAGACATTTTTAGAGACATTTTGGGGCTATTTTAGAGACCATTCTTGAACATGACTTAGACCTATTTTGAATAGTGATTAGGAAAGATATTTAATTGGCATTAGAAAACCATTTTGGTTAAGTCTAACAGTGAGTTCTCATTTTAAATTTTGGGAAAACATGGGAAAATAAATGAATAATCAACTAAATCTATTTAATTGCCTTTTATTTATTTTTTTTAATTCATTTCACTCACTTCCCTGGTTTATGAAAATTTGGGGCGTGACAACGTGGTATCAGAGCCTAGGTTCGAATACTTAGGGACTATGGGGTGTTGTTGAACACAATAGGACCACGACGCGTGATTTGAATTTTTCTTTTGTAAATATTGTGTAATGTGTAGACTCTGACAACTTGGACAGCTTGTTATTAAAGATCTAGTTTGAAAATACCTGGCGATGATAGAGTGTTGTTAAACACCATAGGAACTTAGAAGAGAGTGTGTGACTTGAATTGTCGGTGGCATGAGATAGGAACTTGTGTGTTATGTGGTTATTTATACTTGAAGCATCACATGTTCTGATTATGTGTTAGTTAATGCTATACTATTGTAACACCCTGACCTTAATTAATTAATAATTAGTCTGTTAATTATTAATTAGATCCGACATAAAGAATAATTAAGAAGTTAATCGGGAACCTCATGATCGTCATGATAGACCAATAAAATAATTAACCACACAGAAATGAGGGCGTAATGTCCGAACCTAATTACCAATTAATTAGGTGAAATGATGTTATTTTAACATTGTGAAAACTCGAATTAGCGAACTATGACGGCCACAAATAAATAATAACTGATACGAGGCCTTTGATAACAAGGCTAACCAAAATACGAAACCCTCAGAAGAAATCGAGTTGAAAAATGAGCAACGGAAAAGAAAATATTTAGAAAATAGCCAAAACGGAATTCTGCACCAACCAAACAAGGCCTAAGCCCAAAATGTGGAAAAATGCCCAAAAGTGAGGCCAAGAGGATTTGAACCCTTGACCAAGTGGGGCAAGATTCTTATTACCCAAAAAATTATCAAGTGGGCTATTAGCATCTTTGTGCTTATATATGCATCCAATTTGTACTTAAACCCAATTTAGCCAAGCCCACCTCCCAAATTGGCCAATGGCCATGCATGCAATCCCCACATCATTAGCCCACATCATCTCATTTCAACTCATATTAGTCACCTCTCCACCAACCATTTTGCATGCAACCAAATAATCATATTAAATCCAAGTAGATAAAATATATATATGATATATTAGTGTCGTGTGGGCATTTGAAGTGAGAAACCAGAAAGTGAAAGTGCAGCTCTGAACTTTAGAGAGAGAGTGAGTTAGATAGAAACACCTTGTGGGAGTGTGTGTGTATACTTGTGTGCATGCATGTGTGTGCCACCACTTGGAGGTGTACAAGGAGAAGAGGAAGGCGGAAAGAGAAACTAGAAACAGAAGCAGAATAGTGGAATAGAGAGAGAGACTGCTGTGCAAAGGTATAAACCCCAAAAATGGAAAATTTTCTGTTTAAAATTTTGGAACTGTTTTGATGTTGTTGAGCCCTATTAGTTGCATGCATGATGTTTAGGATAAGAAATCTTGATTAAGGCATCAAAATGAGACCTCGAAACAACCTAGAACCCGAAGTCGTACACCTAGCCGCCATTGATACACCTTGGACTGAAACAGGTCTGAACTGACCATTGTTGATTAAATTTTGGCCTATTAGAACTTAAACTAGACCATTTTAGTGTCTTAAAAATGCTAGACCGGGACCCCAAAGACCTAGAATTGACCATGAAATCACGAGTTGCAGGTTTGGGTTTTAGAACCCAACCTCACAAAAACACGATAAAACCTGCTTTTAAGAATAGGGATTGAATCCCCATGCCATGAGGGTCACGTTGGACCAAATTCCATTAAAAATAATCATGAAATGAGGATTTATTATCAAGTTGCAGGTTCGGGTATCCAGGGTTAGACCAAACGATAGGGTTAGTTTTAATGTGACAAATGAATGCCAAAAGATTGGCCAACCCTCTAGGAACATGGAACACCCAAAAATAGATAAAATCAGTGGTTAAAAATGCACGAAAATGGAAGAAAAGAAATCCAAAAATTAGGGCAACAGTGAAGAAATCAGTGAAGAAGACGATGAGTCGACTCACTATTTGAATCGAGTCACACGAGTTGACTCGGGACACGTGCAAGAAGACGAGGTGGCCATTACATTGTTTGAACGACACCGTTTTGAATTAGGTTAAAACAGGTTCAGAGGAAAGGAACAAACCGGTCGGTCCAGGGGTTAAATAAACCGGTTTAGGGTTTTAAACCAGAAACCCTCCGGTTTAGTGATTAAATTAAAAATAAGGAAAACCCAAACTTTAGTAAATTATGTTTTAACCCCCAACAGTTCTGAGTATTTGTATTCTGGCCAAGACTTTTAAAATTAATGTACATGAGCCCCTAAAAAATAAATAAATAATAAAATAATTATTTTAATTATTTTATTAATTGGATAAAATTACTATTTTACCTTTGGACACTAAATGACCCAAACGAAGCCCAAATTAAATAAATAAATAGTGCATTTTTACTATTTTGGGCATTCCAGACTAAACAGTGAAGTCCGATTTGGGAAATTAAGTTCCGAAAAATAAAGACACGCAAATGGTAAATAACTGTACTGCCCTTGAAGATACCTAGGGTCAATTAAAAATAAAAAGATAGTCCATTTTGATTATGTTGGGCACTCTGGACTCAACGGTGGAGTCTGTACTAGCAAATGAAGTATTGAAAAACGTGACGTGTGAAAATGTGAAATTACCAAAATGCCCGATGTCCAAATAAGACAAGTTATTAGTGTATTCTTATTTTTTTGGACCTTCTGAGACCAACGGTAAGGTCTGTGTTGTGAGATGGGACTCCGAAAAATAAGACACATCAAAATGCAAATTACCAAACTGCCTTTAACATGCCAAAAAGCCAAATGGAAGCCCGGGAAAGTCTAAATTGACTTTCTTTGACATTCCGGACTCAATGGTGAAGTCCATGTTATGAAATGAAGTACGAAAAAATATGAAACGTAAATACATGAAGCAATAAAATCAAAACCTTATGATGTAACGAAGCTACCAAAAGAGTATATATACAAGTATACGTCTAAGATAGAAATTAGAATTACGATCTAAGCATAAAATAAAAACATCAATAGGAGATATTTGTAGTACAAATGAAGTTAATAGATTACTTATGAATTGTTCTTAGGAACTGCAGAAGAAGTGGGAAAGCGCATTATTAGCACCAACCCTAAGGACTAAGGTGAGTAACCTTGCATTTGAAGTAGAAATTTAATCCCCACGGATTTGAATGATGTTTTAAATATCAAATTTAGTTTTTATACGATTCCTGTTCTAAAATATTCTATTATGACATGCTCAGTAAATGTTTTTATATACAGTTCCTTTCTTCAAAAAATATTTAGCATGCCTGAATAAAATGCCAATTTCCTTAAATATTCTAAATTTGATCATTCCAAGTATTTTAAGTTCTATTGCAAAAGTTATATGCTACGTGTTTTAAATACTCATGAAAAGTATCTATGTAAAGAAGCCATGTGATAAATGTTTTACAAGATAACAATGCATAAGCACACAGGCAGGATTTTGGGTTTCTTCGGATCCCAATTGACCTGTCAAAGACCACATAGTTTTTGGGTTTCTTCAGAACTCAATTGACCTGTCATGTGAAATGCCAGGTATCAGGATCTAATCCCTCAGGCAATGAGATATCTCCACGTATACGCAAAATGGGAGTCTGGTTCGAAACAGATTCCACTAATGAAAGTGAAAAGACGACAAATGACTTTGAAAATGGAAGCAGGTTTTACCCCCTATTTTTCATTGTACATTTTATATGTTTTGAAACGCATATACTCTATTTAAAGAAATGTATGTTTAGCTTGAATACTTTAAATATTTCAAAGCTATCTTTATAAAGAATGCATGTACTCTATGTTGAAAATGTACGAGCAATTGGCAGTGAGTATTTTATGAACCTCTCATGTATGAAACCTCTGCCAATTGAAAACCCATGACAAATGCCGGAAATTACTCATTGGGCTTCTCGAAGCTCACCCCATTCCCTAACATTTTTCAGGTATCGACGATGAATGGGAGCCTTGCTCCATTTTGGGATGACGATTAGTAGCTCTGTTATGATCATGGACTTTTGGAAGTATTAGAACATCTAGTTGGATAGATTTTGATGTAATAGATTTTGGGTAATGTGTACTTAAGCCAAGAGGCAACCGACTATGTAATATGTATAAAACTTTAGAATTTTTATTATGCTCTGTTATGTTCATGTGTACCGCTATGAAGAGCTGCAGTACCGGACGGATGTGCGAAAGATTTAAGTTAAGAAAAGAAAAGAAAAAGTTTTACACGCTTCCGCAAACCAAGGCCGCACCGCCATCCGATACTGCTGCTTAAATGAGCCTTGCCCTAAGGCCTCTAGGCCGAAGGGTGGCGGTCGCGATACGAGATCCGCACAGGGTGGGTTTCGGGTCGTGACAACTATGATGCATGATTACGTGATTTGATGCAGTGTGGTGCATGATATGGGTAATGTGTGTATTGATATGACTGTATGTGGTAACTCAGTATATCTTTACATACATGATAGATTGATGCTTGTTTGCCTTCATAATATCATGTAGCATTATGGGAGAATGCCATGGGATGTAGAATACATTAGATGAGTAAAAGCTGAATTTCTAAATAATGTTTGTTCCTATTATAGGATGCCATTCAATATACTAGGTTGAGGTAGAGTAGGTCGAGGAAGAGGGAGAACTTTAGTTCTCGAACCTCTATCAACCTTGGTAGCCCCAATTGATGTAAGATCTAGGATCTAATGCCTTGGAACAGTGGATGGGGTTTAGACCTTAGGTTAGTTGAACGAGTTGAACACTAGCATAATTGGAGCATTTGTATATTTTATTGTTTAAATGAATTTTTCTTTACGAAAGATTGTGTTTGAACTCTGTAAAGAAAAAAAAAATATTTGTTGAATCAGATTGTTGAATTATTAGTAGATTGAAAAAAAAAGAGAGAAAATAATAATAATAATAATAATAATAATAATAATAATAATAATAATAATATAAAAAAATATAACAATAAAACAAAACAAAATAAAATAAATATAGAAATGATTGTGTTTTTTAATATAGAGAATGAATTGTGAATGAAATGGTTAGGTCAAGTTTGTGGGGAGTATGATTTCAAATTTTTCTTTAACATGTAATTGGGGATAGATTGGTTGTTTGCTTTTCGAGCAAGTATAGACTGCTACAGGGGAAGAGTGACAGTGTGTACTCCTGAGGGAGATGGCTTTTATTTCACAGGGGATCGTGGAAATTTCCTAGTGCCACCTTTGTATGACTCGAGGTGTCACGACCCGAAACCCACCCTGTGCGGATCTCGCATCGCGACCGCCACCCTCAGGCCCAAGGACCTTAGGTTGAAGGCTCACATAGGCAGCGGTATCGAATAGATGTGCGTCGTGTGGTTGCGGAAGTGTGAAAAACTTTTTCTTTTCTTTTCTTATTTTTAAATTACGCACATCCGTCCAGTACTGCCACTTTTTACGTAGCATACATGATTTAACATTCAGAGTATAACTAAAAGTTAAAGACTTCATAAATACAATACATGTTCAGTTGCCCCGTGGGGCTTATACATAATAGTGTACTACTTTACTAATACAAGGTTCCATACTTAAAGTTCGTGGTGCTAGACAAAAACTACTTGAACACAACTTCCCAAAAAATAGTAGATTCCATCATCTTCGTCCTCAAAATCAATACTGCCACAAGTCACCTGAAAGGGGGATCCGAACAAAGTCCGGGTAAGCTAATCTAAGCTTGTGAGCAATTCCAGTATTCGTCATGGGGTTTTCAATTAACAATGGTTTTTGGTAGATAAGAGTTTGTAAAACATTCACTGCCAATTGCTCGTATACTTGAACATAGAACATATGCATTTTTTAAAACAGATAGCTTTGAAACATTTAAAGTATTCAAGCTAAACTCGTACTTATTCATATAAACTTCAAAACATATAACATGACATGCATTTCTTAAATAGAATATATAAAACTCAAACATATTCATAGTGAAAATGAGGGTAAAAACCTACTTCCATTTTCAAACATAACATCATATATATGTATTCCTTTAAAACATAAAACTTGAAACATTTAAAGTATTCAAACAATTCTTGTACTTCTTAAATAGAGTATAAAACTCGAAACATATGCATAGTGAAAACAGGGGTAAAACCTGCTTCCATTTTCAAACTCATTTGTCATCTTATCTCTTTCATTAGTGGAATCCGTTTCGAACCGGACTCCCATATTACGTATAAATGGAGATATCTCATTGCCTGTGAGATTAGATCCTACTACTAGGCGTTACACATGACAGGTCAGTTGAGTTCCGTACAACCCAAAATCCTGACTATGTGTTGATGCACATGATAGGCCCATTGAGTTCCCTACAACCCAAGACCTACCTATGTGGTTATTATTATCTTGCAAAACATATGTCATATGAATTCTTCATATTGATACTTTTCATGAGTATTTAAAACATACAGCATATAACTTTTGCAATAGAACTTCAATATTTGGAATAATCAAATTCAGAACATTTATGAAAATTTAGCATTTTAAACCCAGACATGCTGAAACATAATTAAAAAGGAAAACCGTGATTCAAACCAATCACCCAGCATGTCATAATACAGTTTATGAAAGCAGAAAAAATTTTAAAACAAGAATCATATGATACTGAATTTGATATTCGAGGCTTCAAATAAATTGAACTGAAAACTTCTTCAAATTCATGGAGTTAAATCTCCATTTCAAACACAGGGTTACTCACCTTATTCTCCTAGGATGGCTCTATATAGGTGCCTTCCCTTTTACCTTCCTCAACCTATCATAATTTATGAAAGATCGCATAAATCTCATATATACTTAATAACTTAAAATCTTACCCATATCTAGACTGTGCAAGATCGAATTCTTAATCAGTCTAACTTATAACTATATCGTAGTCTAGCCATTAATGTACTAATGATAGTAGTAATACCTGAGATACATCTCAGCTAAAGTTTCATTGTCCTTGCATGTTTCTTCTTCTTTAAGTTGCGCCTCAGCAAGTCTCCTTGCTGCTGCTTCCTGGGCGTGTTGACCAATTGGAACAATTGGTTCCCAATGTATGAAAGGTGTGAGGGACTTAATCTCACAGTATTTAGCAATCCTCAATTTCTTGTGGAGTACTCGGTGTTGTCGATCTAGTTCATCCAAAAAATCTTGTTGTTTCTTACCTTTGACCATGGTCTGAGCCTTAATCATTTTGAACTACCTGAATTTGACCTAAACACAATTCATCGTGTTAGACTTGAATTTTATTTCAATTTATACTCTTCTGGTAGCTCCATTAACTTTAAATTAAAGTTATTCATTTCATATGTTTACGTGTCGTGTCTTTTCGTAATTCATTTCCTCGTGTACGCCTTAGATTAGTACTTGGCATTACTTTAATTCATAGTCTTCTAACAGATGCTATTCAACAAATTTTATGTCTTTTTATTTTAGACATTTCTTTTGGTCGAATAGACTCTACCATTGAGTCCGGAGCGTCGAAGAAAGTCGGTTTAGGCTTTCCTAAAATTTAATTTGGACTTTTGTATGTAAAAGGGCAAAATGGTCATTTCACCTATTTACGTGTCATATTTTTTCGCACTTTGTTTCATAATTTGGACCTCACCATTGAGTCCAGAATGTCGGAGAAAGTCAATTTAGACCTTCTCTGGTTTAAGTTTGGCTTTTAGGGTACTAGAGGTATTTTGGTCATTTTACCCCTTTACGTGTCTTTATTTTTTGGAACCCCGTCTCGTGTCGTGGACCTCACCGTTGGACTCAGAAGGTCCGAGTTAGTAAGAATACACTAATAACTTGTTAATTTTGGACAAGGGGTATTTTGGTCATTTACTCCTTTACGTGTCTTTATTTTTTGATACCCCGTCTCGTAAAACGGACCCTACCGTTAGTCTCAGAATATTCGAAATACTAAGGATACACTATTCATATGTTTAATTTGGACTTCATTTGTTTCATATATGACCCAGGGGCAAAATAGTCATTTTACTTTATTTATTAAATAATTAAATTATTTATTTAATTATTTTTCAGGGGTCAAATTGAATAAATTTTCCCCCAGTTGGGCCACAGTAGGATTTCCCAGAATTTCTGGGGTCAATCCACAAATATAAAAAGTTTTGGTTTATTTAATTTTAAATAATTTAGAAAACCATTGGGTTTGGTTGGGTTTTAAGTGAACCGGTCCGGTCTAATTGTAAACAAACTGGTTTAGCCGGTTTGTCACGTGTTGCTGACGTCATGATGATGTCAGCCCTAATGTTTTAAAAATTAAAACCAAAACGTTACCGTTTTAAATAACCTATGGACCCGTTGGATCCGGATTTAACCCAGACCCGTATCCGACCCGTAGCCCGACCCGAACAGTGTCATCTTCCCCACGAGGTCGACACTGTTCATCCGAAACCCTATTTTTTTACAGTTCAGTTTCGTGATGTTTTGAGAGTCCATTTCCTCTGTTTGCTTTTCCAAACACTTCCTAATACTTTATGGCATACTTTTACATCAATTTAGAGCTTCGAATATAGCTCAGAGGCTCGGTTTAGGTCGCGATAACCAGACCTGTGATACCCAAAGTTCATGCTCATTTCTTGATCATTTTCAATGAGGTTGGGCTTGTTTTGATCCCCTCTTCATAGGGTTTCATATTTCGTTCATAAAGGTAGGTTTAACATCGATTTTAAGGTATTGGGTTTCAAACCCGTAACCTGCAAGTAAATTTTTGGAGGTCTTCCTTTAGGATTCTTGATCGCGGGTAAGTGTTTTTGGGATGCTTTTAAGGTCTACCTGAAGTCCTGATAGGCCAAATTGGGTTTGGGGAAAGTCGGTTCAAACCTGCTCTCACCAAGCTCAACAATGGCGGTTGGCGTACAGCTTGTGTTTCTTAGGTGTTTAGGTCAAAATTTTCATGCTTATTCATGTTTATTTACTTTAAACATCATACGTACAAAAATCAGAAGCTAAAACAGTTCATGCATACGAAAGTTTTTAGAGAGAGAAAATGTTAAGTTTTTGATGTTTTACCTCTAACAGTGACTCCCTCTTCTTCCTCCTTCCTCCGAGGTCTCCTTTCTCTTCTTCTGAACTCTCTCTTTCTCTCCCTTTCTCTTCTTCTGAACTCTCTCTCTCTCTCTCTCCCTTTCTCTCTTCTTGTGTGTTGAATTTTTGGTGTGTATCTAATATATGTATATATGTAAATGTATTCACATCAATGGTCATCACCAACTTATTTCTTTTCACCCTCATTCCCCATCACAATCAGACCTTACTTCATTTATTTCTCTGATTTTTGGGGCCATACCTCACCATGCTTCCCCACCTACTTGATTATAAAAAATGTATATATATAATATATACCACACACACACCCATACTCACAGTTCCATGCACACAAATACACACATATATTAACATATTATATATACACATATATAAATATATTTATTCATTTACATGGGTATATATATTTACATCTATATATATATATATATATTTACACATACTTGACCATACACTCTTACTACACACTCATAATGTGTGTTTTTATTAAAAAATCAATTTCATATACTTAATTAATTAATTGTTTTCCTTAAGTGCAGATATCTTTACACTAATTTTTCATATCCTCGTAATGCATGCCATATGACCCTATATTTTTGGGTCGGGGTATTACACGAGGAGTTGGGGAGGTCATAGCTATTTGTTGGCTAGTTTGATAGCAGATGGGAGTAGGACTACAGAAAGTATATTATCACCAGTAGTAGATGAATTTTCATATGTCTTTCCAGATGACATGGCTAGTCTACCGCCGAGACAAGAGATAGAGTTCATGATAGAGCTTATCCCAAGCACTATGCCTATTTCCATTCCACCTTACCGTATGGCTCCAACTGAGTTAAGGGAGCTGAAAAAGCGGTTGACTGATTTGCAGGGTAAGGGGTTTATCTGTCTTAGTACTTCACCGTGGGGTGCTTCGGCATTGTTCGCGAAGAGGAAAGATGGGACATTACGTTTGTGTGCGGATTATAGGAGACTAAACCGGGTCACTATAAAAATAAAAATAAAAAAGTACCCGTTACCGAGGATAGATGACTTGTTTGATCAGCTTAGGGGTTCGAGATGTTTCTCGAAGATCGATCTTCGATCTGGGTATCATCAGTTGAGAGTACGGGAGGAGGATGTGGCGAAGACAGCTTTTTGCACTCATTATGGCCATTATAAGTTCGTAGTTATGCCATTCGGTGTGACGAATACCCCGGCGGCATTCATGGACTTGATGCATCACATCTTTAGTCCTTATTTAGATCAGTTTGTTGTAGTATTTGTTGATGAAATTTTGATTTATTCACCTTCTGAGGAGGAACATACTTTCCACTTACGGACTGTGTTACAGATTTTGAGGGAGCATCATTTATTTGCTAAGTTCACGAAGTGTGAGTTTGGCTTCAAGAGTTACAATTTCTAGGCCATGTTGTATCAGGAAGCAGAATGTCTATGGATCCTTCTAAGATTGACTCTATTATGAGTTAGGAGAGGCCAAAGAATGTGTTTGAGATTCGGAGTTTCTTAGGATTGGTTGGATACTATCGTCGATTTGTAAAGGGATTTTCTCGTCTTGTCACACCGATGACTCGTCTAACGTGTAAGTGCATTATATTTGAGTGGACAGATGACTGTCAGTAGTCATTTCAGGAGCTGAAGAGGAGGCTAACTTCAGCACCTATCCTGATTATACCTGAGGGAGGTATTGGCTATACAGTTTATTGTGATGCTTCACGAGAGGAACTAGGTTGTGTATTGATGCAAGAGGGTAGGGTGGTAGCCTATGGTTTTCGTCAGTTGAAGAATCATGAGCATAACTATCCTACACATGATTTGGAGTTGGCTGCCAGAATAACAAAACTCATCATCAGGGAGGCTTGCAGTAAAATCCTTATAAGTTTCAGTTGGTTCACCAACTTTTTCCACAATAACCTGCTTTTGCTTCTCTTCAATCTTATAAATTATAAAGCGGGAAGTTCTTTTTGCCTTCAATTCCAAAAACTTAAGCTAGCACTCATCATGCACAACCATCCTTGATGCAGAGTTTGCCATTTTTTCAGACGGATACGAGAAGGGAGAGAGAGAGCGATGGAGAAAAGCTAGGGCTTCGTTATCTTTGCACTTAAGAGTTGGCGACACTACTTATACGGGGAGAGGTTTGAAGTGTTCTCAGATCACAAGAGCTTTAGATACATTTTCATACAGAAGGACTTAAACCTTCAACAGAGGAGATGGATGGATTATGTGAAAGACTATAACTTTGACCTTCAGTACCATCCCGGGAAGGCCAATGTTATAGTAAATGCACTTAGTAGGAGACTGAGGAGCACTGTTGCTAGCATTGCTATTAGGGAGTGGGAGATGATGGAGGATATTAGCGAGTTTGACTTGGATTTTGTCGAGTCTAAGGGACATGCCACACTATTCAGTTTATATGCACAGCCTATACTGTTGAGCAGGGTTATTAAGGCACAGTTATAGGACATAGAGGCAGAGCAGATTTGAGCACGAGTTGCTAGTACCGAGGGCTTTAAGGGATGGACAGTTCATTCTAACCTTAGCCTGAGGTATAAGGGTAGAGTCTTTGTTCTAGAGTCTCTTAGGGCTGATGTTCTTAGAGATTTCCATCATTCATGTCTAGTAGTGCACCTAGGGGGGCACTAAGATGTATCATGATTTACGCCGCCAGTATTGGTGGACGGAGATGAAGGGAGATGTTGTACAATTTGTGTCGAGATGTCTCACATGCCAACAGGTTAAGGCTGAGCACCAGAGACTTGGGGGTTTATTACAGCCATTGCCCTGCGCCTTGCTGCCCTGCTGCTTGACGTCCCATGGCACCCAGCCCTGACATCCCCTTGACACCAGCCCTTGGTCACTCTTTTGGGCTACGTTTGGGGTACCCTTTTGGGCTATGTTTGACCACCTCATTGGGCCATGTTTGGCCACAGTTTTTAGCCATGTTTGGCCACTCTATTAGGTCATGTTTGGCTACTCTCATGGGCCATGTTTGACCATTTCCTTAGACAAATTTTGGCAGACCTTTTGACCTATTCTTAGCCCGTGTCTTAAGGCATTTAGGACCCATTTGGGTCATTATTCCTAGACATTTTTAGAGACGTTCTGGGGCTATTTTGGAGACCATTCTTGAACATGACTTAGACCTATTTTGAATAGTGATTAGGAAAGATATTTAGTTGGCATTAGAAAACTATTTTGGTTAAGTCTAATAGTGAGTTCTCATTTTAAATTTTGGGGAAACATGGAAAAATAAATGAATAATCAATTAAATCTATTTAATTGCCTTTTATTTATTTTCCTTAATTCATTTCACTCACTTCCCGAGTTTATAAAAATTCGGGGCGTGACAGTTGGTAAGCTTATACTTACACCTTGCGATTAGTTATGTGCATATATATATATATATATATATATATATATATATTGTTCGTGTGGCATTAAAACAGGAAATGGAGGTGCTTCGTGAAATTGTATGTTTACTCTTATGTTATATGTCCGACCTTCCATATGTCGACTGCTTAGCTATTGTTGTTAAACCACCTATAGTGGTGCTATACCTTCTTTATACTTATGCCTATGTTTGGGATATGTTGATGTTGTGTGCTTGTGATGTATACTGGACTGTCACGCCCTGAATTTTCAAAAACTCGGGAAGTGAGTGAAATGAGATAAGAAAAATAAAGTAAAGTAAAGGTCATTAAGGTAAATTTAATTAAGTATGCATTCATTCCCCCATGTTTCCCCAAAATTATAAGTGAAGGCTGGACATTAAACTTAACAAAGATGGCCTCCTAATATTACTCAAACATTCCTCCCAATTAATAGTTAAAATAATTTAAGTCATGTTCAAAGGTGGCTTCCAAAATGGCCCTAAAACATTTCTAAAAATGTCTTGGAATAATGGCTCAAAGGGTTCCTAAATACCCTATTGCATGGGCCAAAAATAGGCCAAAGAAATCCACCCAAAAATGGTCTAAGGGAGTGGCCAAGCATGGCCTTGAATTATGACTAAAAGTGTCCCAAAAAAAATGCCCAACATGGCTTGATGTAATGGCTAAAAGTGGCTCAAAATAGTGGCCAAACATGGCCCAATATGGTGTCCAAACATAGCTCAAAAGATGACCCAAAGGTGAGTGTTATGTGGCTGTCAAGGTTGGTGCACGCGGGCTGGACAGCAAGTAGCAGTAGCCAAGATAACAGGCAAGGCAGTAGACACAACAGGGCGCATAGGCAGGCGCTGGGCGCGCGGCAGGGGCTGTTTTGGGCTAGTTTTACTGTACCAACTGCAAGCTGTTTTTTTTATTATTATTATTTTCTGCAGAAACATTGTAGCAACAGTGTATTTATTACAAGCAAATTTCTCTGTCTGCTGCTCTAAATTTTCTCCATTTTGTGACCCTTTTTCCCAAGTTTTGAAGGCCTCTTTTCCCCCATTTTTGTCCTATTCCTTCAAGGTTTCTAAACCCTTCATTTTGAGCACTTTTCTCACCTATTGACAAGGTATTTTACACACTTAACCAATTCCTTAATTTTTCCAAAATTTCAACATAACCCCCTTTGTTTTCTAAGCCTTTTTCCCACCTAATGTTCACAATATGTCTTGTAATTAAGGACTCATATGTTCCATCTTCATCAAATAGCCACAATCTCATACAATTTTAATATGCATCATCTAATTATACAATTCTCCACACATGCACATATGCTTGAACTTTAAAAATCACATCATCATACTTATTACAACATAGGAGGTCCTTTCCATTCTTTTCATAATACACAATTTTTCTACAATACCATTTCATATGGTCTAGGGCTTATGTCCTTTTTATAACATCAAAATATAATGCCCCGAGGGCCAAATCTTCTTCTTGGTCCATTTTCCTTCCTTTCTCCAAGACTTTAACAAGTCTCATGTACCAGTAGTGTCATCTGTAATATGATATCCCACGGATGGGTCAGCTCAACTGCTGGTATAACATAATGCTAATCCTAGGAACAAATTTAAGGCGTGGCATGTGCAAGTGTACATTTTGAAGCTATGCATACCCCCCTCCATTCATCAATGCAATGCAAAGGTGATATGCATGACACACACATGCAAACTCTATACCACACCCATGTCTCGTTTACGAATCGCTCTTGATGGATCTGAGTACCAACACCCATTTACGAATCGCTCCCGTTGGATCTGGATACCAATGCAATGGCCAATTTTAGGTTTTTCACCACAGGATCTACACTCTCATAATGCATAGCACCAAGTGCTCAACCCACACTATGTTTCCAAGAAATCACGATATGCCAAAATGCCACGATTTCATTATGCAACTTCAATGAGACAATTCATTATATACATGGTGTTCATCTCAAGTCATGCATTTTTCCCAACATAAATCATAACTTCAAAATCCCTAAACTTCCTTTACATGAACATAAGTTATAAACTATCCATTTCAACACATACTCAAGCCACATTTTCACAATCTCACTAATTCACAAAGAACATATATTTTCATAAAGCACCAATGCATCAAACCATCACATCTTCCAAAACACAAGATGTGTCAACATGAGTATAAGCTAAAATATAATAATCTATACACATAGGTAAGATACATCTTCATTATAGCAACAAATCATCAACTAACTCAAAGAACACACAAGCACCCAAATTACCAACTCTAAGTTTTCAAAGTAACTACCTCCTAAGTGATTTCCTAACATCAAGTATATACCTTAAACACTCAAACAACATATAGAAAGGCAAGAAAACTCAAATCTATTCCTAACTTAGCAAGGTATCATACTTAGAATGGTTTTTCTCAAACCGAGGAAGTTTTGTTCATTGCACAGCCAAACTATTTGATGAGAATATAGGTCTTAATGAGAGGAACAACTTCCTAGAAGGAAGCCTCACAAGAATCCCGACCTAAGGGTGTGTTTCGGTGGCTTGAAGCTTGGAGAACCTAGGGCTTTTTTTCACCTTTTCACCATGAACGTGTGCTGCTCTAATTTTCAGACCAAATTGTGATAAAAATACACTAAGGGGCTGTATTTATAGTGGAGGGGCAAAGGTACAAAATGACCCTTTTGCCCTTAATGAATCTAGGACCCCATTACACTACAACCCTTCCCGAAATGCCTCAATTCGATATTTTATTTTAGCCAAAGTTCCTAAAATTATTTTAAATGAAAATTTTCAAAATAATAAATTTTCGCCTGTGGCCGGGTTTGGCCGAATCCACCTGGGCCACCCGGGATGCCCTTTTGGTCCAATTTCTAAAACTATCTCCGAACAGGCTCAAATTTTTATAGGAGGTATATTTAAACATTCTAAGCATATTTTTATTCTATGGCATACTCAAAATATGCTTCTAATTATGACTTATGTCCAAATGATGCATGCTTAGCATCATACTAGCAAACAATGCATGAATAGTGCCCTACCGGCAAAAACGAAAAATTTATCCTCAATTTTTAGGTCTCTACATCCTTCCCCCCTCAAATAAATTTTGTCCCAAAATTTAAAAAGTACCTCTTCTAAAAGATCTAGAAAGATCAATACAAAATGCGTTGTAACATGGAGACATCCAACCTTACCTATGGATCCTTCATTTCTCCCTTCGCCAGGCGATGTGGAATGCACTACCCTCTCCCATTACCCTCTCCCCCCCCCAAAGGAACCTCATCTGCTTGGGCAGGCGTGCAGCGGCGTGCAGATATCTCCACATTCCCTGCTAGGGTCTGGTTCTGATCCCATTCGTAACGGCCTACTCCACATGGCACAACGCATAATGAAATCGTCAACATGTTGGCTTATCAATGCCAATTTCCCAAATCCATCCAAACATCATGACCCATCTCAATAATACAACATAAAAAAAAAAAAAAAAAAATTCTCAATGCTTACAAGGATACCTCAAAGTCTCTCACACATGTGATGACCATCTAACTAACCTCAAGTCAAGCTATGCAATCATCTAGTAATTCATCACAATGGCATCAATATATCACCTGCGTTTCAAAATCAACCCAATCGAGTACATGTGAAAGGTTAGGCTTATACTTCCTCAACATCAATACATGAAAGACATCATGACCCCAAATAGTTGTGGCGGTAACGCCAATTGATAGGCCACTTCTCCATCACCTTTTTCCAATTTAGATCTTGTGAGGATCTATGACACTCATGTTGAGTTCTCGTTTAATTCAAAGAATCTATCAATCATATGAAACTTATCGCATTAGTTCAACTTTAACTTGATTTAGTCACTATAATCAACACCATTAGGAACTATTCTACACATCAGATTCATCATTTAGTCATCTCTGTAAAAGGCTTCAAATTGAGTTTTCAACTCACATAATTTTACAATCATCACAAAATACATTATCAAACCATTCTATGGAGAATTCACTCTCCCTACAATAGTAATTTCCCCAAGTAAATCATCAGAATTTCCCAAACTAATTCATCACTATTAGTGTTCACTCATCACATAAATTTATGATTATAATCCATCATCCATCAACTAGGAAAAAACAAAACAGGCATGCACAGGCCTTACTAACAAAATGACTTCTATTATCAAAGAAATATAATAGAAAACCTCACCCTTGAAGATCAATCCAATCACCATGTGACCACAATAAGAAATAGTCTTAACAAAATTCCTAGCACTTTCATACTCTACTAAAAATCAAAAGTCATCAAGTGCACTATCATAATTCTCAGTAGCCAACCACATTTCGATCTGTATATCTACAAGTCACTCCATCGCCGAGACATACTATCTCTAACTAATCTTACATTCCAAGAGTATCTATCAATATTGGCAGTAAATCATAACCCAATATTAACAATAATCTACCATTTCTATTCACAAGTCCTTGGACTTCCACAAGATCATTCCATTTTCAAATTTAAAATTTCCATTCTCAATTTACATGTTAAGCAAAATTTTGAAATAGTCCTCACCACAAGCTTGATCTAACCATGCCATTCACAATTCATAATTCACAATTCACTCTCTATATCAACAACGCTATCATCAATTAATAGTTCAGCAATCAAATTCATCAAAGATAAATTAAAATCTCTTCTACCCCGCATCCAAGGTATATTCCATACACACTCCCACATATGGTTAAAAGTTTTTCCATCTTCACCCTTTTAAGCTTTCAAGCTTTTAATTCCATGCACTATCTAATGACATGCTCTAAAATTCAACATAAACACGTAAGCACATATGTACCCAATCCATGGGTGTCTATAAAAACAAAACATGCAATACATATCTCTTACACATCAAAGAATTTAACATACTTCATTTATACCCACATACCTTACACATACATTAAGAAAAAAAAATCACATACTTAACACATATAACAAATCAATCAAACCTTGACAAATACTAAAGATGCATTACGTCTTCATCATGTAATTAGTATATGCTCATGCAAGTTTGCCTTAGTTAATTCATTTTCCTTGCTCCTTCAATCGTCTTATTAGGTATCTTTTACCTTTTTCTTGTATATAACTTGGTGATAACCCTTCATGGATCACAGCTCCTTTCGTTACTGGGTGATGGATTGGCCAGTCCATACACTTGTAACTCAAAACCTGCTACCAATTCAGTATATTCATAATACAATTTCAAGTGATCCTAACCACATGGGTTTATGACCTAGTATATACATTTCTACATCATATACTTATAACAGTTAATATTCATTGAATCATTCATACATACATAACATGGTTAAGCATACTTTTATACATGCATTACTACCAATCTAGTCTGTATAGATATCATAGTCGTAATACTGTAACGAAAGAACATCGGTTACTAGCCTTGCATACATACATAATATCAACCTGCAACATTTAATAGATAACACATAGCCTACCACATCAGCACCCAAGTATAAGATCCATCCCAAGAATATACATATACATAAATAAGTATACAACCTGCTATATAGGTAATTAGATATACATCCAACCCTATGGATATCCAAGCTTATAGCCTATCTCATAGACAATAAGCACATAGTCTACCTCTTAATTTCACTTGGTCTACTTCATAGAGATATGAGCATTTATACCCAGTGCATCAAAAATCAAACAAACCACATATTGTACAATTTCACACACAAAAGTAACAAGCACTCACCTAATCATATAATTGAAACCAGTCCAATTAAGTCGAGGTCTAACCTTTCCTAACTCATAACAAAGTCCATCCTAGAAGGATCCACGGACACCCCGTGAAATAAAAACTATCTCTCTCAAGAGTACACACCGTCACTTTCCCCCTGTAGTAGTCTACACTCGCCCGAAAAACAAACAACCAATATGTCCTCAATATAATGCCAAAACTAGGCATGTCAAGTAGAATGAAGTCAAAATAAAGGACACGGTCAGCTATCTCTATCCAGCAATCTCTACAGATTCTCGTCAGTGTCACACTACCCCAAGTATATTCACATAATTTGCATCTTAAGCACTAGGGTCTTATTCAAAAATTTACACCATCCAACTCTTAACTTGATACACAATTTTCTTTAAAGCAACAACCAATGTTTATCCTTCATTCAATCATAACTATGTAATTATTCTTATAAACTATGCTAGAACTAAGTTCATGATTCACACTTCAATTTAGCCCAATTCATACAACTCATTATTTTCACAAGTTCATTTGATCAATCCATTTTTCTCATAACAACTAGTATCGATCATTTTATAAGATGAGGTAAGTCAATAGTATTCATCTCTAGGTTACCTCTATAGTCCACCACAAGATAACCTATTCCAATTCAATAAAGGAATCATTACAACCCCTATCTTTCAGATTCACATCACTTGAACTCATCAATATCCATCCTAACACAAAAATCAAAATTTAATTATATCATAACCTAAATTTATCCACATCAATCTTTTCCAAACCCTTCATGTCTATACAATTCTCCTAAGACGAGATATCATCAATCATTACCTGATAATCTAACAAATCCTATTGACACACTTGCTTAATCATAAGTTATAAAACTCACGTCAACCACTTCCACCCATTGTTCACAATAAACAAATAACAAGTTCTCACCCAACTTAAATGTAGTCTTTCGCCAAAAAATCCATTTAAGCAATAAAATATACACACGCCCATAGCATTCTCCCATAATGCTACATGATATCCTAAAGGCATACAAGCAGTGTCACGACTCGAATTTCCACAACCCGGGGAGTGAGTGAAAGGAAAATAAAAGAAATTTAATAAATGAAAATTAAATAGATTTAGTTGAATCTCCCTTGTTATTTCCTCAAGTTTTCCCCAAAATTAAAAATTTAAACACTCACTCTTTAACATGACTAAAATGGTTCCTCAATATAGCTCAAGTATCTCTTCCCCATTAATAGTTAAAGTGGCTTAAGTCGTATTAAAAAATGGCTCCTAAAATAGCCTTAAATCATCCCCCAAAATTGCCCTGAAATGATAGCTCAGATAGGTCCCACAAATACCCTAAGGCATGGTTAAAAAGATAAGCCGACACCCCATCCAAGATGACCCTAATAAATGGCCAAGCATGGCCTAAAAAGTATCCCAAAAAAAATTGCCCAACATAGTCTAATGTAGTGGCCTAAAATGGCCTAAAATGAACTCAAAAAATTAGGGTCAAGCATGTGATTTAATGGCCTTGAAATCTGGGTCATAGCATGGCCATAACATGGCCAATATAGTGGCTACACAGCAAGCTAGCAGCAGCACGCGCAATAGGGCAAGGCAGGGCAGGCGTGCAGGCAGGGTGCACGGGCTGGTAGGCACGGCAGGGGCGACTGGGTGCACGACTGGACAGTCTGGCATGTCGGTCTGAGTTACTATACTGACTGCAAGCTGTTTTTCCTGATTTCTTGCAGAAACATTGTAGCTACAGTGTAATTGCTGCAGCTAAATTTCTCGATTTTCTCCTCCAAAATTTTCCCATTTTGTGGCTTTTTTTCCAAAGTTTTTCAAGCCATTTTCACCCATTTTTAACCCACTTTCCCCAAGTTTCTAAACCCCCATTTTAAGCACTTTTCTCCCCCATTTAAAGGGTGTTTTGCACACTTATCTAATACTTTAATTTTTTGAAAATTTGGACATAACCTCTTTTGTTTTTCTAAGCATTTTTTTCACTTAATTTTCACAACATTTCATTTATATAACATGTAAACAACCCACCCTCACTCGGTGGTCACAAGTTCATGGAATTTTAAATATACATCCCTTGTCATCAACATTCATATCTAGTCGCCTCAACTTACACATATGGTGCTCATTAAATAAAGACATTTTACATATCATTTGGGTCTTAAACCTTTTCACTTTAAAATAGCTCAAGGCCTATTGTCCACCACTCTCCAATTGTAAATACGAGTAAATTAGGCTTATGCCCATACATACAAAAACATGCCCCAAGGGCCAAATATTCTTCATGATCTATTTTTCCTTCCTTTCTTCAAGACTTAAACAAGTCTCAAGGATCCAGAACCTCATCTGAAATATGATATCCCACGAATGGGTCAGCTTAACTACTGGTATGACATATTGCTAATGCAAGGACCAAAAGTAAGGCGTGGCATGTGCAAGTGTACATTTATATCTACATGCCTTCCAATTCAATAATACAATGCAATGGCAATACGCGTGACGCACCCATGCAAACTCTATGCCACACCCATGTCAACTCTATGCCACCATGTCTGGGTTTATGGATCGTTCTCGTTGGATATCCTGAGTACCAACACCTGTTCACGGATCGCTCCCATTGGGTAAGCAGGCACTAATGCAATGGCCAATTTTGGTGTTTTCACCACAGGATCTACACCCTTATAATGCATAGCACCAAGTGCTCAACTCACGCCATGTCTTCATGGATTTACACTATGCCAACATGCTTTGATTTCATTCTTATGTAATTCAATAAAACATTTCATCAACACATAAGGCATAACTTAAAAATATTTCTCTTTCACAAAGTAAAGCATAACTTCAAATTCACAACACTTTGTCTACATGAATGTAAGTCACAATTCAATAAGTTAAACATATGATCAAGTTTCATGTTCATTACTTTAACAATTTCTCAAAGAAAATACAAATCCACAAACCACCAACTCATGGAATAAATCATAACTCTCAAACCATAAAAGTTTCTCTACATGAACCATAGCTAAAATGCAATGAATCAAACATATAAACAAGTTACATGTTCATCACTTTGGCAAATTCTCAAAGATTACAAAATACATAAAACACCAATACTTTAAATAAATCATAACTTTCAAACCACAAGATTTTGTCCACATGAACCTAAGCTAGAATACAATGAATTTCACTTATAGTCATCGTTCATGTTTATCACTTTTCCAAATTCTCATATAACACTCAAGTACACAAAAGTACCTAAACTACCAACTCTAATTTTTCAAAGCAACTATATCCTAAGTGATTTTATAACATCAAATAAACACATGAATCATTCAATCAACATGTAAATCACCCCTAAACTTAATCCTATTCCTTACTTAGCAAAATATCATACCTTAAATGGTTTTTATCAAACTAGGGAAATTGTGTTCGCTGCACAGCCGAACCGATCAGTGAGAATATAGATATTGATGAGAGGAACAACTTCCTAGAAGGAACCTTTGCGAAAATCCAAGCCT
Source organism: Nyssa sinensis (assembly GCA_008638375.1). Lineage (NCBI taxonomy): Eukaryota > Viridiplantae > Streptophyta > Magnoliopsida > Cornales > Nyssaceae > Nyssa > Nyssa sinensis. The sequence goes on from CM018033.1 coordinate 6,813,279, forward strand.
AGAGATGAGTTTTGAAGGCTTGAAGCTTGGAGAACCTAGGGCTTTTTGCCCTTTTCTCTCCATGAACGTGAAGCTGCGACTTCTCCAGCCCATTTCCGAGTTTTTTTCACACTAAGGGGTCTATTTATAGTAAAGAGGCAAGGGGGGCAAAATGACCCTTTTGCCCTTAATGAATCCGAGCCCCGTTACACTACAACCCATCCCGAAACGCCTCAATTCGATATTTTGTTTTAACCAAAGTTATTAAACTTATTTTAAATGAAAATTTTAAAAAAAAATAAATTTTCGCCTGTGGCCGGGTTTGGCCGGATCCACCCGGGCCACCTAGATGCCCTTTTGGTCCAATTTTTGAAACTATCTCCAAATAGACTCAAAGTTTTACAGGAGGTTTATTTTAACATTATAACCATATTTCTCTTCTATGGAATACTCAAAATATGCTTCTAAATATGACTTACAGTTAATTGTGCACGTATAGCACCCTACCGACAAACGGTGCATGAATGGTAGTACCCTACCGGCAAAAATGAAAAATTTATGTCACGCCCAGGATTTCCACGAACCCGGGGAGCGACTAAACAAAAGAAAAGAAAAAAAAAAAAAAGAAGAGAATGTAGTAAATTTAATTGAAATCTCCATCATCATTCCTCAAGTTTCTCCCAACAATTTAAGTAAAGATTCGACATTCAATATAACTCAAAATCGTTCCTCAACATAGCTCAAGTACTCCTCTCAATTAATGCTCAAATACTTTAAATCATATTTAAAAACGGTTCGCAAAATGTTTTCAAAACCTTTCTCAAAATGCCCTGTAACGGTTGCCCAAAAAGGGTCTTAAAATACCCTAAGGTATAGTCCAAGAAGTGGTCAAGATTAAACTTAAATGCTTGTTCCAATTAATGCTCTAATCAATTTAAATCATGTTTGAAAATGGTCCTTAAAATAACCTTTAAGTATCCCCAAAAATCCCCTAAAGTGATGTCTCAAATGACCCTAAAGATAGTCTAAGATATAGTCCATAAATGGGTCAAGAAATCTCACCTAAAGTGGTCCAAGTAAATGGTCAAACATGGCCTTGATTTATGACTAAAAAGTGTCCCATAAATTGCCCCAACTTGGCTTTATATAATGGCCTAAAATGGTCTCAAATGAACTCAAAAGTTTGGGTCAAACTTATGATTTAATGGCCTCAAAACGCCCTTGGAAGATAGGCCAAAACATGGCCAAAACAATGGCTGCCCATGGGTTGAACAACAGGTGGCAGCATGCAAGGCAGCAATGGGCACGCGTATGGGCAGCAGCAGGCGCGCGGCAAGGGCGTGGGGCGCAGGGCGTGCAGCGCACAGGCAGGCGCGCGCGGGCTGCGGCGGCTGGGGCTAGTTCCTGCACTGTTCAAGGTACTGTAGCACAGAGCAGTTTCTGATATTTTTCAAGTTACTGTTCATGGCTGCAACCAATTTTTCTAATTTTTGAATTTTTTTCCCAAGTCTTTTAAACCCTCTTTTCTTCACACTTTTAGCCCACTTGTTCAAGGTTCTTAAACCCCCATTTTGACATTTTTTAACTCTTTTTAAACGGTCATTTCCACACCTATTTCTCTCTTGATTCTACCAAAATTTGGACATAGTTTCCCCTTGGTTTCCCAAGTATTTTCATCACCTAATATTCACAAAATTCACATACAAATTTAAGTAAACAACCCACCTAATTTTTCACAACATATATGATTATTATTTCATCAACAATCCATCATCACCCGGTGGTCACAAGTCCTTCAAAATTAAACATGTAATAACTAGGTCCAACATATCCATACAATATGCTTTAAACCATAATTATCATACATTCCTTTTGGGTTACAGTTCATACAAGATAAAATGGCCCAAGGCCTAAAGTTTACAATTTTTGTGTCAAATATAAAATACAATAAAGTGGGCTTATGCCCATACATTCAAAACATGCCCCCAAGGTCAAATCTTCTACAAAATCCATTTCCTTCCTTTTTCTTCAACACTCAAGGAAGTCTCAAGTAGCTGGTGCCTCATCTGAAATATATTGCCCACGAATGGGTCAGCTCAATTGCTGGTATGATAACTCACTAATACTAGCAACAAATTTAGGACGTGGCATCTGCAAGTGTACATTTTCAAGCTATACTTTCCCCTCCCGTTGTTCAATGTAATGTAAATGCACTATGCAGTGACGCACACATGCAAACTTTATGCCACACCCATGTCTCGCTTCACGGTTCTTCCCCGTTGGCATGCAAGTACCAATATATGCCTCGCTTTACGGTCCGGACCCTGTAGGCATGCGAGTACCTAATGGCCAATTTTAGATTTTTCACCGCAGGATCTACACCCTCATAATGTCCAGCACTACGTGCTCACTCACACCATGTTTCCAAGGAATCACATTATGCCAAGATGCCATGATTTCATCATGCAAGTTCAATGTGACAAATGATCAAACACATGGTGTCCCTTTTCAAGTCATGCATTAAACCCCACATAATTCATAACTTTAAATGTCCATACCATGCTTCATATAACATATGCCATAACTACACTCATCAACACCTTTTTCAAACCATAATTACGCAATTTTACCAACTCACAAAGACATAATAAATTTCACAAGGTCACTAAATTCCATGAAGCACTAATACATTACATCATCAATTTTCTTCCAAGATATCAAGTAAACATAAACATAAATACACATCAAATACAACAATCAAATACAAAGACAAGATACGTCATCCTCATGGCAACAAAACATCAAATAAACCAAAGAATACATAAAGCCCAAATTACCAACTCTAAGTCCTTCAAAGAAACACCTCTTAGGTAACTTCCTAACATGAAATAAACATCTAAACAAGTCGATCAACATGTAACAAGGTAGGAAAAACTAAATCTATTACTAGCTTAGCAAGAAACCATACCTAAATCAGTTTTTCTCCAACTGTGGAAGGTGTATTTGCTGGATAGCAAAAATTTTTGGTGAAAATATAGATATTGGGGAGGGGAACAATTTTTCAGAAGGAAGCTCGGCGAAAATCCCACTTGAAATGTGTGTTTCGGAGGCTTGAAACTTGAAAAAGCTAGGGCTTTTCTCTCTCTCTCTCTCTCTCTCTCTCTCTCTCTCTCAAGAACGTAACTTGATGAATATACAGAATGAATTCTGTATAAATATGTGTCTAAGTGTCCTATTTATAGTGAGGGACCAAAGGGTTAAGGACAAATGACCATTTTGCCCTTAATGAGCCCGAAAACCATTACTCTACAACCCGTTCCTAAACACTTCAATTCGAAATTCTGTTTTATCCAATGTTCATAAAATTATTTTAAATGAAAACTTTCAGAAGAAAACATTTTCATTTGAGGTCGGTTTAGGCCCGTTCCACCTGGGCCACCCGAACGCCCTTTTTGTCCAGTTCCGGAAACTATTTCTGTTTTGGTTCAAATTCATACAAAGGTTACCTCACAATATTCTAAGCATATTTCTCTTCTATGACACCCTCCAAATATGCCTCTAAACATGTCATTCGGTGAGAAATTGCAAGAAAAATGTTTTACCGATAAAACCAACAAAACTATGCATGCGAAATGTCCTACTGGCAAAAACGAAAAAAATTTTCCTCATTTTTCAAATCTCTACAATTTACCCTTATTTTTTTTAGATCTCTACAAGAATCTATCTAATATGCACTTAAACATCTACCATGTTATCACATACGGTCATGACAATATACACATTACACATATTGTGCATCTTACTGCACCAAATCATGTAATCATGTCTCATAGTATAATATCAACTAACACATAATCACGCATGTAATGTTTCAAGTATAAATAACCATATAACACACAAGATCCTACCACATACCACCGACAACTTACACTAAGTCAAATGCTCTCCTCAAGGTCCCATGGTGTTCAACTATCATCGCCAAGTATTCTCAAACTAGAACTCTAATACCAAGCTGTCAAAGGTTACACATTACACAAGGTTTACACAAATTTCAAATCATGCATCATAGTCCTATTGTGTTTAACAACACCCCCCGGTCTCGAGGTATTCGAACCTATGCTCTGATAACACGTTGTCACGCCCCGAATTTTCACAAACCCAGGAAGTGAGTGAAATGAGATAAGAAAAGTAAAGTAAAGTAAAGTAAAGGTCATTAAGGTGAATTTAATTAAGTAGGCATTCATTCCCCCATGTTTCTCCAAAATTATAAGTGAAGGCTTGACATTTAACTTAACCAAGATGGCCTCCTAATATTTCTCAAAAATTCCTCCCAATTAATAGTTAAAATAATTTAAGTCATGTTCAAAGGTGGCTTCCAAAATGGCCCTAAAACATTTCTAAAAATGTCTTCGAATAATGGCTCAAAGGGTTCCCCAATACCCTATTGCATGGGCCAAAAATAGGCCAAAGAAATCCACCCAAAAATAGTCTAAGGGAGTGGCCAAGCATGGCTTTGAATTATGACTAAAAGTGTCCCAAAAAAAATGCCCAACATGGCTTAATGTAATGGCCAAAAGTGGCTCAAAATGGTGGCCAAACATGGCCCGATATGGTGTCCAAATATAGCTCAAAAAGGTGACCCAAAGGTGAGTGTTATGTGGGTGTCAAGGTTGGTGCACGCGGGCTGGACAACAGGTAGCAGTAGGCAAGACAGTAGGCAAGGCAGTGGGCGCAGCAGGGCGTATAGGCAGGCGTGGCACGCGTTGGGCGCTCACAAGCGCGTAGGGCTACGGGCTGGCGCGCGGTAGGGGCTGTTCTGGACTAGTTTTACTGTACCGACTGCAAGCTGTTTTTATTTTTATTTTCTGCAGAAACATTGTAGCAACAGTGTATTTACTGCAAGCAAATTTCTTTGTCTGCTGCTCTAAATTTTCTCCATTTTGTGACCCTTTTTCCCAAGTTTTGAAGGCCTCTTTTCCCTCATTTTTGGCCTATTCCTTCAAGGTTTCTAACCCATCATTTTGAGCACTTTTCTCACCTATTTACAAAGTGTTTTACACACTTAACCAATTCCTTAATTTCCCTAAAATTTCAACATAGCCCCCTTTGTTTTCTAAGCCTTTTTCCCACCTAATGTTCACAATATTTCATGTAATTAACGACTCATATATTCCATCCTCATCCAATAGCCACAATCTCATACAAGTTTAATATACATCATCTAATTATACAATTCTCCACACATGCACATATGCCTGAACTTTAAAAATCACATCATCATACTTATTACAACATAAAAGGTCATTTCCATTCTTTTCATAATACACAGTTTTTCTACAATACCATTTCATATGGTCTAGGGCTTATGCCCTTTTTACAACATCAAAATATAATGCCCCGAGGGCCAAATCTTCTTCTTAGTCCATTTTCCTTCCTTTATCCAAGAATTTAACAAGTCTCATATACCGGGAGCATCATCTGTAATATGATATCCCACGGATGGGTCAGCTCAACTGCTGGTATAACACAATACTAATGCTAGGAACAAATTTAAGGCGTGGCATGTGCAAGTGTATATTTTGAAGCTATGGATACCCCCCTCCATTCATCAATGCAATGCAAAGGTGATATGCATAACACACATATGCAAACTCTATGCCACACCCATGTCTCATTTACGGATCGCTCCCGATGGATCTGAGTACCAACACCCATTTATGGATCGCTCCCGTTGGATCTGGGTACCAATGCAATGGTCAATTTGGGTTTTTCACCACAGGATCTACACCCTCATAATGCATAGCACCAAGTGCTCAACCCACATCATGTTTCCAAGAAATCACAATATGCCAAAATGCCATGATTTCATTATGCAACTTCAATGAGACAATTCATTATTGACATGGTGTTCACTTCAAGTCATGCATTTTTCCCAACATAAATCATAACTTCAAAATCCCTAAACTTCCTTTACATGAACATAAGCTATAAACTATCCATTTCAACACATACTCAAGCCACATTTTCACAATCTCACTAATTCACAAAGAACATATATTTTCATAAAGCACCAATGCATCAAACCATCACATCTTCCAAAACACAAGAAGTATCAACATGAGTATAAGCTAAAATATAATAATCCATACATAGAGGCAAGATACATCTTCATTATAGCAACAAATCATCAACTAACTCAAAGAACACACAAGCACCCAAACTAACAACTCTAAGTTTTCAAAGTAACTACCTCCTAAATGATTTCCTAACATCAAGTATACACCTTAAACACTCGAACAACATATAGAAAGGCAAGAAAACTCAAATCTATTCCTAACTTAGCAAGGTATCATACCTAGAATGGTTTTTCTCAAACCGTGGAAGTTGTGTTCACTGCACAGCTGAACTGTTCAATGAGAATATAGGTCTCGATGAGAAGAACAACTTCCTAGAAGGAAGCCTCACAAGAATCCCAGCCTAAGGTTGTGTTTCGGTGGCTTGAAGCTTGGAGAACCTACGACTTTTTTTCACCATGTCACCATGAACGTGTGCTGCTCTGATTTTCAAACCAAATTGTGATAAAAATACACTAAGGGGTTGTATTTATAGTGGAGGGGCAAAGGTGCAAAATGACCTTTTTGCCCTTAATGAATCCGAGACCCCGTTACACTACAACCCGTCCCAAAACGCCTCAATTGGATATTTTGTTTTAGTCAAAGCTCCTAAAATTATTTTAAATGAAAATTCTTTTAAAAAATAAATTTTCGCCTTTGGCCGGGTTTGGCCGGATCCACCTGGGATGCCCTTTTGGTCCAATTTCTGAAACTATCTCTGAACAGGCTCAAATTTTTACAAGATGTGTATTTTAACATTCTAAGAATATTTCTCTTCTATGGAATACTCAAAATATTCTTCTAATTATGACTTATGTCCAAATTATGCATGTTTAGTGCCCTATTGGCAAACAATGCATGAATAGTGCCTTACCGGCAAAAACGAAAAATTTATCCTCAATTTTCAGGTCTCTACATGGACTTTAGGGTGTGTCCTTTTCGGAGTTGGATTATTTTTTTTCATCTTACTTGCTTGTGTGTTTTGGGAAACCCTATTAAGCGTTATAGCTTATCGCTGTTGTTCATGGGAATGACAAGTACTGTCTTGATGATAGATAGCTGTTAGAGTAGTGCAAGATGGATTGATGACATTGTAGCATTTAGTTTACGTTTATGTAATTACCATAATATATTTATTAAGGGTGCTTGTACCCTTCAAACTATTATTGTACATGTTATGTATCTAAGGATTGTTAGAGTCAGCTCTGAACATTACTATGTTGTACATTGTTGTTGAATGGTCGGTATAGTGCCTTTGAATGTAATAATTTTCATTTAATCCTGTTATGAGAGTTGAACAAGTCGAATCAAGGAATTGAACCGAAACTAATTAAAGAGAAACCAATTAAAAGGAAATCAATTTAGAAAAAAAGGCCTGTATTTTATGGACTTGACTAGGATGGTTAGTCCTATTACATTCCTTTCGGGGTCCCAATGATCCTTTAGTCCAGCCCTTAGAGTTAAGGCTGTGACAACACACTAGTGGCATGGCTTCAAGACTAAAACTTTTACAAATCCATAAAAAAGTGCTAGTTATTCCATTTGCAACACCCATTCTTATAAAGAAGTTCAAGGCCATATATAAGTAACTTTGAAACTTAGTTTTGGTGATTCATCAAGATACATGTTGATCCCATAAGTGTATTAAACTCTTTTGGTTTCTTTAGTTCTAGAAATATTTGAAGAGTATGGTATCCATTTTGCAATAGTGCAGTTGGCAACCATCGTCTCTATCCTATACTCTATTATCTTGATGTTGCAGAGTCAACAATTATGCATGTAAAAAACTGTTGAAGCTATGTTGATTCATTTCAAGCCTACAAATTATAAAGATTTTGATAGTAGGTTCGGTGCTAGATTGTCAAATTAGTGGCCAATTTCACAATGCAAGCTTGTGAATTCTAATTCATAATGAAGTAACCTCATTGTTACGCCAATGCCCATCCTGTCACACCCCGAATTTCTGCAAACCCGAGGCGCGACTGACGAGACAGAAAATAAAATAAAATAAAGGACAACTTAAACAAATTTAACTAAACATGCTTCGATTCCCATCAATACATACAGAAACATAAAATACATTTCACAACTGCATTGTTCATAGGTCAATCGGGCTTAAGCCCTTACATTACAAAACATAAGTCCCACGAACCAAAAATATAACAAGTGCTTCATCGTATCAAGGTATCATTGAGTCTCAAGTAGCTAGAGTATCCTCATCTAAAAAATGTTGCCCACGAATGGGTCAGCTCAACTGCTGGTATGATGAAGTGCTAATGCAAGAAATAAAGCTAAGGCGTGGCATGTGCAAAGTGTATATTTATATCTAAATGTCATTCAAAGCATCGTAGTAATATATGAGTGGTATGCATGACGCACCCATGCACAACTCTATGCCACACCCATGTCTCGTTTACGGGTACTCCCCGATGGCATCGAAGTACCAATGCAATGACCAATTTTGGGTTTTTCACCATAAGATCTACACCCTCATAATGCATAGCACCACGTGCTCAACTCACGCCATGTTCTCAAGGATTCACCATATGCCAATATGCCAATGTAATCTCAATGAACATGGTTTTCAATAATATAGCATGCTCGGACAACAACATATAATCATCAGTCAGTTCCATATGTATGCATATCTCATGTGTCCATATATCATAGTTCATGTTCTTCACTTTACTAAACTCTCAAAGAACGCAAGTAACACATAAACATGTAAACAACCAACTTCAAATTATCAAGTAAACACTTTCCAAATAAACACATAAATCGTTCCAGTCATTCACAAAATATTCCTAACTTAACTTCATTTCTAACATTAGCAAAACACCATACCTGACGGGTTAGTCACAACCCAAGTAAACTGCGCTTGTAATGCAGTGGCTAGTAGTGAGAATGTGGAAGGATCAGACTGCCTTCTCCTTGCCTTTTCGTGTCCCTAAAATCATAACAAGTGACTTAGTTCATTTGTTTTCTAAATGATGCTATTCAACAAATTTTATGTCTTTATTTTATAAGTTTCTATTCTGCTAAATTAAACTCTGCTATTGAGTCCAGGACGTCGAAGAAAATAAGTTTAGGTTTTCGTAGAACTCAATTCGGACATCTGGGTTCAAAAGGGCAAAACAGTCATTTTTGCACTTTTCACGGGTCCTTACATTTCATGACCTCTTTTCACAAATCGGACTCCACGGTTGAGTCCGGAATGCTCGAGATAATAAATTTTCACTATTTGTTTACTAAATTCGGAGTTCGTTGGACTGTACTTTAATTCAGGGGCATTTTGGTAATTTTAAAGGTTACTACGGGTCTTTTATTTTTCGAGACCCCGTCTCGTAAAACGGACCTCACCTTTGGTCTCAGAATGGTCGAGATAGTCAAAATACACTAATGACTTGTCCCATTTGGACTCCGGATTATTTTAGAATATTTAAATAATTAAATTAATAATTAATTAATAATTAATTAATTAATTTTATTAATATTTTATTCTGGTGGGTCAAATTATAATAATCAACAGTTGGGGGGGTCAGATTGTAATTTTCCTAAAGTTCAGGGGTCAAGTTTAATTTCCAAAAGTTCAGGGTTAAATTTGTAAATTTCAATTTCTCCTATTCTCAATTCGGTTACCCAAACAGGGATTAGTCCAGAACAGGGATAGGATATCCCTGTTCCTGTTCCTGTTTCAATTTCAATTTTTAATTTATTACACCCGTAGCCAAACAGTCTCATTCCCATTTTAATTTAAAACCACAGGGCGACACGTGGCAGGTGCGGGTTGCCCTTGGCCCGATCCGAACCTGGACCCGACCCAACCCGGACCCGAACAGTGCCCCTTCTTCCCCGTTTTCCCGGTGAGCCTCCGATAGGGTTCCGGCGCCGGTGACATTTTTCAGGTGAGATTCCCATGGTTTCTGAATGTGGTTCTCTTCGGTTTTTCACGTAGATTCCATATCTAAGGTTGGTTTTGGATCTAAGCCACTAGATTTTCACGAAATAGGGTTCAAAGATTGCGGTCAACACTCCGGCCGACCCTATTCTTTCATTTACGTGACTTTTTGGTCACGGTTTAATCTCCATTTTTACCCTAAAGTGTTTCTGCACCATGGAGAAACAATTTCTCATTCTCAAAACCAAGTTTTAAACCAAAAATTTCCACCCAACCGATTATCCTACGTGACCTGCAACTCAAAGTTTCTCTCTCATTTCTTAATCGTTTTCTTTCATTCTTTTTGCAAAATGAACCTTACAACATGCTCTTTAAGATCCTATACATCACATTAATTATCATGCTTTAAAAAAAATAAAACAGAACTGGGTCACTTACGGTTTTTGTTGGGTTTCTCTCTCTAGCCGTGCACCTCCTCCACCTTCTGGTTCTAAGCTTGAATCAAGCTCCAAGACTCCTTCTTTCCAGAACTCTCTTTCTCTCTCTCACTTTCTGTTTTTCTTTTCCTTCTCTTCTCCCAACCGAGACCAACATATATACATTAACACATCCACTCCCTCACGTCTCCCACCGCCAGCCCCTTTGTTTGACCTCTTTCCCTCTGCTCAGCCACCCTTGCTCTTCCCCAATGCAGCTTTGCATTAAATGCAAAGCTGCCCTATATATACCTATATATATATATATACCACTCATTACACACACACTCAACCGACACCACACACACACACACACGGTCTGTTGCACACATCCAGTGCACACATGCACTGCTATATATATATATATACACATATACATATTCACTTATACATGTACACATATTATTCTACACATATACACATACATATAATATCCCACACATATACATGCTACACATACATAACACCCATGCATTCCATAATCATATACACATTACATTAATTTCATATTTTTAATAATAACAATAATAATATTAATAATAGCAATAATGAATAATAATAATAATAATAATAACCACAAAATTTTTATATATAAAAAAAAAAAAAAATTTGAGGTTATTACACATCCTCTATATGTCAACCCATATCTACTTACCTTTTCTTTTTTGTTTCCAAATGTCACCAACTTTGAGAACTAAGAGGACAACTAGAAACCCTTTTACTATTACATTTCAAAAATTTCTTAACAAACAACTAGAGGTTTTATAAAGGTTTAAGTAACATTTTGAGAAATTTGTTAAATATTCATTAACTAAATTGATATTATTTCAAAAAGGTGCATTTGTTGTTGAATTATAAAATTGCTAAAAGTATTATTGTAATAGCAGTGGTTTGGCATCCAATTGTTGGAACATATCAACAATTAAGGTAATATGAACAAAAAACAAGGATTAATTATATTTAGTACCCTGTAATTATTTTATAGGGATTTCAAATAAGACCCTATAGTTTTAATTGAAACAGTTAAGTTTGTTGATTTATAAAAGTACTTCAATTTAGTTCAACTACAAATTTCCGTCTGAAATTATTGGAACCTTTGACTTGTAATACCTATGAAATTTTGAATTAATGGTATCACATTTATTACTAATTACATTACATATTATAAGACAATTTTGAACGATCATTTGTAATTAGATTGGATTGAAATGAATTTTTAAATCAAGTGATTGAATTATTTCAATTGAAACTATGAGGTTTTATTTGAAACTCGCATGAAATTATAGGGTACAAAAATATTAATCCAAAAAATAATGTAAAGAGTAATCACATACAAGGCACACAATGATATACATGGTTAGACAATATGTTTATGTTCACAACAAAAACAAGTGAGTAAGTTTCAGTAAAGAAAAAGAGAAAACAAAGATGGCTCGCTAAGGTCTCAACCTAATCTTCATGGCAATATGACTCCATACCGTAAAAGCCAAATGTTTTACTCAACCCATGTGATTTTAAAATTTATTGACTTGACTCGTACACGTTTAAACTTATTTTTTGAACCCACATAGTTTTTAAAATCGCATCTTCAATATGCACTTTTGAAACAATTTTTTTAATAGAAGCACTATAACACCTCTAAAATCCGATAAGACTAAAACAGTAACCGAATGGTATAAATTATCAGACAATATGAGATTAACCCAAAAACACCAAAGATAGTGTATGCTAAAAAAATTGACAACCTGGTCAACCGAGTGCTGAAATGGATAAATGAGATCGATACGAGAAATTAATTATGAAAATAATATGAAAAAGAGTATAAGACACGAATGGGGACTCAAAGCCGATAAAATAAATAATAGTAATACCGAACCCCGAGTTTATACAAAATTTGCTCGCATTTTATAAAGTGGCATGGTATGAAATAAAATAATATTAAGATGGTAATATATATATATCAAAAATGTCCTACGTATACATGTGTATACGGTATACCTACCTACTAAGCAGTAAATGCAAATATATATGTATAATCAAATATCTGTATCTATATATATATATATATGAATATAGATGCATGAAGAAGCTGCTGGAACAATTGGTAAGCAGCCGAAAACTTTGACCAACAAAAGTTGCCCTACCCACTGATGTGCACATATAGCAACATATATATATATATATATATATTATCAAAGAAGGAAAACAAAAAGTAAGAAGCATGAAGCCTCTAGAGCCAAATTATTTAACAAGAGTCGGTGTATGAGAAGGTTCTAGTTAACTGCCCAACCGACTATGGGAAAAGCTAGAAATTTCTAGATTTATCTATATATATATATATATATATATATAGAGAGAGAGAGAGAGAGAGAGAGAGAGAGAGAGCATGTAGCGAATGGGTAAGCAACCAACTTCTGAAACAAGAAAAAAAGAGTGAAAGTGAGACTAAAGATATTGATAGAAAAGACTGAAGCAGGAGGAAGGAAACTGAAGAAGGAACATTCTGGGAAACCAGAAAGATCGCGAATAGGTAACAAAACTCAACCTTCCTGATTTATTTTAATTTTTGAATAAGCTTTATGATGTTAGAATGATTGTTGAATGGTTAGGGTTCCAAAATTGTAAGAAATTGAAGAAACCGCCAATGATAGACCTTGACAATTGGGTCTAAACTGACATGAATCAAACCTTGATTGAGGTATGGGGATTAAAACTAGAAAGAAAATGATTCACAACACCACAAAAATCAAGTGAAATGACTCAAAAACGAGCTCTCAAACTAGAGTTGCAGGTCATGGGTCTGATTTTTGGCATCTCAAATCGAACCTTTGGTGGAGAAATGAGAGTGTACAATGGAAATATCCCATTAGCCATTAACGGTGGGATCAAGCTTGTGAGCTTGTTCCAATCCACAAAACAAATGCCAAGGTGTTTACTAAGTTTCTAGAATCACATTAGAATCAAGAATAGTAAAAATCCATGGCCAAAAACTCACCAATTTAGTTTTAAAAATTTTCAATCATAGGGTTACTGTTCATCGTCTTGGGGAAGACGATGAACAATATCGGATCTGGGTCGGGTCAACCTGGGTTTGGATCGGGTCAATCCGATTTGGGGCGCATATATGGGTCTTTCAAAAACGTTACCATTTAACTTAATGACAGAAGAAAAGAAAAATAAAAAGAAAGCAACAGAATTGTAGCCAGTGGGGTTAGACCCACTGACCTGCGCAGTATGAGAATCCAATGGCCAAGTAAACAACCACTGTGCCACTGAACCAGTGGTGTAAAGTTTTATCTAGATATATATATATATATAATGTATACTAAAAGAATAATATAATTAAATTAATGTCATTTCATAAAATAGTTTCGATGTCCAAATAAAGTAAAAAGATAGTGTAACCCAATGTTTTTGGGTGCTCTGGACTCAACAGTGGAGTCCATTTTAGCAAATGAGGTACCGAGAAATATGACACATAGAAGCATAAAATTATGAAAATGCCCCTAATACTGTACGAAGCCTAAATAAAGTCCGAATTGGATGAAATTGATACCAATGGAAACCCAAATAATTGTGAACTCGTCTATATACGAAATAATGATTCGGGGTCAGAATATCATAAAATATAAAATAACTAAAATACCCCTAGGCATAGAAAATACAAAGTAAAGGCCGGATAAAGGCTAATCTGATATAAGTATAAATAGGATTTTGAAACAGTTAGACTATAAAATAAGAAATGATCGATGTGTCCCGATGATTAAAAGCAGATACCAAATGAAGTCCAAAAAACTCAAAAATGTATATATAAGATATATGAAATATTATGAGGATTACGATAGGGTCTGCAACAAGAATGATAAAATTATCATTTTGCCCCTAAGGTTAAATAAGTGCCTAATTGATAACGAATGAAGTCCAAATGACATAAAAATATAATTCTAGAAGCTACTAAGCCCACCTAAGGAATGTAATAGCCTCAGTGAAATTCAATGAGTGGGTAATAAGCCAATGAACTTAATTAGGGGATTTGATAGACTCCTAAGATGATGAATAAGTCATGAATGGATGAATTCTGATTTGTCTATGATTAATGATGATTATTTAGGATATGCAAGTATGTACCTGACGTATCTAGAGAGTATCTGTAAATGGAGATAAACGTAATAGTTTGTAAGTAACTTCTATGCTTTAATATGGGTTTTCCCTAGCTATGTCACATGTTTTTCTAATGCTGCCAAATTATACTCCATTACCTACCTGATGAACCTGATTTCTCTAAATTGATGCCAATCAACTTGTGATTAATTATTGTGCTTGTACTTCGATTTGATTTGCTTGTCTATATCATTTGAGAACTTGATTACTGATACTTGAGCTTAAGTATATCTTCATGTATGCTATGTCATGATCTTGTGATATATCATATTGTTGGAAATCTAGTTATACCACACACTTTATGACTCGTTGATTGAGAATTTGATTGATACACACGATTGTATATCATGTGTGGTGTTTGATGATCATGACATTTTGTACGTGCTTAGGGTTGTGCTCAGTCACAATGCCTGTCCACTTACGAATGGCGTTTTGGACCCTTGTGGTCATATGTGTGTCCTTTGAGGACTTGAGATGACAGACCTCTTACGCTATTCAGTTAGCCCGAGAGAGAGGGGCGAACCTGAATGTGCATTTTGGGGGTATGCCGGGCCCCGGTTTGTTTACGCCTCTGTCCTGTTAGACCTCATTATCGATATTATTATCATTCGTTGGATGATCACATTTTATGCCTTGTGAATGATCATATTGTTGCCAACGTGATATATTTTGATTGGCTATCATATTTGTTGTGGCAGCACCTTATCATTGATTTTTGTCATCACCTTCTTGTACCATATTATGAGATATGCCTTTCTTTGGATCCTCGGGTCATTGTTGTTTGCATTTGTGACTGGCTATCTATTATTTTGTTCTTGTATTGGTGACTGACTATTTGTTATTTCGTTCTTCCATATTCTTATGGACTAACCCTGACCCATGGCAAAGCTAGGACCTTACTTACTGAGCTTGTTTAAGCTCACTCTATTTGTCTAACATATTTCAAGACTTATCTCTATTGGATTAGAAGGCACAATGACATGATATCAGTAGGCTAGGAGACATCCCAAGCAAGGATTTGATTGGCACTAGTATGTGAAGATTTGGGTTCTTGTGGGCTGAATCAGACTATTTAGGTCAGTAATATGCTATAATTGATATGCACTAGATGTATTAGGACATGGCTCATGACATTGGTACTCTGGAGATGTTATATGGCTGGTTATAGATTTGCTCTGTGGTATATAACTGAGTTGCATTCCCGAGACCCTACATTTGGAATGCAATTCATTGCTAAGTTCAGAAGTTACCTTTGGTTGGTCGTATTGTCGGTAGGAAGACCGCAAGGTGGCTAACTGGCATCATATTTTCGACATCCGCGTAAGGTGGGGTGTGGGGTGTGACAAACACATTTTCAAAATGCACCTTTAAAAGCACATTTTCAAAATGTGCCTTTAGTTTAACTTTTGCTACATAATTAAGGTTTAATTTAGCAGGCCATGAAAATATAGAAGCTTATCTCGAGTTGAGCTTTTATTTGCATCTTCACATCCCTACCAGCCTACTCTATATATGATCCGGATTAACCCTAATTATCATTTTTCCTATCCAATATTTCAAACACTAGTATTTATAGATGAATGATTGGTAAGTCTTAGTACGGAATCGACTTGACTATTTTTTCAAAATTTTGCCCCCCAAACCTTAGGAACCAATAAATCAGAAGTTCTAAATTAGTTTGATCCCTTTAACTTGCAAAGTACCCATCCGGGCTTATATTTTTTCATCCGATCATTTCACGCCACTATCTTTATACGCAAAGAAGTGGTAGGTCTTGGTCCAGAGTTGGTTTGAATTTGTTTTGACATTTTTCCCCTAAACCTTATGAATTAATAAATAAAAAATTCTAAGTTAGTTTGGTCTCTTTAAATTGCAAAGTACCCCTTCAAACTTATATTTTTCCAACTGATCACTTCACGCTACTTTATTTATGCATAAAAGAGTGGTAAGTCTTAGTCCTGAGTTAGTTTGAATAATTTTAAACCCCTTAATATAAGCATTTTCATCTCATTATCACTGTGAGACAATTAGAGTACTTGATCATTAATTAATAAGCTTATTAAGCTCAATCAATCTTAACAACATGATTAAGATCTTTTTCATTTAAATTAGACATTTTATTTCTATTCATATGACTATCAGTATTACATATATAAATTTTATATCTACGGTATTACAATTTTGTACTAAATTAATTAATATTTGTAATACAAGTTTCAATTTTTTGTTCTAATTACATAACAAAATTATACATAATCACTCATACAAAAAAAAATCATATTTTCACTTATATTAGGTTCACACTCTTATAGTCATCATTAGGTTCTAATAAATTAAAGTTTGATAAATTAAGTTTGTAATAACCTGAAATTTTTTTTTTTATTTATAAAAATTTTTTTGGGTTATTATTATTGTTATTATTATTATTATTATTAAAATATGAAATGTGTATATGTATATGTATGTGTGTAGGTGATTGAATACGTATGGGTGTATATGTGTACAATTACATGTGTAAATATATTACATATATATATATATACCAACAGTGTGTGCACTGTGTGGTTGTTGACAACCGTGTATGTGTGTGTATGGTTGTGTGTGTGTGTAAGGAGATTGAGTGTGTAACACTCAAAGAGGAGAGGTGAGGGTGATTGTGTGTGGTAGTGAACTTCAGGGTATGGAGGGGAGTAGGTCAGGGACAGAAGAGTGGTTTGACTTTGAGAGAGAGAGAAAGAGAGAGAGAGAGAGATGAGGTGATATGTATGTATCCGTAGGTATGTATATGGGGTGTCGATTGGAGAGAAAAAGGAAAGAAAGGTAGAGGGGATAAGAAGGAGAAATAGAGACAAGGTAGAGAGAGAGGCACACCACCACTGAGGTAAGAAACCATAACCGTATGCTTTCTCTCTCTAGAAAATTTCACATATGTCTAATCTGTTTTGTAGCATATTGTTTGATTTAAATTCCTAGGCCTTGTAGAGTATGAAAGATAGGAAATAATGCAAAAGAAACCAACCAAAATGGGTGAGAAATGAGGGAGAAAAAGTGAGTTGCAGGTCACGATTATGGGGAATGGGTTTCATATTTTATGTGTTGCACTTGGTTTTGATGTTGGGAAAATAAGCCCCATTGATGCAGAAAGTTTTTAGAAACAGAGGGGACTCAAAACAGTAAGGGAATGACCATGAAAATTTGAAATAACCAGTTGGCCGGAAAAACGGATGGTGAAGAAAACAGGGTTGTTCCGTTAATTTGGGAGGCTCAAAACTAGGCTAGAATGTTTTAAAAACACTTTAGGATGGTTTAGAATCAAAAAGGGTTTCAAAAACACCAAGAAAATCAAGTTTAAAAACTTGATTTTTTGCAGTTTTCGGCCACTGTCGCCAGAGAAGGCGACCGGAGGCTCACCGAAAAAACGGGGGGTGATACTGCTCGGGTCTCGGGTCTCGAGTCGGGTCCGGGTTCGGGTTCGGGTCGGGTCAAGACCGACTCGCCCCTGCCACGTGTCATCTTCTAGTTTTAAATTGAAATGGGGATGGGGGTTGTTTGGCTACAGGGTTAAGAAATTAAAAATTTAAATTAATTTAGAACAGGGATATCCTATCCCTGTTTTGGATTAGCCACTGTTTGGCTATCTGAATTGGGAATAGGAAGTTTAGAAATTACGAATTTACCCCTATACTTTTTTGAAATTAAATTTGACCCCAGAACTTTCAAAAATTCCACCTTGACCCGTAAACTTTTTGAGAAATTATGAACTGACCCACTAGAATAAAATATTAATTAAATTAATTAATTAATTAATTTAATTATTTAAATGTCACAAAATAATCCAGAGTCCAAATGAGATAAGTCATTAGTATATTTTGACTATCTCGACTATTCTGAAACCAATGGTAAGGTCCGTTTTACGAGACGGGGTCCTAAAAAAATAAAAGAACTGTAATAACATTAAAAATTACCAAAATGCCCCTGAATTGAAACGCAGTCAAACGAACTCCGAATTAAGTAAACAAATAGTGAAACTTTATTATCTCGACCATTCCGGACTCAACCATGGAGTCCAATTTGTGAAAAGAGGTCTTGGGATGTAAGGACCCATGAAAGTACAAAATGACCGTTTTGCCCTCTTTAGCTCAGATGTCCGAATTGAATTCCGCGAAAGCCTAAACCTATTTTCTTCGACGTTCTGGACTTAACAGTAGAGTTTAATTTGGCAAAATAGAAACTTATAAAATAAGAACATAAGATTTGATGAATAGCATAATTAAAGTAACAATTGAACTGAATTCTATTCCATGGTTTTAAGAACACCGAAGGGCAAAGAGAAGGTGGTTTGACCTTCTACATCCTTGCTGTAGTTCCGCTCTACTACGAGTACGCTTTCCTGAGTTGAGGTTGACCCATCAGGTACGATATATTGTGCTAAGTAAGAAATAGAATTACGTTTAGGAATGATTTGCATGTTGATTGAATGGATCATATATTTAATTGTTTAATGTCAGAAAATCACATAAGGAATGTTGCTTTAAAACCATGAAACCTTGAGTTGATTGTTTACGTTACTTATGTGCTTCTTGCTGCTCTATGGAGATATGATTTGTTATATGTGTTGGGTTATACGTGATCTATATTTTTGGGGAGTTGTTAAGATTGTGAACACATGGCTTGAGTATGTATTTTCGTTGATCATGTATTGCATACATTTATGTGGGAGACGTTTTGTTATTCAGATGTTGTGATTGCTTTAAGTGGAATGCATTGTTTAAAAGCATACTCTATGTGTTGGTAAAATTGCTTATCTGAGATTGTATTATTGCATTATGGAATCAAGGCATATTGGCATAGTGTGATGCATTGAAAGCATAGTGTGGGTTGAGCACGTGATGCTAAATATGGTACTCAGCTTCCACTAGATGTGTTCTGAAAATGAGACGTTGTACTCAGCTTCCATCAGATGTGTTCTGAAAACAAGACATGGTACTCAGCTTCCATCAGATGTGTTCTAAAAACGAGACATGGTACTCAGCTTCCATCAGATGTGTTCTGAAAACAAGACATGGACATGGCATAGATTTGACATGATTGTGGCATAGAGTTGTGTGGGTGTTTCATCGGCATTGTCACTACATTGCATGGATAATATGGATGGCATGTGGATTGTTGCTATTATGTGGCATGGACGATTTGGAAAGCATGTGGATTATTGGTATTACATTGCATAGATGATTTAGAATGCATGTAGAGATAAATGTACACTTGCAAATGCCACGCCTTAAATTATGTTAACAAGTTGGATGACATGTAGATTATTGCTAGTACGTTGTATGATCATATTGAATGACATGTAGATATAACTGTACACTTGCACATGCCACGCCTTAAATTATGTTAACGAGTTAGATGACATGTAGATTCTTGCTAGTATGTTGTATGATCATATTAAATGACATGTAGATATAACTGTACACTTGCACATGCCACGCCCTTAATTTTGTTTCTTGCATTAGCATTATATTGTACCAGCAGTTGAGCTGACCCATTCGTGGGACAAACATTTCAAATGACGCTCTTGGCATTTGAGACTTGAGGAAGTCTTACAAAGTGGAGGAGATATGAGCTTAGGAGGATATTTGGCCCATGAGGGAATATCTTGTGATGTAGGGTTAAGTCCGAATGACATGTTGAATGTATGTTGATGAAAATGAATGTAAGCTAAGTTTGACTTGAATCAGTTAGGTTGCCTTTTATTTCTTTATTATTTTATTTTCCTTTCGTCTCGTCAGTCGCGCCACAGGGTTCACTGGAATTCGGGGCGTGACAAAGTTGGTGTTTCTCATACCTTCAATTTAATTCCCAATTTAACATAACTACTATGTTCTTTCTTTTAAATAGATATATTGTCAAAATGATTCATAGGTTTGATTTGGGAATAAAGATTCAACACACATACAAACATAGGTATATTCATATATTAACAGAGAGATTGTTTGTAAAATAATGAATAATGACATATTTTTAGTGATAATATAATCAAATTTACGAAGTAAAATAAGGATACATTATTAACTTTTTAATCAATGAATCAACACACTCAAATTGAATACTAACCTTAATTAAAATAAAATATCACACTTAAATCATACATACATTTAAACTAACCAAAACATACATAAACACATATATACATATATTTAAACAATACTAAAACACACACACACACACACACTTCAATAGATAATATGCATACCCGATGTCACGACCCGAAACTCACCTTATGCGGATCTCGTATTGCGGGGCCGACCCTATGGCCTTCTCTACTTTTCCCATTCTTTTACCAATGATATCAGTAAATAATATAAACATGACATTAAAGTGCAGAAGCTTTATTACAATTATTGTTCAAAGACTAAACTTAAACTAACAATAAACTGATCATGAACCACTCTTAGGTGGTGAGTACATGGGAAAGACTTCTTTCATTACTATTATGCTCCTCAACTGTCTCCTTAATCTCCTGATCTCTACTGTGGTTCTGTAACATTCTCACTTGAAAAAATTTAGTAAGGAGTGAGCTACAAACTCAGTAAGTAAACGCCTATCTCAAATACGGGATTAGAGTAATCATGGAACATATAGGATCATGGATGAACATGATAGCTAGTCATGGAAACAATTTCAGTCAACAGTAAGGTGCCAAAATGGCCAATGAACAGTAAGGCATGATAACCCAATAAGAACAGTGATATAACATGAATACGGGAACATTCAACATTCACAATCGACGTAAATGTACTGCCACAATGGAATGATCTCAATCGAGTCAAATGAATAAAGGTACTGTCAACATGGAACTATTCATAGTGAAATGAAACATCACATGAATCAAATGAACATCACATAACAGTCAACATGAACGATGCATTTACTCTGTTCAGGGTTTGGCAGACCCTCGATCTTTTGGGGCCCGGCATACCACCTTTAACATGAAGGCATATAAAATGCCATTAAAACTCACTGCGTAAAAACGCTATCATTGCCACATGTCCGTTTGACTCGTAGGTCCCATAAATTGACCCGTAGGTCCAGTTAATCAGATAGCATCAGAAGGGTAATGTGTCTGAGCACAAGACCCGGCATTTAACATAAGTTAGGATTTTGTTGTATTCCATATGAAGTGTACAAGCATGGAACATCGTAACATAAACATACAGTGAATAGACCTCAATATAGTAAATTAAGTCATGAAGTATCAATCAGTAAACTTCCACTAGATAGAACAATATCCAAGTGGGAACAATAACAGTGAACATATACTCATGAGTACAAGCTTGGCAGTAATAAAAAGATCGTGGCTTGGGAAACCACGTATAAGAGATAGGAATCCACTTACCTTATCAGTGTCCTAGTATTCCGTGACTTTCTTCTTTCCCTTTGACTTGCCTATACATCAATAAACATGTTTCAGCTTTAATGTCAGTCATCAAATTTATGCCTCGTTACTCTAAATATTTCTTTTATGACTTTATACTTTTACTACTTTTAACTTGATCCTATTTACCCAAGGTAAAATGGTCATTTACGCGTCTCTATCTTTTGGGTTCTATTTCACAATTTGGACTTCACCGTTGAGTCCAGAAGGTTTGAAATAATAAAAATCCATTATTTACTCATCTCAATCGAGTCCGTTTGACTCACCTTCGACGTAGGGGCATTTTGGTCATTTTGACGTTTCTACAGGTACTTTATTTTTCGAGACTCTGTCTCGTGAAATGGACCTTACCATTAAATCCAAAAGGTCCAAAACAGTAGGTTTTCATTATTCATTCGACTAATTTAAGCCTCGGAATTAAATTTAAAATTTATTAATTTAAATCACTTATTTAAATTAATTAATATAGCTAATACATATATTATTTGAGTCCAACAGACCACATGTGCCTTGGTGGCACAGTGGCTAAGCCTCTCACCCTTTCCCCTTTAGTCTCTGGTTCAATTCACTGTCCATAATAATTTTTCCATTTCCTGTTATCACATTTTTTTCATTGTCGTTCATTTCCTGTTCATGTTTAAGCCAACCATTGAACAACTTCTCCTTTTTAACCAAACACTCTCCAAACTCAAATTTAAAAATTTACTCATAAAGTACAAGTGTTAGGCAGCCATCTGAATGGGTGGGCTGGGTTGGACCCGACCCGATTTGGCCTAAAATAAATCACAAAACTCCCGCCGCAACGCATGCTCTGTTTTTTTTTTCTTTCCTGTAAGTTCCATTTTCCCTATCGTTTCTAGATCTTTTTCTTAATTCAAATTGTAATATGATCCCAATTCTATGCATAATAAGATCCGAAAATTATTCGTGCTTTTCAAAATTTAAGACAGAAAGCTTTTACCCCTTTAATGCTTCAACAGAAACCTTCTTGCTCATCCATATAGCTCCCCTGCTGTCAACACCTTTGAAACCTCCAGAAGACAGAGATCCCATCTCCGCTGGAGGCGTAGGGTAGGACACCCTATTAAAATTAACACTTCTTTGGAGTTCAATAACCTCAGTCCTCTTCTTCGCTTTCCGGTTTAGAGAGTAACGCGACTTCACAACTGGACACCATCCATTCGAACACCCCTTTTCAACTTCGGCTTTGGCTTGGATGACTTGCTCTGCCCTGTTTTCAAAAACACTGGCTATTGTCGCAACATCACCCTCACCCCCACAACCACCAGAACTGTTGCCGCCACTGTTCCGGCGATCAACCAATCTCTTCAACACAAGTGTAATACGGTAAATCATAGATTCATTTGAATAGATTTAAGTCTGATTCTCTGTAGGGTATTCAACTGAGCCGTCACCATGATACAAGTTATTCATTAAACCAATTGGACTCTGCGAGTTAAAAACTTCTAAACTACATCTCAAACTCTAAATCACAAAATGAAATGTTTCGTTTACAAGCAGATCACAATCACAGGAGTTCCGGAACCAAAACTACGCAAGAAGAGGAATGGATCTAAAGATGTGCATATGAAATCAAACCTCGACCGTCTGATTTCCATGTCTGTCGAAGATCTGTCGTGCCTTGATGAATTGGATCGCTGCTGCCAGACTCGTTGGCGCAGGTCCTCCATTCGGAAGTCTCATCAATCATGTGCTACTCGCGCACGACGCCGCACTCGGAGCAGGCGGTGTCACCTGTCGAGTGGTCAAACACCACCTCTACTTCGCCCACTGCCTCGATCCCCGTAGTCTTGGAGGTCCCCGTCGCCCCTTCGGTTATACGGCTGACACCCCTGTTTCGCCGCCCTACCCATCTCTCCTTGATCTTATTTCTTTTCTTCCCTCTCTCTCCCTTTTTTCTTCCTTTCCTTTCCCTCTTTATTCTCCCCATTCCGCTTCTCCCTCAACCAGTAACCTCCCGCCCCTTTTCAGCGCCCTTTCATTTCTTACACATAACTCTCCATCCTTTATGTGTAACCCCCCCTTTATGTTAATATATATATATATATCCACCCATATACATGTATATATATACATATATATATATATATCTAACACCACATGCCATAACATAATTTTTATTTATTTATTTTATTTCTAATTCTTATTTTATTTTATTTTATTTTTTATTATTTTATATTTATTTCCATATTCGTTAATGGCTTGCTCGATATAGCCCGTCATTGTCCGTATATTCGAAACCATTTAAATTTCACAATCATCTGTTCCTTTCGGTACCATGACATAAAGCTCTATCGGTTCGGTTTACATGGCTCGCTCGGTTACGATTTGGGTCAGGGTATTACACCCGATATACAGAGAGATATGGTGACTAGTGCGAGGTGGGAGTCGTCGTCGCGAGGCATCGCCAACGAGATAGAGAGATTGAGAAAGAGAGAGATGGTGGCCGGTGCGGGGGTGGCATGGCCGGTAAGAGTTGATGTTGTTGGGTGTTAACAGGGAGATTGATAGATAGAAAGAAAGAGAACGATGGTCGATAAGAGATGAGAGAGAGATCGATTAAGAGAAATAGATAGAAAAATGGTAGGGCATCACGTTTCATTTGAGGATTTACAAGCTTATTAGTGAGGTAGAAATGGGCGCCTCTAATAAACAACTTTGAGTTGCTAAACAATTCTACTGTACTTAAATAATGTCATCTTAATAAAACCAAGAATTAGTGACACATGCCAAACATTAACAATATTAGCAACGCACATAAGCAATGCATATTGTATGTCACCTGTTATTTCCCCAAGAAGTGAAACTATCTAGTGGTATTAGCGATGGATGGCCTGTGTCTCACTAAAAGGCCTTTTTTTTAGTGGTAGCTTCTCATCATTCAATACCTTGTATAAGTTTAACACCTTGTGTAAATCCTATTGTTCTAACAAAGTAGGCATATTTATTCTTTTATTTTATTTCCCTTCAATTTCTTTTATCAACCAAACAAAAGAAAATAATTCTGTTCTCCAACCAAACATAGTTGTCACGACCCGAGACCCCACCCTATGTGGATCTCGTGTCGCGTACCCGATCCAATGCTGCTTGTCGAACCAAGGGTCTCAACTTGCAACACAATCAGTGCTACTAACATGCAACAACTAAATGCGGAATAAAATAAATAAAAGTTGCATGTAATTTATATAATGTTTACAAAATGCGGAATACAAAATTTCTTAATACAACTGTTCATCCCCAAGACGTGGATAACATGAGAGAGCTACAAGACTGTCTGTACAAAGTATTACACTTACAACTTCAAAAGAAATGTCCACTGCTATCTAGCTAACTACTACTGCTACAGCTACTGCTCTTCTATAGCTTCCTTTCCTTAAAGGGTTGGTAAGTTTGGGGTGAGCTAACTAGAGCTAAATAAGTAATTCTCTTTTGCTCTGCCATGTGTACATGAATATAGAAAGCATTATCCATAAAAGAACTAGGATAGATGCAGATGTGCTAGCCAGTCAATGAATATAGAACTCAATATCAAATGATAGAAACTCAAATGATAAAGCAATGAAATCTGTCTAATAATATAATCATACGCACTCAAATGAAAGCTGTGAAATCTCATGATTATTTATAATGATATAATATGATCAAGCTATGATAATCAATAAATGATAGTGATATCAAAACTGGTTGATGCACTCAGCTAGGGCCCGGCTACCCCCTGAGCTTGTATTCAGATCTGCTACGGGCTGTTTGAATACGGCTCTGTGTACACTGTATAATAATAATCTGTTCGAAATCTGGATCCGAAGCTCATAACTAGACCCGAAGCTCATAATTAGCATCAGATGGAGATGTGACTGAGCACAAATCTGGCACTAATAATATATCAGGATCATGCTACCTCCACGAAGAGTATAAATGTGGAACATAACTGTTCTAAGCAATCTGACGTAACAATAGCTATCTGAACTACGGTTACTAGACTGCTTCGAATATAACTGTCTGGCCCTCACGACCCTGGGTACAAGTATACAATGAATCTGTGCACAAGTGTACAATCATGATCGAGATATAAATAGAAATCAATAAATACTTCCACATGATAGGGCAATATCAATGTGGCTCAAGAAACACTGGTATATATGGAATACAACAAGTGATATATGAAAAACTGTTGACATGGCTTGGAATGTAACACATACAGAGATCAGAGATTACTTACCTCTTACTGTTTCTGTCTAGAAGGTCAAAACTGCCTTCTTCTTGTATCTCGGTGTTCCTAAGATTCAGGAAACTCAATCTCAGGCTATAGTTATATGAATTATGATATTCATCAAATTTTATGTCTTTTCACTATTGATATCTCTTTTACTTGAATAGACTTTACTATTGAATCCAGAATGTCGAACAAAGTCGATTTAGGCTTTCGCGGAATTCAATTTGGGCTTCTGTACTAAAAAGGGCAAAACGGTCATTTTGCACTCTTACGGGTTCTTATTTCTTGGGACCTCTTTTTACAAATTGGACTCCACAGTTAAGTCCAGAATCCTCAAAATAATAAAAATTCACTATTCTTTTATTTTAATCGGAGTCCATTGGACTACTTTTCGACTTAGGAGCATTTTGATAATTTCTCCTTTCTAATTAATTAAATTAATATTTAATTAATTTATTCCTCGGGTAAATTCATAATTAACCATAATTTCTTGACACAATCATAATTTCACAACTTCTATTTTAAATTAAATTTAACTAAACAATAATTAAAACTAACCTTTGACTGGTTGCAGTCAATATTCCACCGGCATTGAACTCGTCATTTAATAACTGCCCCGGGTTCGGCTAAAAGGTCTAACCCAATCAAGAACCAACTAATTTGAGCCCCTCTTGAACTAACCATGACTGTCAAAAACCAATTTTTGGATGGAGCCTCAATTTATACTCCTTCATGAAGTCTTCAAATAATCCCAACCAATGGTTAAGATTTAACCTCCACTGCCCCTTACGTGTCACGTTATAAGGCCTGTGAATGTAACTACCTAAAAATTCACTCTCTGCACTTACGCTACACCAACACAAACATATATAATTTTATATTTACTATTTTTCCCTGCTGCCCCAAATCCCCCTTTTTTTTTCTTTCTTCTCCATTTTCACCTGCACCACTTGCTTATGCGGTTGCTGCTTCAACGTGTCACTGCACAGCCATTTTCTTTGCTCCAACCCATCACAGGAACTGAATCAGTCCCCCAACAGCAGCTCTCACTTCCTCTATAATTCATCTCTTTCCCCCATAATATTTCATATACATATATATATATATATACATTAAATTATCTCATGCACTGTTGCTCCAAAAACATCCCCAGATCTGCTGCACCTACTGTTCAACCGCATCAAATCTCCTCCACTTCCATTACAACAACCCATCAGGTTTTCTATCAATGGCTGCTGCTCAAAAATATCCAACTGAACCAACCCACATCCATGTAACAGCTGCAGCCACGGCTACACAACATATATATTTATATTTATCAGCTGCTGTACACTATCTCTTTCCCCACCTGCATCACCATCTTCCTTGCTCCATTCTGGTTTGCCGCCTACTGCTACGCACCACGCAGCGCTACTGCTGCTCTCCATCTTACCCTTTTTCTCTTTCTTTTGGTTTCAACGCTACACATATACATATGTAAACATATATCTCTTCTTCTTCTTCTGCACGCTACCCAACACACATATTTTATATATATATATATATATATATATATCTGCCTTCTTGCACCGCCACAAGCAACATACGTATACATATACGTATGCTGATCTCCTGCTACACGTTACACACCTGCACCCTACTCCTGTACCGCCCCTCTCTATGCTCTTTTTTTTTTTTTTTTTTTCAACAGCTACAGCTGTAACATCCCTTGCCCCTTTAATTTACTTTTTCCCTACTTTTTCATTTCCTGCTTTCTTTTCTCTTTTCTTGTTCTACTTTAACACATCATATATATATATATATATATATATCATATATGATATATGATATATAATATATGAGACACACACACCACACGGCCCACTTTTCTAATTTCTTTTCTTCCTTTATTTTTTTTTCTTGTTTCCTTTCTTTTTTTTTCTTTCTTTCTCACTTGCATGCCTTTGCATGCTTTTACATATATATATATATATATATATATATATATATATATATAATAAATTGCATTATATATATAAATACATTTATACTAATGCATATATTTATAAAATATATATACATACATAACCATTTATATATATTTTTATACTTGTACATATATTTTTATAATTATTTTTATATACATATATTTATATTCTCGCATTTATTAAAATTCACTGTGCACGTATATCGAGGCATGTACTGGCCTACGTACATGATTCTCCGTACCGCTCGGATTTATCGTCCGGTACTTCTGGGTACTCGGGATTATTTAAAATTCACTTCTCGTATTTTTAAACTGTATATTTTTAAATTAATGGATTGTACTATCTGTCTCGAACCACATGCCCATTACTGTATATTATTTATTGCGATGCTTCGGGCGAGTATATGTCGGGTATTATTTTTATTAGCTCGATCTGTTCGTACTTGGCTTTTCTTAATCTCGAAATTTCTTAAGATTATAACTTTTGCTGATTACCTCGGTAATCGTACCCGTCACGGTATATTTCTCATTAAAATAATTCGGTATATCTTAGGGTCCATTGTTCTCAGTCTGAATCAGTCTTGGTTTACTCTTGATATTATGATCATTGCTTGGTTAAAGCTCAATATTATTATTTGACTCTTTTTAGATAAAATTGAATTATTCTACTTATTCGGAACTCATGTTCGATTACAACTGGTATTACGGCACTCGACTCGACCTATCTCAGTTTACATGTACTCGATCGGATCTACCTTGGTCTACGTGCCATATCCTGGGTCGGGATATTACAATAGTTAGAAACAAAAATTGATTTCCTAAAAAAATATGTAAAAATAATATCAAATATTATGTTTGTTTAAAAATAATGTCAAATGTTAGGCTTATTTTCAGTTTATCCTTCAAGTACTTTGTGTAAGGAAAGACCGTACTGGTAATGATTATTATTTTTTAAAAGATAGGCCTTAGCACAATTGGTAAGATTTTTGCACTATAACTTGACCTAAATATTATGGGATTGACTCAAAAAATGGAGTTATCAAGATTCAATCACTTTTTTTTAAAGCATATTTAAGAGTCTGTCAATTGTAGTCATCAATTTGGAAATATATCATCTTAATGAAGAAAATTAGTAAAACATCAACTAAATTAGAAAATTACAATTTTTTTCCTCTTTATATTTTTGTATGACAAAACTATCGTTCTAATAACTAAGCAAATTTATTAAATTTTACATCTAACCCTAGCTCTCATCCCTACCTCTACCCCTTCCTCGTCTTCTTATTCCTTCACTATCTCTAATCGTAACTCTCATCTCTCTCCTTCTCTTATTCCTTTTCCATTTCATACAAACCCTAACTCCAACCTTAAAGTTCAATCAATCAAAATACCCAAAATTTCAATGAAAGGACCACTGTCATCATTGTTAAAAAAGATCATCTTGGCCTTTCTATCTTTATAGTATGGAGATTATACTAGAAAGAACTAGAACGTATTTCGTTCTGGTGAAACTCTCACAATAATCAAGTGTAGCTATTATGACGTGAGATGCAATTTGAGTTTGAAACTTTCCAATGTTCATTTAGTTTTTACTCAAATATTTTGAAAACAATTCTTTCCTTATCCCAAAAAATTTGCATCATGTCCTAAAGGTTTTAAACTTTCCTTTAAGCAATGATTTGAATATTTGAATTTTATTGCATTGATTTGAGTTTAAGTTTGAGTAATGATAGATTGGTATGGGTTTGAACCATGGGTCGAAGAGGATTTTTACTCAAATTTAAGTTTGAGTCACTATTGGAGATAACCTTAGAATAGTTGTACCCAAGCATTGTGAGAGTTGCACAAGGCCATATCACAATGATTTTTTTAGCAGTAGGGTAAGGGAATGATGATAAGTTATTTATTTATTTTTGCAGTGATGGGGTACGAAAAAAGGGGTGGTTGCAAATCGAAGTTTTTTTTTTTTTTTTTTGCAGTAGTGGGGTAAGGAATGTGTTTTGAAAGTTCTTGGTGCTTAGAGAGCATTAAAGCTTTAGGAGTGGTGGTTGCGGTGGTAGTGGAGGCAGTAACAATGAGGAGAAGAGGCGTGGTGGTGGCAGCAATAGTGGCGGTAGTTGGTGTGGGTGGGTTGGTGGTGGCTAGTGTTGGGAACAAATCAAAACACGTTTTCATTCTGGTGTAACTCTCATAATATTCAGGTGTAACAATTATAAGATGAGGCAACGTCAAGAGCAACTAATACAACACTTTATAATAGTTGCATCCAAACGTTGTGAGATAGGCCACTTCACGATGTTTGATTTTATTTTGCAGTAATTTAGTAGAAAGAGATGGTGGTTAAAGATTGAAGTTGTTTTTTTCTTTTTTTGTTTAAGTGGTGGGGGCAAGGAAAGTGTTTTGAAAGTCCTTAGAGCTTAGGAAGTGGTAGATCTTTGTGAATAGTGGTTGTGGTAGTAGTAGAGGCGATAATAATGATGAAAAAGAAAGGTGGTGGCGTCAGTGGATGAGGACAGGCTGATGGCGGATGATAATGGGATTATGATTAGAGTTAGAGTTAGAGTTAGGATTTTGAAAAGAAAAGACAAATATTTTGTCACGCCACAAATTTTCAAAACCCGAGGAGTGATTGAAAATGACTTAAAAATAATTAATAAAATATAATTGAATGAATTTAATTGATTAAATATTTATTTTCCCATGTTTTCCAAAATTAAGAATGAAAAATACTAACTTGACTCACCCAAGATGAATTCTAAATACTAATCAAATACCTCTCCAACCAATGGTCAAAACTAGTCTAAGTCATGTCCAAGCATGACCTCCAAGGTAGCCCCAAAAATGTCTCTAATGCACCTTAAAATAATAGCCCAAAATGGCCCCAAATATTGTTAAAAAACAACTTAGAAGGTTGACCAAAAATGGTCTCAGACATGGGTAAAAACTAGCCAAAAAGGTTTCCCAAGGTGGCTCAAATTGATGGCTAAAGTAGGCTAAAAATTTCCTAAGGTATAGACCAAGGATAAGTCAAAAATCCTACTTAAAGTAGTCTAAGGAAGTGGCAAAACATGACCTTGAATAATGACTAAAATGTGTCCCAACAAAGTGCCTAACATGGTTAGGCATAATGGTCAAAAGTGGCCTAAAAAGGGCTCCAAAAGCTGGTATCTAACATAGAAGTGAATGGCCTTGAAATGGCCTTGAAGGGCATGTCATGGCATGCCCATGGCTGTAGGTGCGTGCGAAGCAGACTATAATACCCCAACCCAAATTGTAACCGAGTGACCCATGTAAACCCAAGCTGTTAGGGCTCTATGTTATGATATCGAATGAAATGGACAGTTTTGGAATGTGAATAGTCTTGAATGTACAGACGATGCCCGGGCAATACCCGAGCAAGCCATGAGTGAGTATCGAAAAATATTCACATGTGAGTATACGTACAGGTATATATATATGAGCATGTATGTATATGTGTGTATATATATACATATGTATCTAATATAAGTATATATATATAACCATATATATATATATTGAGTATATGTATATATATACATATAGTCGTACATGTATATATATAGGTGTGTATATATATATGTTTTGTATAAGTGTTAATATGTATATGTAATGGTGTATATATAGCTATATATGTGTGTGTGTGTGTGTGTGTGTGTGGCATGTGCAGTGCATGAGTGTTGTGTGTGAGCTGAGTGTGTGTTTTGTGTGTGTTGGGAAAAGGGAAAGGGGCTGCCGAGACCATGTGAGGGGGGGATATATTGTGTATATATATATATATTATAATATATATATATATATAATATCATAAGTATATAATGTATTATATAAGAAATATCAAAGGAAGGTCAGAAAATGGAGGAAGAAGAGGGGAAAGAGAGAGAGAGAAACTGAGGCAGTGAAGGAGAGAGAGAGGGGAAGGATATTTTGAGAATTTGACCTATAAATACAGAGATGTGTATGCTAGAAAATAAGAAAGACACATAAGGAAACCAAAGGAAGAAAGAAAAAGGAGCAAGTCAAAACAGAGGGATACTGTGCGACTAAGGTAAGTTTTTAGGGTTTCTGAAATTTGAATTATGGGTTTATTTAAAAGCATGCTAGAGTTTGTATAATTGCCAGGGTTATAATCTAGAGATCAAATGAAACATGTTGGAAAAAATAGGAGAGAAAACCATGGAGGAATGGGCAAGAAACTTCAAGTTGCAGGTTTCGGTACCTTAATATTTTATATGATTTTCTTATTTTTAAGAATGGGAAAATGTTCCCTTAGGGTACAGAAATGAAAAGGAAGGACGTTTGGGCAAAATTAGTGTTCAAAATAGTACGAAATAAGAAAAACAATCCTCACCGGAAAATTGGGTCTCACCGAAGACCCACTGAATTTTTGATATCTGTGAAACTATGTTAAGCTAATTTAAAAAATAACCTTAGGAATGAAAACCTCACAAAATATAGGAAAGAACCACATTGAGTTTATGTCGGAAAGTGGCCGAAAAAATGTCACCGGTGCCGAAGGAGACACCGGAGACTCACCGGAGAAGACGATGAATAGTACTTATGAAACGGCGTCGTGTTGTGATATATTGTGGTAAAACTGTGTTGTTTTAGTTATGAATTTTTTTTTAATTTAAATGCGATTATGGCCTGTTTGGTTACAAAGGTTCTGAATTTAATTTGTTATATCGGATAAGGGCTGGGATAGCTTATCCCTGTTTAAGCCCTTTATTCGTTGTTTGTCTCCTTTGTTTATTAATCTTGTTCCTCATCCCATTTACCAATAATAACACCAATAGAATATTTATTTGTACAATTTTATTTTTTCAATATCCATAATTATGTTTCGAAAACAAAATAACTACTTGGAGCTCGATGCTTCTCATTCATATTCAATACACAATTCTATACACTCCAACATAAAATTAAGCTTATAACTTACACAAAGTCTAAACTTTAAACATGAAATAAACTTCATGGGACTTATGCCTCTACATATAAAATATAGCCCTTGGGCCAAATATAGTTCAAAATCCACTTCCCCCTCCATGCTTCAAGACTTCATCAAGTCTCATATGCTGGGAGTCTCATCTGAAAAATATAATCTCATGTAAGGTAAGTGCGATAACTTGTATGACATAATGCTAAACAAAGAATAAAAGTAAGTTATGGCATGTGCAAAGTGAAAATTTGTGAACTATAAACCCTCCAATTCACTAATGCAATGCAATGGTAATATGCATGACATACACATGCAACTCTATGCCCAACACATGTCTCGCTTCACGGTCCACTCCCGTTGGAATGCAAGCACCACTCATTTGGCCAAATTTTGGGTTTTTCACCACAAGATCTACACGCTCATAATGCATAGCACCAAAGTGCTCAACACACTTCATGTTTCTAAAGCTTCACAATGTGCCAATATGCTTTAATTTTACCATGTAATTCTATGAGGCATTTTATCAAACACATGGAGGTGCCTTAAATTATACATCATACATTCTAAACAAAAACTACTTGAACATAACTTCCAAAAATAGCAGATTCTTCATCATCGTCTTCTAATCCAAACTGCTGCTAATCACCTGAAATGGGGGGTCCGAACAAAGTCCGGGTAAGCTAATCTAAGCTTGTGAGCAATTCCAGTATTCGTCATGGGGTTTCAATTAGCAGTGGTTTTTAGTACATAAGAGTTTCTAAAACATTCACTGCTAATTGCTCGTATACTTGAACATAGAACATATGCATTTCTTAAAACAGATAGCTTTGAAACATTTAAATTATTCAAGCTAAACTCGTACTTCGTCAAATAGAGTATATAACTCGGAACATATACATTTCATAAAACAGATAGCTTTGAAACATTTAAAGTATTCAAGCTATACTCGTACTTCGTCAAATAGAGTATATAACTCGGAACATATGCATTTCATAAAACAGATAGTTTTGAAACATTTAAAGTATTCAAGCTATACTTATACATATGAACTTCAAAACATGTATTTCTTAAACGTAATGCTTGAAACATTTAGAGTATATAAAACTCAGAATATATGCATAGTGAAAATGAGGGTAAAACCTGCTTGCATTTTCAACATCATTTGTCATCTTATCACTTTCATTAGTGGAATTCGTTTCGAACTAGACTCCCATATTACGTATAAATGGAGATATCTCATTGCCTGGGGGACTAGGTCCTGCTACCGGGCATTTAACAGTCAATTGAGTTCCGTACAACCCAAAATCCCATCATGTTTTTATAAATTAATTGAGTTCCGTACAACCCAAAAATCCATCATGTTTTTATAGATTAATTGAGTTCCGTACAACCCAAAAATCCATCATATGTTTACAGATTAATTGAGTTCCGTACAACCCAAAAATCTGTTATTTAAAAAGTCGGCTGAGTTCCGTACAACCCAACCAAAAACTCATGGTGCTTAGGCACATCTTTTCTTACATTCAAATACATTTAATACATAATTTCTTCAAATAGGTGCTTCTCATAAACATTTAAAACATCATGTACATAATTTCATAACAAATCCTTTAAACATTTGATATAACAAATTCAGAACACTTTACATAATTTGGCATTTAAAACTTTAGACATGCTGAAATATGTTTTAAGAAAACTGTGACAGAAACCATTCTCTGAGCATGTCATAATAGAGTTTATAAAGATAGAACAATTTAAAACTGAATCATATAAATACTGAATTTGAAAATTCAAACACTTCATATCTTTGAAACTTAAAACCTTTTCAAATCCATGGAGTTAAATCTCCACTTCAAATACAGGGTTACTCACCTTGGTCCTTTAGGGTTAGTGCTAATAATGCACTTTCCCACTTCCTTTGTAGTTCCTAAGAACAATTCATAATAACCTCATTAACTTCACATCACTGCAATATCACCTATTGATGCTTCTTTAACTTATGCTTAGTTCGTATTAAAATCCTGAACGATTTATAGTTTAATATGTACTCGTACTCTTATCCTACGACACAATTTAGTGTGTTAGGAATTAAATTTATTTCAATTCATACTCTTCTGGTAGCTCCATTAACTTTAATTTAATTTCATTTACTTCACATGTTACGCGTCATGTCTTCTCGTATTTTATTTCCTCGTACTTGCCATAATTTAGTACTTCGGCAATATTTCAAGTTATAGTCATCTAACAAATGCTATTCATCAAATTTTCTCTTTTTATTTTAGACACTTCTCTTGATTGAATAGACTCTATCATTGAGTCCGGAGCGTCGAAGAAAGTTGGTTTAGGCTTTCCTAAAAGTTAATTTGGACTTTTGTATGTAAAAGAGCAAAATGGTCATTTTACCTATTTACGTGTCATATTTTTTCGTACTTCGTTTCGTAATTTGGACATCACCATTGGACTCAGAAGGCCCGAGATAGTAAGAATACACTCATAACTTGTTAATTTTGAACAAGGGGTATTTTGGTCATTTTACCCCTTTACG
Organism: Nyssa sinensis; assembly: GCA_008638375.1. Classification (NCBI taxonomy): domain Eukaryota; kingdom Viridiplantae; phylum Streptophyta; class Magnoliopsida; order Cornales; family Nyssaceae; genus Nyssa; species Nyssa sinensis. The sequence goes on from CM018033.1 coordinate 6,849,043, forward strand.
TGTCTTTATTTTTTGGGGCCCTGTCTCGTAAAACGGACCCCACCATTAGTCTCAGAATGTCCAAAATAGTTAAAATACACTATTCATATGTTTAATTTGGACTTCATTTGCTTCATTTATGACTCAGGGGCAAAATAGTAATTTCACCTTATTTATTAAATAATTAAATTAATTATTTAATTATTCTCCAGGGGTATAATTGTATAAAATTCTCATCAGTTGGGCCACAGTAAGATTTTCCAGAAGTTCTGAGGTAAATTCGTAAATAGGAAAAGTCTTGGTTTATTTATTTTAAATAAATCATAAAACCAGTGGGTTCGGTTGAATTTCAAGTGAACCGGTCCGGTCCCTTTGTAAACCAACCGGTTTAGTCGGTTTGCCACGTGATGCTGATGTCATGATGACGTCAGCCCTAAAGTTTTAAAAATTAAAACAAAATGCTGTCGTTTAAATAAACCTGTGACCCGTTGGATCCGGATTTAACCCAGACCCGCAACCGACCCATAGTCCGACCCGAACAGTGTCATCTTCCCCAACGGGGTCGACACTGTTCATGTGAAACCCTATTTTTTTACAGTCGGATTTCAGTGATGTTCTTCGAGTCTATTTCTTCTGTTTTTTGTTCCAAACGTTCCCTAGACCTTTAAAGCATGTTTTTACATTAATTTAGGGCTTCGAATATAGCTCAGGTGCTCGGTCCAAGTCGCGATAACCAGACTTATAAACCGACGGTTCATGCTCATTTCTAAGCCAAATCACATGGGATTTGTTCTGTTGTGATCCCCTCTTCATGGGGTTTCATTTTTCATTCACAAAGGTAGGTTTAACATCGAGTTTAAGGTAATGGGTTTCAAACCCGAAACCTGCAAGTTAATTTTTGGAGGTCATTTCTTGGGTTCTGTGATCACGTAGTAGGGTTTTTAGAACCCTCTTAATCTCTGTTTGAAGTTTTGGTAAGCCAAAATGGATTTGGCAGAAGTCGGTTCAGACTTGCTTCAAGCAAGGTCTTCAATGGCTGCCTCTTCTGGGTTTGGTGTTTTTACGTGTTTTCATAGCCTAAAATCATTTCTGAATAGGTCTAAATACAGTTTAAACATCATATACACATGAAACAGTCGATTTTTCTTACACATATACAAGATATCCTAGAGAGAGAAAATTAAGGTTTGATGTATTTCTCACCTCTTATCACTGTTTTTCTCCTTCTTCTTGCTCTGATTCTCCCTCTATTCTCCTCAGTTTCCCTTCCTTGATTTATTTCGTAAGAAGCAAGCATGCCTTGCATGCTTTGCTTTTAAAGAGAAGCAACCGACCTCTCTCTCTCTATATATTTCTCTCTCTCCCTTTCTCTATTCGTAGCCCTACTTCTAGCCTGCATCTTTCTCTTCTCAATAACTCCCTTTCCAATCTCATAAATTTTGCTCTTCCCCATTCCTACTTTACATTTAATTGTGTAAGATACTTGGTATATTATATATATATATATATAATACACATACATTTACACATGTTGGGAGACACACATATACATACTTCAGCCGACACACACACACATTTATGCTGTTCACACTTTGGGCATATATATATATATATATATATATATAGCTATCTTTAATTTAATTGTATACATACTTGCATACATATTGGACTTTATATACATACATACAATATTTAATTATAATTAATTATACAAATATTTCTTACATTTTAATTAATTAATTATTCTCTTGAGTGTAAAAATTTTTACACTAATTTTCCTTAATCTCGTAACACGTGCCAGGTGACTCGGTATCTCGGGTCGGGATATTACATAGGTTGTGTTGTGTATGCATGTGGGGTAATTCAAACACTCTAGTTTGGAGTTCAGATAGAGAGAGAAATGAGAGAAAAGCTAGAGAGAGAGAGAGAACTTGAAGATAAAAATGAAGAAGGAGAAAAGTGATGCATGGTCCAAAATAGAAGCTTTGGAGAAGAAGGGAGGTCTAGAGCAACTGGGCCAACAGAGAGGAAGAGGAAGGGAGACCAAAGAGAGAGGAGCAATCAAAGGGGTAAGTCTCTCTCACTAAAATTCTTTCTCCAAATTATGTTGTTTATGAGATTTGATTTGCATAAAAATGCCTACAATCATGAATAGGAGAAAATGGGAGAAAAATAGGAATGTTTAAGCTAAGAGAAAACCTTAGAATCCCTAATACCCAAAAGTGAGAAAAATTGGGTTTTGAACCCATGTTGATTTAAACTTAAAACTAAGTATAGGGCTTGAAAGAGTATAAAAAATGGGACACAATACCACTTGAATCAAAGAAAATAGTCGACAAACCAGTGTAATATCGCGATTTACAATCAAGAAAGAGAAATTGAGAGCTTGTAGTCGAGCTCAATTTGATCAATTTTAAGAACGAGAAATAGTCCCTATGGGTTCCAGAAATCCAACGGAACAAAAACGAGGCAAAAATAGTAAGTATAACGTTACAAAATTGAAAAATAAGTCTTCGCCATAAAATCGAGTCTCGTAGGAGACCCCACTGTAACTCTATGTTTCGACGGCTAAAACTATGTAAAAGTAAATTTTGAAATTGGATTTGAAATCCCCATAGGAAAATGGTTTGAAACATGTTGGTTTTGTCGCCGAAAAATAGTCGGCGGTGATCGCCGGTGCCGGAGAAGGCGAGTAGAACCCTCGGCAAAAAAATGAGAAAAAAGATACTATGCGGGTCAGGTCATTCGGGTTGGATCTGATTCGGGTCCTAATTGAAAAACTACACGGATCTGGTTTAAATGAAATGGTAACATTTTGATAAAATGATGTTGACGTCAGCAAGACGTAGAGAACCGGTTGGTTCACCCCTATTTTGGATCGGTTCACTTGAAAACGGCCTGGACTGGACGATCTATTTTTAAAGGTTTCTAAAATTTTGTTGTGACCCCCAAATGTTTCTATTAATTACGAAAAGACCTAAAAAAAATTAATTAAAAATTAATTTTAAATTATGGAAATTACCAAAATGTCCTTAGGCCAAAAATAGGCCAATTAAAGGCTAATTAAAATGAGAGAAGAGTCTAATCCAATATTTTTGAGCGTTTCAGACTCAATGGCAGAATCTGATTTATGAAATAAAATCCCAAAAAATATGAATGGGCAAACTAAAATAATTTCAATCGTGTCATAATGATTAATTAAGTGACCAGTTAAACCCTAATGACTATAGAAATATGTATATTAACATTTTGTGGCATTCTGGACCCAATGGCAGGATCCATTTTATGAAACAAAGTCCTGAAAATATAAAAATGTGAAATATCATAATTATTATTATGCCCTTAGTAATCCAAAAGCCAGTTGAAGGTCAGAGATGGTATATTCTGACTTTCCTTGATGTTACGGACTCAACGGTGGAGTCCATTTTAGCAAACAAAATACCAAAAAATGTCACACGTGAAAGTATAAAATTATAAAAATGCCCCTAGGCTTAATGTAAGTCACATATATGCAAATTAAGATCCGAAAAATCCTAAATTGATTATTTTTGACATTTTAGACTTGACAGGTGACGTCTTTTTGAGAAAAAATAAAACTCGATAACAAATTAAAAAATGAAGAATATGTCCTTAAGACTTAATGAAGTTACTAGAAGTGTATAGATGAAATTAAAAGGTCCACGTAAATGTTATAAGGACCATCTAGAATCAAAACTGAAGTTCAAATACGTAAATTGTGAATGGAGAAATATGAGACATTAAAAGTGTAAATTACCATTATGCCCTTAAAGGGCCAAATAAACTATAAAGCATCAGAAACCCCAAATTTGGAATTTGAGGTTCTCTTGATCGATTAGACTAAGTTCAAAAGAACTTAAAACGCTGAATAAAGATGCTTGGAATTAGAATGAGTACTAATTCAATATACAATGTATTTTTTATCCTTGATTATAGGATCACCAAATGATGAAAAATGGAACAAGGCTATGGGATAGCTACTATGGTACCAGTATGGGAATGCAATGCTAAGGACCCAATGTAAGTAAACCTGAACTCTAATATGTGAATTTCTGCTTTGCCAATGTGGCCTACTTGTATAGTTGCAAATCTTTGCTTCTTGAAATATGTATCAGTAATTGCTTCAAGTCCATAACCTATTGATTATCATGTTTCCATTATATGGAAATTTGTGATTTGTTGATATCCCATTTGTTGTGAATATCTATGAGTCCTTTGACTCCTTGACTATATATTGTCTTTGTGATCATTGTGATCCATTTTGTTGTGGACGTTTATAACCTATGTATATGCTCATACCTTATGGAATCCTTTTGGGGATAACATTATTTGTGAGTACCTAGGGTTGTGTCTATCACAATGCCCATCTTGACTCTTTAGATGCTGATGACCTACTGGTCAGTGTTTGGGAATGATACCCAACATGTTGTCCTAATAAGGACATTTTGATATGATGATAAAAGCTCTTGGTGACATTTAGAGGAACCTAGAGATGAGTGGGGAACTTGGATGAGTGATGTGTGGGGGTAGTCGGGCCCTATTTGATAGCATCTATTTGACTCAATTTGCATATGTTTGATTCCACACCATTTGTTGATTTGATGATGTTACCTTGGGATGTGAAAGATGCCTTTGACGCTTATCTTTGTATTCGATTTGAATCCCTTTGATTTTGGCAGCTAAACATTATATGTTGATAAATGTGTGCTTGTTGACTTGCTTAGTCATTCTTATTACATTTGTGAACTCCTTATGAACTATGTAATTCTGGCCTGATGGTCAAATCCTTTGAACTTGAAATCCTATGATCATTCTCTCATTATACACCCTTGTGTAACCCATAGCAGAGTGAAAGATTTACTTACTGAGCTAAGTTAGCTCACTTTAGAATTATAACAAATTTTAAGGTAACACAATATGGAAGGAAAGGTTGTGATAGTGACTAAAGGAGCTAGTGATGTGTTGTGGGAAACTTTGATGGTGTACAGCTCCCGAATCTTAACATGAACAAATTCTATAAGGATTGTAATTTTATTAGATAATATGATAGAGCGATGTTGCAAGATGCAATTAGAATTTTTTAGAAATTAATGATGATTAAAATTGTATTGGGAATTATCTTATTGATGATTGATAAAGTTGATTGATTATCAGATGAGTTGCATATGTGTAACTTTCGTACTTGTTTAAAAAGAAAAATGTTTACCGTCTTGTGTAATTAATTTAAATTTGTACGGCCTGTCTGGGTGACAGTGTTGGTCACCAACCCCTAATCCGTATAGGGTGGGTTTCAGGCCGTGACACGCACTCCCATTAGAAATCTCCTGTCAGAGTTCCAATCCACGTAAGACTCTTTCTTAAAAAGTCCCACTCCTATTAAAACTCTTATGTTAGAGTCCTAGTCCAAGTAGGACTATTTATAATGGAGTCCCACTCCCGTCAGGACCCTCTTGCCAGAGTCCCAGTCCAAGTATGACTCTTCCCGAAAGAATCCCACTCTCATTAGGACTCTCTTGTCAGAGTCCCAATCCCAAGAGGACTGTCACAACCCGTGACCCGACTTGTACGGATTACAAGGGCACGATCGCCACCCTTCAGCCCGAAGATTGACAAGTGAGCCAGAAACAGCGATGCCGGACGACGATGTGGGTAAGATTGCAATTGTGGAAGCGTGAAAAACTTTTACTTTTCTCAGCACATCTGCTCGGGACTGTCACTTTTCAAAATGGTATGAAACACATACATACAGAGCTTACTAAATTTTTATAATTTGTAATATTACATGTCCATTGGCCCTAAGGGTTTAATTACAATATTGTCCAAAATTTTATTACTACAAAAGTTGACCAACTATGGTCCTAACATTCCCAAAATTTGCTAAGTCAAGTGTGGAGCTTCCAACGCCTCTCCTTAATACGGGCAAGGCTCCCAACCATCTTCTTCACCTGAAAGAGTCATGGGTAACAAATCAATGTGAGCTTTATGAAAAGCTCATGAGTAATTCCAGTACCTTGTCATAGGTTTTCAACTGGTAGTGGGTTAGTTAAGAGAGTTTATAAAGACATTCACTACCAATTGTTAGTACACTTCAGATACAAAATACATGATTCTTAAAACAGATAGCATAAAGAATTCAAGGCAAATAGGCTAGGCATGTATTTCTTCAAATAGGGTATAGAAGACTTCAAAACCCATGACATGAACCATTTTAAAGCATTCGAGTAAAACAGGTATTTCATGTATGTAGAGTATAAAAGTCTTCAAATCACGTAATATGAAACATTTAAAGCATTCGAATCAGGCATGCAATATGTAGTGCAAAAACTTGTAAACATGTATAAAGTGGCCAGTTGGTGAACAAAAGAGTTTAAAATAATTTACTTGTTAACAGGATGAACAAATTCTTTTTCTCATAAATAAGAGGGCATGACCCTTTGTTATTTTAAAAACTGGGCCATTCCTTTAAAAATCTTTCTCATATAAATGGGGCTTCAAAAACCTTCTACCATTTCTTTTGAAAACATGAATCTTTTGTTCATAAAATCAAAACTTGTAATCACATTTAGAAAAATAGGGGATAAACCTTCTGTCATTTTTGAACGTATCATATTTTTACTTTTTAACAGAAGAATCCGTTTCGAACTGGACTCTAGTTTTACGTCTCGTGGAGATACCTCATGCCTGAGGGATAAACCTTCTACCTAGGCATTTTTCTCGTATGTGAGTCCCGAAGGGCTTCACAAGCTCGTAGTTCAAAAATAGGAGGCATTTAAAAATATTTCTTCTCAAATAGATACTATTTAAAAACATTAAAACATAGCCTCCTAGTAGCTACGTTTCAAAAGCATTTAAAACTTACCTTATTCAAATAGATACTTTTCATGAGCATTTGAAATATGACTTCTTCAAATAGACGTTTTTCAAAAGCATTTAAAATATGACTTCTTCATTAGATTTTTTTCAAGAACATTTAAAATATGACTTCTTCAAATGGATGATTTTCAAGAGCATTAAAATTCATGGATATTTTAACAGAGTCTTCAGAACACACGAAATATACAAATTCAGAACATGTAGGACATAAACTTCGGAGTATTTAACCACAATGTACAAGAATATTTAAAAGCATAGCCCGAATGAAAGACATTTACTTTTAGATAAGCATTTAATAACATTTTGAATCTAACGTAGACGTGCTGGAATATAAACTTACAAAAAGTCAACAATTTAAACAAGCTAATTTGCATGTCACAATAGAATTTAAAAATGAAAGCAGTAGCACTTTTGAATCTTGAGTCATATAAATACAAAAATTTGAACTTAAATCACTTCAAGAATTTTGAACTTAAAATACTTCAGATTTCATGGAGTTAAAAACCTTCACTTCAAAGTATAGGACTACTCACCCTTGTCCTCGGGATTGGCGCTACTGGTGTGCCTTTCATTTTCACTTGTAGTTCCTAAGAAAAATTTATAAAGAATTAATTAATTTCACACTTAATTTAAATTTTTTCCTATTTGATGCTCGTAGTTTATTTTTTTAGACCCGATAAATCCTAATTTCCTAGGATAGCTCTTATCTCCGTTAAATCGGACTATTAGGCGTAATTTAACAAAGTTGCATTTTCACTGTGTCTTATTTTTTGTACCTAATTTGATAATATAGACCTTGTTGTTGGGTCCGAAACGTCAAAGAAAGTCAGGTTAGACCCTCTCGGACTTTCATTTGGCTTCGAGCACCACTAAGGGTAAAACGATAATTTTGCATTTTACGTGTCTAGATTTTTTGGAGTCCCATCTAGAAAAACAAACCCTGCCATTGGGTCCAGAACGCCCAAAATAGTCAAAATACTCTACTCATTTATTTTATTTGGATAATAGGACAATTTATAATAATTTATTTAATTTAATTATTTAGATTAATATTTTATATTTATTTTGTCAATTTAATATACATGTGCCAAGGTGGCACAGTGGTCTTTCTCTAGGTTTTAGGGTTTACACATGTGAGAGATCTGGGGATCTAACAGCTCCCCTCTTTTTTTCTAATATTTATTGAGCCAAACAGCGAACAAGGGGCAAAACTAGGATAGGATATCCGTGTTCCGTGTGGCTTAATTAATTAATTTCCTATCCTTGTAGCCAAATAGTCCTATACTATTTTAATTTAAAACCCTACACCTCTAAACGACGCCATCCCACTTATACCTTATTTGTGATTGGACGAGTCCTAACCCGAACCCGATCTGACCCGAAACTGACCCGTCTACTATTCACCTTTTTCCCCACCATGCACTACATTGTTGCCGTAATTTGAACGTTTTTAAATTCTCTATTTTGTGACTTTTTAGAGACCTATTTCTTTTACTTTCAATTCCTATGGGTTTCTAAAAGATCGAGGATCATCTTGGTGTTGATTTGGGTGCTTGAATTGAGCTCAAAAGCTCTCTTGGGGTTTTGATACCTATTTGGTTATAGGGTTCGTACATGGTCATTTCTTGACCAAAACTGATGAGGTTGGGCTCATTAGATTCATCTTACCATGAAGTTTCACTTTTTAAGGTCTAATTTTTGGTATCCTATAACCTTCCTAGCCTCAAGACCAGACCCCAAGTGATGGTAGTCAGTTTACTCTAGGTTAATTCAAACCCGCCTTCAAGGTGGTCATCCATGGCGGATCTCTATGATTCTTGTGTCCTAAGCTCTATTAAGTCTCCTATTTTCACTTTTAACCCTAAGACATCATAACAATGCCATGCATGTGCCTAATACCTATTAGACAATATGCAACAGTGAGTTTTTTTTAGAGAATGAAAATTTTCAATTAGGGTATTTTACCTCTATAGAGAAGCTTATTCTTTTCTTGGCTTGGCTCTACACTTTTACAACTTTTGGGATAGCCTCTCCTTCTTCCTCTTATTCTTTTTTTTCGTTCTTCTTCTTTTTTCTCTCTCTAGCTCACTCTCACTTTCTAATTCCCCACACATGCACCATTATTGTGCCTCACGGAAGCTATATATGTATATATATATATATATATACATACGTATTACATATTGCTGATGTGTTGCATGCCTTTCCATTACTTATGTTAGGTGGTGGGATGGGCTTTGGTATTGTGTGTGTGTGTGTGTGTGTGTGTGTGTGGATACATCTTGTGAGAAATATAGCACAAATGTGCTTGTAGCCCAAGTGGTTTAATTTTTGGGTTTAGGTTCTTCCTACCTTTTTGGTCTCGGGATCAAACCTCTTGGCTAACATTTTGGCCTTATTTTCCTTCATTTTTCCTTTTTATGCCTTGTTTGGCATTTTTACATTTCATCCATTTTTTTCCTTTTTGCTTTAGTTTTATTTTCCTTCTCATGTACTTGCATTCTCCACGTATTGATTTTACGAATCGAAGTCTTATGATTCTAATTATTCTCTTCATATGTCGGCCTCGATAATTAGGGACTTATTATTATTAAAGTCTTTATATTTTTCTTGATTAGTTCCCTTTAATTTTTATTCTAATTTTTAGGTCTTTAATATTTAATTAGTGACTGAATTCCCGTTAATCGAGTCAAGTGGTTATAAGGACTCTTCTTGATAGAGTCCTACTCTCGTTAGGACTCTTCTACCAAAGTCTCAGTGCAAGTATGACTCTTCTTGACAGAGTCTCACTCCCGTTAAGACTCTTCTGCCCACCAAAGGGCGTTTCAGTAACTTCAGCAACTTTTTGCCCACTAAGAGCATTTTGATAATTTTGGCACAATCCTACCTTCAGTAAGACTTCTTAGTTACTTGAAGGAAATTTTCATAATATTCATATTATTTTACCCACATGGGATAATTTGGCAATTTTAGCCCTTTGGTGATGAATTAGGGGTAATTTGGTCTTTTCACATGTCTTGTGGCAATTTGGGGGCAATTTAATAATCTTGAGTGATAGTAGTCTATTTAGGCTTAATTAGAACTTTCCACTTTAGAGTTTCTGTAATACCTTGACCCAAATATCGGGTCATATGGCATGCAATACGAGGTAACAAGCCATAGTTAAAATTTACTACAAATAAACCGAGGGTCGAAGGATACCAAATTTAATTAAGTGTCTATATGCATTATATTATGTGTACAGTATGTATATATATATATATATACACATATGATTATAATATGTATATTTTAATAAGTAAAAGACACACATTAGATTATAATATGTATATTTTAATAAGTAAAAGACACACATTAAGTGTGTGTTGGGTATATGTATGATTTAAAGTGTATATATATATATATATGTATATATATGTGTGTGTACACATGGAAACAAATATATATATATATATATATGTAAGTATATAAATATACATGCATATATATATATATGTGTGTGTGCAGAATAGTGTATTGGTGTGTGTTAGTGTCGGCTGTGTGTGTGTGTGACCAAATATGAGTTTGTGTGTGTGTGTGTGTGTGTATAATATACATGTATACTAAAAATATCCACCACCCATTTAATGAAAAGCTGAAATTTGAAAAAAAACAAAAAAAAAACAATATTAAATGGGATGGGAAGGCTAGAAGTAGGGTAGTGAGGTCATGTAGAGAGAGAGACATAGAGAGAGAGGGTGGTGAAGCTTGCTTTAAAAGCAAGTGCATGCAATTTCATGCTCACTGTTTAAGGAGAAATCAGAAGGAAAAAGGAACCAAGAAACTAATGAAGGAAATCAGAGGTAGAAGGAGGAGAATAACACTGTAAACAGGTAAACACAAGATTTATCATGTTTTTCTCTCTCTAGAATTTTACCTACGTATGAACTGTTTAAGCTTTGATTTATGTATATATGATGTTTAGAATATGTTTAAACTAGAACAAGCATGAAAATTTACTACGAAAATAGTCTAAAACAACAAACCCATAAGGGACAGCCATGAACGGACCTTGCTTGAAGTAGGTCTGAAAACATGTTAACCAAACCATATTTGGTTTATTGGGACTTCAACCAGACCTTTCAAGTGTTCCAAAAAAATTTAACCGTGATCAAAAATAAAAAAGGATGACCTCCAAAACTCAAGTTGCAGGTTTTGGGTTTTAAACCCAACCTCTCAACTGTATCCCAAAACTAGTTTTAAGGAATGAGGAATGAAACCCCATGATGTATGGACCAGGACAGACAAAATCCCATAAGATTTGGCTAAGAAATGGGTATAAACGATCAGGTTACAAGTTTCATTATCAAACTTTAAACCGAACTATAGAGCCCTATTTGAACTTTTAAACGAATGCCAAAACCTTCCATGATGTCCCAGAAATGATATGAAATGAAAACAATGAGAAATCATGGAACCAAACTTCACAAAATTGAAGAAAAAGAAAACCAGGAACTAGGGCAACCGTGGTCTGGGCAGTGAGGAAGACGATGAGTCAACTCGAGTGGCTCGGTTAGACTCGGAGAGTTGGCTCAGACACGTGTTTTAAGATGGGAGGGCCACCGCATTATGAGGACGGTGTTGTTTTGGCTTTAAGGGTTTTAAAACCCTAATTGGGCCTGATTGGTTACATGGTTATGAGTTTTATTTAATATTCTGTATGCGCTTTGGATAACTTATCCAGGTTTAAGGGCCTTAAACGTTGTTTGGCCTAAGAAAAATCAGAAAAAAATAAGGGGCCGTAGCCCCTGGGGTTCGAACGCCCAACCTCCCTCATGAACCAAGGATTTCTTTCCACCCGGACATGCATGCGCGTGTTATATATTAGGGCCAAAATATATATATATATATAATAGAAAAAGAAAAATAAAGAAAACAAAAGGGTGTTGCGCACCCTGGGAATCGAATTGGGGACCAAGGGTAACATGTGAAGCGTGCAAACCAATTGGACAAGACAATCCTGTGCCAATTATTCTCACAAAAATATAATAGAAAAAGAAAAATAAAGAAAACAAAAGGGTGTTGCGCACCCTGGGAATCGAACTGGGGACCAAGGGTAACATGTGAAGCGTGCAAACCAATTGGACAGGACAATCCCGTGCCAATTATTCTCACAAATATATATATATATATATATTATGTATGAATTACATTAAATGAAAATAAATTAAATTAACTAATGGCGAAATGGTCCGTTGTCCAATTTTAACAAGTTATTAGTGTATTCTTACGATCTCGAACCTCCTGAGTCCAATGGTGAGGTCTGCGTCACAAGACAAGGTCCCGCAAAATTAAAGACCCAAAAAAATGCTAAATGACCAAAATACCCCTACTGTTACCAAACCCAAACAGAGTTCCGCGAAAGCCTAAATTGGCTTTCTTCGATGTTCCAGACTCAATGATAGAGTCTATTCGACCAAAAGAAGTGTCTAAAATAAAGAGACATAAAATTTGATGAATAGCATAAGTCAAGTGGCTATAAACTAAAACAGTGCCGAAGTACCAAACTAAGGCTCATATGTTGAAAGAAAAATACGAAAAGACACGATGCATAAACATGGGAAGTAAATAAATCAAATTTAAAATTAATGGAGCTACCAGAAAAGTATAGTTTGAAATGAAATTTATTCCTAACACGCTAAATTGTGTTTTAGGTTAAAATATAAGTGAACTATAATGGATAAAAAGCAACAGGACTTCATAGATGAACTTTTGTGGCAACAAAAGGTAAACGCCCGAAAGATAAGGACAGCTAAGACAACCGAGATCGTCTCGGTCAGGCCATTCATATATAAAGCCCCTATAGTCCCAATAGGGTGGCTCATGAAAGAGGCTACAACAAGGAGACTTGCTAAGGCCAAATTAAAGGAAGAAGAGGAAGAACTAGAAAATACAGAGACGCTTAATGAGATGCTTCACAAGTAAATGCTTATTATGAATAAGCATATATGTATAAATAAATAAACATGAGATACAACAATGAAGCAGATTGAGTTACTTAAATTCTTAAAGATAAACCTACTCAGTCTAAGAATAAGAAAGATTTTAGGTTAATTAAGTATATGTGAGATTATGAAATTCCATAAATTGTTTTTAGGTTAAGAAAAGGGAAAGGGAAGGCACCTCAGTAGAGCCAGCACAGACGCATAAGGTAAGTAACCCTGTATTTGAAGTGGAGATTTAACTCCATGAATTTGAAGAAGTTTTAAGTTCTAAATATCTTAAGCATTTGAATATCGAATTCAGTATTACATGATTCTTGTTTTAAAATATTTCTGTTCTTATAAACCCTATTGTGACATGCTCAGTGAACAGTTTCTACTACAGTTTTCCTTAAAAATATATTTTAGCATATCTAAGTTTAAAATGCCAAATCCTTTTAAATATTCTGAATTTGCATATTTCAAGTATTTGAAGCCCCTATTGAAGAAGTTATATGTTACATGTTTTAGAATGCAATTATAGAGAAGCCATGTTTTAATACTTTTAAATAGCATCTATTTGTAAGTGTTTTATACCTATTGTTGCCACTGGTAATGCAAGATAAGCGTGCATAAGCACTACATGAGACATTGAGTTTCTTCGGAATTCAACTATGACACGAAAAATGCCAAGTAGCAGGATTTAATCCCTCAAGCATGAGATATCTCCATTGTAGTAAAAACTGGAGTCCAATTCGAAACGGATTCTACTAAAGAAAGCGATAAGATGCTATGTGTAAGAATGGAAGCAGGTTTTACCCTCATTTTCACTATGCATATGTTTTGAGTTTTTATGCTCTATTTAAGAAGTACATGTTTACCTTGAATACTTTAAATGTTTCAAGTTTTATGTTTTAAGGGAATGCATATATATTCTGTGTTCAAAGTATACGAGCAATTGGTAATGATTGTTTTATAAACTCTCATGTGCTAGACCACTACCAATTGAAACCCCATGACAAATACTGGAATTACTCACAAGCTTAGATTAGCTTACCGAATTTTTATCCGATCCCCCCTTTCAGGTGATTGACGGCAGTACTGATTTGAAAATGATGATGATGAGTCTAGTTGTCTTTGGAAGAAACGTTTAAGTAGTTCTTTTGTTAAGCACTATGAACTTTAAGTTCTAATTTTTGTATTGGTAAAGTAGTGCACTGGTATGTATAAGCCCCACGGGGCAATCAAACATGTATTAATTATAAAGTCTTTAAGATTTTCTTTTATGCTCTGAATGTTAAATCATGTGTACCAATGTGAGGAGTGGCAGTATCGGACGGACGTGCAAGTTTTAAAATAAGAAAAGAAAAGAAAGAAAAAGTTTTTCACGCTTCCGCAAACACATGTCACACTGCCATCCGATACCGCTGCTAATGTAAGCCTTCGCCCTAAGGTCCTCAGGCCTATGGGTGGCGGTCGCGATATGAGATCCGCACAGGGTGGGTTTCGGGTCGTGACAACATGGTATCAAAGCTCTAGGTTGACTTAGATAACTTAGTGACATTAGAAGAAGTAGAAACAGAACTATGAGTTAGATAGGTTCTAGGCTACCTAAAATATGTGAAATGTGTAGATTGATGTGGAAAGTGGGGTATGGGACCTGCATTACATGAAATGAATATGTGAAGGATATCATAAGAAGGCGGGTTATGGGACCCGCATTATATGAAGTAGATATGTGAAGTATGTAACATAATGTAAAGGCAGGGTATAGGGCCTGCACTAGAATGAGTAAGTAATTAGAAGTACGTATTCGATGGTAAGGCGGGGTATGGGACACATAGTTAAATAGAAGTAGCAAAACAAAAATGAAAAGTAAATGTGGACTATAAGACCACTACGAGTACCAAGGAAAATAAAATATTACACCTTAAAAACATGAAGTAAGTAAATGTAAACCTTATGTGAAAAATATATGATGAGAAACTAATAGATATACGTTTTTCAGCAAAGATGGTTAACACGAGAAGAAACGCGAGAAATTCTGATGACAAACTAGATCGAGTCGAACACCTTCTAGAAACGATGGCTCAAAACATGATTTGTGTCCAGGCTCAAGGCAGGGCACCACAAAAGTGCAGAATCCTGGATTACTACAAAATCAGGGAGAACCTGCTGAAATAATGAACACGTCAAGCTTTAAAGTGTTTCAGGGTTTCAAGCTTCCCAGGTTTGACGGACGGGACACTACGATCGACGCCGAGGCGTGGGTCCAAGAAATGGAGCGCATATTTACAGTCTTTCTTTGTACCGAGGAACAAAAAGTCTCCTATGCTGCTTTTACCTTTAAAGATGCAGTGTATGCATGGTGGCTTTTGGAAAAGGAAAGAGAGCCGCCAATGACCTGGGAAAGATTTTTAGAAGTATTTTTCGATAAGCATTTCCCAAGGTCTCTGAAAAATGAAAAGATAGCAGAGTTTGCAACTCTGACTCAAGGGACAATGATAGTAGTAGAGTACGAGGCCAAGTTCATGAAACTAGCCCATTACTCACCTCACATCATCATGACAGAGGATTTAAAGGCAAGAAAGTTCGAGAGTGGTCTCAGGGATGGTATCAAATACCGACTAGAGCCCTTTGAACTTCCCACGTACAATGTGGTTGTAAATCGCGCCAAAATCTTTGAAAAAGCTGGGATTGCCCTATCTCAGAAGAAGGACAAGAAACAAATTAGCCCCACTCCCCAACAAATGAAGAAAACCAGGACAGGAGTCAAAACTATGACTTCTGTCAACGAGGGGGGTAACACCAGTCAAAAGACAATAGAAATTCCTGTATACCCTACTTGTCAAAAGAGGCATTATGCACCCTGTAGGCAGGATACTAGAGGTTTCTATAAATTTGGGCAGACCAGGCATCTCATCAAAAATTGCCCAAAGTGGAGTTCAGCCACCAGGGAGCCTACTGCAGTGGCTTCATCAGCTAAGCCACGCATTCAGGCTTTAGCTGTTGAGAAACCATGGGGAAGTCAGGAACCTACGAGGCACGGGCGAGTTTTCAATATATTTTTTGAAGCTGTACATCCCTCTAAGGATTAACTAGGTACATAGTCTAATAATTAAATTTCTGTCTAATATATATATGTTTGTCATTAGATGCAAATACTAGACACATGAATATGATGAATAGATGTGATGTAGAAAGAAAAGAGACTAGAACTCTTAAAACAAGAACACTCGAGTTTTGAGGAAAAAACTATAATAAGGAGGGGAAAATGTAATACCCTGACCCAAATATCGGGTCATATGGCACGTAATACGAGGTAACAAGCCGTAGTTAAAATTTACTACAAATAAACCAAGGGTCAAAGGATACCAAATTTAATTAAGTATCTAAATGCATTATATTATGTGTATAGTATATATATATATATATATATATATATATACACACACACACACATATGATAATAATATGTATATTTTAATAAGTAAAATATACACATTAAGTGTGTGTTGAATAAATATATGATTTAAAGTGTATATATATATATATATGTGTGTGTCTATGTGTGTATGTGTACACATGGAAACAAATATATATATATATATATATATATATGTAAGTATATAAATATACATGCATATATATATGTGTGTGTGCAGAATAGTGTATTGGTGTGTGTTAGTGTCAATTGTGTGTGTGTGTGACCAAGTGTGAGTTAATGCATGTGTGTGTGTATAATATACATATATACTACAAATATCCACCACCCATTTAATGAAAAGCTAAAATTTGAAAAAAAAAAATTAAATGGGATGGGAAGGCTAGAAGTAGGGCAGTGAGGTCATGTAAAGAGAGAGAGAGAGAGAGAGAGAGAGAGAGAGAGAGAGAGGGCGGTGAAGCTTGCTTTAAAAGCAAGTGCATGCAATTTCATGCTCACTGCTTAAGGAGAAATTAGAAAGAAAAAGGAACAAAGAAACTAAGGAAGGAAATCAGAGGTAGAAGGAGGAGAATAACACTGTAAATAGGTAAACACAAATTTACTATGTTTTTCTCTCTCTAGAATTTTACCTACGTATGAACTATTTAAGCTTTCATTTATGTATATATGATGTTTAGAATATGTTTAAACTAGAACAAGCATGAAAAGTTACTACGAAAACAGTCTAAAACAACAAACCCAGAAGGGACAGCCATGAATGGACCTTGCTTGAAGCAAGTCTAAAAACATGTTAACCAAACCATATTTGGTTTATTGGGACTTTCAACCAGACCTTCCAAGTGTTCCAAAAACATTTAACCGCGATCAGAAATAAAAAAGGACGACCTCCAAAACTCAGGTTGCAGGTTTCGGGTTTTAAACCCAACCTCTCAACTGTATCCCAAAACTAGTTTTAAGGAATGAGGAATGAAACCCCATGATGTATGGACCAAGACAGACAAAATCTCATAAGATTTGGCTAAGAAATAAGCATAAATGATCAAGTTACAGGTTTCATTATCAAACTTTAAACCGAACTGTAGAGCCCTATTTGAACTCTTAAACGAATGCCAAAACCCTCTATCATGTCCCAGAAATGATATGAAATGAAAACAGTGAGAAATCATGGAACCAAACTTCACAAAATTGAAGAAAAAGAAAACCAGGAACTAGGGCAACCGTGGTCTGGGCAGTGAGGAAGACGATGAGTCGACTCTAGTGGCTCGGTTAGACTCGAAGAGTTGGCTCGGACACGTGTTTTAAGATGGGAGGGCCACCACATTATGAGGACGGTGTCGTTTGGCTTAAGGGTTTTAAATCCCTAATTGGGCCTGATTGGTTACATGGTTATGAGTTTTATTTAATATTCCGTATGCGCTTTGGATAACTTATCCAGGTTTAAAGGCCTTAAATGCTGTTTGGCCCAAGAAAAATCAGAAAAAAAATAAGGGGCCGCAGCCCCTAGGGTTCGAATGCCCAACCTCCCTCATGAACCAAGGATTTCTTTCCACCCGAACACGCATGCACGTGTTATATATTAGGGCGAAAATATATATATATATATATAATAGAAAAAGAAAAATAAAGAAAACGAAAGGGTGCTACGCACCCTGGGAATCGAACTAAGGACCAAGGGTAACATGTGAAGCGTGCGAACCAATTGGACAGGACAATCTCGTGCCAATTATTCTCACAAAAATATATATATATATATATATTATGTATGAAGTACATTAAAAGAAAATAAATTAAATAATTACGAAATGGTCCGTTGTGCAATTTTAACAAGTTATTAGTGTATTCTTACTATCTCGAACCTCTTAAGTCTAATGGTGAGGTCCGCGTCACAAGACGAGGTCCCAAAAAATTAAAGACCCATAAAAATGCTAAATGATCAAAATACCCCTACTACTACCAAACCCAAACAAAGTTCTGCGAAAGCCTAAATTGACTTTCTTCGACGTTCCGGACTCAATGGTAGAGTCTACTTGACCAAAAGAAGTGTCTAAAATAAAGCGATATAAAATTTGATGAATAGCATAAGTCAGGTGGCTATAAACTAGAACATTGTCGAAGTACCAAACTAAGGCTCATATGTTGAAAGAAAATACAAAAAGACACGACGCATAAACATGGGAAGTAAATAAATCAAATTTAAAATTAATGGAGCTACCAGAAGAGTATAGTTTGAAATGAAATTTATTCCTAACACGCTAAATTGTGTTTTAGGTTAAAATATAAGTGAACTATAATGGAAAAAAAGCAACAGGACTTCACGGATGAACTTTTGTGGCAACAAAATGTAAACGCCCAGAAAATAAGGATAGCTAAGACAACCGAGATCGTCTCGATCAGGCCATTCATATATAAAGCCCCTATAGTCCCAATGGGACGGCTCATGAAAGAGGCTGTAGCAAGGAGACTTGCTGAGGCCAAACTAAAGGAAGAAGAGGAAGAACTAAAAAATACGAAGATACTTAATGAGATGCTTCACAGGTAAATGCTTATTATAAATAAGTATATATGTATAAATAAATAGACATGAGATACGACAATAAAGCAGACTGAGTTAGTTAAATTCTTAAAGATAAACCTACTCAGTCTAAGAATAAGAAAGATTTCAGGTTAATTAAGTATATGTGAGATTTATGAAATTCTATAAATTGTTTTTAGGTTAAGAAAAGGGAAAGGGAAGGCACCTCAGTAGAGCCAGCCTAGACGCATAAGGTAAGTAACCCTGTATTTGAAGTGGAGATTTAACTCCATGA
This sequence comes from Nyssa sinensis, assembly GCA_008638375.1. Classification (NCBI taxonomy): domain Eukaryota; kingdom Viridiplantae; phylum Streptophyta; class Magnoliopsida; order Cornales; family Nyssaceae; genus Nyssa; species Nyssa sinensis. Next base: position 6,868,125 of record CM018033.1, read on the forward strand.
ATTTGAAGAAGTTTTAAGTTCAAAATATCTTAAGCATTGGAATATCGAATTCAGTATTACATTATTCTTATTTTAAAATATTTCTGTTCTTATAAACCCTATTGTGACATGCTCAGTGAACGGTTTCTATTACAGTTTTCCTTAAAAATATATTTTAGCATGCCTAAGTTTAAAATGTAAAATCCTTTTAAATATTCTGAATTTGCTTATTTCAAGTATTTGAAGCCCCTATTGAAGAAGTTACATGTTACATGTTTTAGAATGCAACTATAGGGAAGCCATGTTTTTATGTTTTTAAATAGCATCTATTTGTAAGTGTTTTATACCTTCTGTTGCCACTGGTAATGCAAGATAAGAGTGCATAAACACTACATGAGACATTGAGTTTCTTCGGAATTCAACTATGACACGAAAAATGCCAGGTAGCAAGATCTAATCCCCCAGGCATGAGATATCTCCATTGTAGTAAAAACCGGAGTCCGGTTCGAAATGGATTTTACTAAAGAAAGCGATAAGATGATATGTGTAAGAATGGAAACAGGTTTTACCCTTATTTTTACTATACATATGTTTTGAGTTTTTATGCTCTATTTAAGAAGTACATGTTTACCTTGAATACTTTAAATGTTTCAAGTTTTATGTTTTAAGGGAATGCATATATATTCTGTGTTCAAAGTATACGAGCAATTGGTAGTGATTGTTTTATAAACTCTCATGTGCTAGACCACTACCAATTGAAACCCTATGACAAATACTGGAATTACTCACAAGCTTAGATTAACTTTCTAGATTTTTATCCGATCCCCACTTTCAGCTGATTGACGGCAGTACTGATTTGAGGATGATAATGATGATGAGTCTAGCTGTCTTTGGAAGAAACGTTTAAGTAGTTCTTTTGTTAAGCACTATGAACTTTAAGTTTTAATTTTTGTATTAGTAAAGCAGTATACTGGTATGTATAAGCCCCACGGGGAAATCAAACACGTATTAATTATAAAGTCTTTAAGATTTTTATTATGCTCTGAATGTTAAATCATGTGTACCAATGTGAAGAATGGCAGTACCGGACAGATGTGTAAGTTTTAAAATAAGAAGAAAAAAAAGAAAGAAAAAGTTTTTCACGCTTCTGCAAACACATGTCACACTGCCATCCGATACCACTGCTTATGTGAGCCTTCGCCCTAAGGTCCCCGGGCCTATGGGTGGCGGTCGCGATGCGAGATCCGTACAGGGTGGGTTTTAAGTCGTGACAGTTTCTAAAAATTTAGTTGCTTGATATTTCCCTAAATGGAGATACATTGAACCTAGACCTTTTTATTTTAGATTTTATTTTCCAATTAAATTCTATTTCTCTTTTATCTCATTGGCTCTTATATGTAGACAGTAATTCTATTAGTTTGTGCATTGTCATAATTATTTATTAATTCATTTAGTTAGGATAATTATTCTTATTAAATTTTCTATTTCTTTAATTAGATAATTATCAGACATGATCCAGACCCTTTGTTTTTGGGTTTCATCTTAGGCCTTTAGGTCAAATCTCTATATTTCCCGATAAATAAAGCCCCCAGGCCATCAGTTTTAGGTGACATGAATGAAAGACGATTTCCATAGCCTTATATTTTTAGTTTAATTCTAGAGTTCTCTCTATAAGAACTCTCACTCTCTCGAGGCCGAAGCCTTGCCGAAGTGACAACCTCCTTTCACAAAGCAAGCTAAAGCAATGTGTTCCAACCCGAAGAACAAGTTGGAGATCTGCCTGATTAAAGTCTCAGATTTAAACTTTCCTAACCGAAGTGTTGCTCAACTACCACGACTGAACAAGGTACACCCTCAAACCCTTAACAAGTTTTCTTAGATCCGGTTGAACTCGTCTCTTTTATCACTCTTGATAAAAGAGGGTAAACCGGAGAACTACGTGACTTTGATTCTATTTTCTGAATAGATACGTAGGAAGCCTTTGGGCCTGAGTCAAATCTTCTTTCTGTTTTTTCTGTTTTATTTTATTTATTCATGTCAGATTCTTTATTATTTATTTCTTCTGGACTCATCTCTCTCTTTTCAGTTTCTCATAACAAAATAGCCTTGCAAGTGAATATTCAAGGCTGATCTGAAGTGGGGTGGGTGCCTAACACCTTCCCACTCCATACCTTAGCCCCTAGATACATGCTTTCTTTGGTTTTTGCTTTATTTCAGTCCCTTATTTTATTTGATCCATGTCAAGGGATCTTTAGATTGTAATTAGAAGACAAGGTGATGTAAATTTTGATTATTTCATTCCTTTTTAGTTTCCTTTCAATTATATTCTGTTGTAGCGGGTTTGCTTATTTCTTGCCCAAAAATAAGTTAGCGACTCCTCAATCTCTCTATCTCCCATAGGAGGCGTTCCTTCTCAGCTTAAGGAAAGGAGACAGTCGGAATCCTTCTAAATCCATAATAAGGATGACATACTTTCCTCTTTTTTTGGTGCTAATGGCCACAGTGGCAACTCCACTAGGGACTAAAAAGGGCTAGACTCGGTAAAGTATTCACTTCAAGGCTATTTTGTTTATTTGCTTTACATTTATTTATTTTTATACTTTATGATGGATGAATGGATGTATGCTAGAATCTATGGATGGATGAATAAAAGAAAGACTAAAATCTGAGTGCCTTGCACACACATCACTTTCATACATTGCATTTGCACTACATACCCTCTAAACCTCAAACAGTTAGTAAATCTCGAACCGTTTGTTCACTCATCTTGATGGGTATCACCGGTGAAAACCCTCCACTCCTTGATCAAATACCGCTTGACCGGGGACACTACATTCTAGTGGCCTTGGGATGGTATGCAAAAAGGCGATGCGGTACCGTTTGACTATAATTATTACAATCTAATGGCTGTGGGAGGTATATAGCACGTTCTGTCAAAAGGGTAACCTTAAACCTTTACCCGATCAAAGCGTCATGCATATAATCTACCCTAGATTCATGATTTAGGACTTTTAACCCAAATTTGGTAAGACACACATGCACTTTTTTGTGCAATCGGAACACAGAGAGTTGTCCTCCTGCTCTATAAAATTTTTCCTATTTTCTAAAACTTTTTCAAAAAACTCTAATTTTTTCCTGGAAAACCAATTTTGCAAGCTGCAACGGGGCTAAAAATGAGATTTTTTTGGGTTTTCCTTGAGACCAAACAAGTTAATAACACATCTTTTCCGAAAATAGGTACCCACAACTGGCTTGGAAACAAGCTAGCCAATGCTGACAAAATGATTTTCAAAAGGAACTTTTTAGGTTTGTTCTCATCACACAATTAGAATCAACTTGGATTTTAATCAAATATCACACGTTATGGTTTGATTCTAGTAAAGGTCTAGGTTATGTTTGTTAGGATTCGAATCTTTGAGAATCTTTCCCTCAAATCCTAGAAATAACTTTCATTCAAATCCCCCATTATGCCAAAATTTAAGGGCTAGGTATGACTTCCGAAATTTCACAATCCGGATTCTTTAGTCGTCTTAGGAATCAATTCAGGCTCCAATATGTGGCCCCCCTCTCAATTCTTCCTATCATTTCAACCACTAGAGATAGGTTTTCAATTCTTTTTCTAGAGTCACCTCTTTTTAGGATCTTCATCTCGTCAATCAAGGTTCATCTTGACCCTTCTGGTAAGGTCTAATCAATTTCATTGGGATTACATCTTCCAAACCTTTAGGATTGTTTTCCTTATTCAAGAAAATTATTCCATCCTCTTAGCACTTAGGGGCTACCTAGGAATTATGCCCCTCCGTTAGTTTCAAAAAGAAAATCAAAAAACTTCAAAAATTTCAAATTTTGAAAATTCAAAATTCAAATTCATTTTCTACTAAGGAATGGTCTTCTTCACCATTTGGATTGGATCTTATCCTACTCAAAGTTTTGAAATCAAAAAACTCTTTGCACTATTGGCTTGGATTTAAACTCCTCATTTGGTGATAAAAAAAAAAAAATCATTGAGGTTTCCTACCCCATTGCAGCTTTTATTCCTTTAGTTAAGCCTGAAAATTATGGCATCAAAATTAGGTCAATCACTATACTTTAGTCACTATGGATGAGGATCAATCACTCCAAATTTTGGCTGAAATCAAAAAAGACATGGCCGATTATAGAGATGAAACACAGAAGCTCTCCCAAATAGTCCAAGAACTATTACAACAAGGGTTACCACTACCTCCACTAGTCCCAACAGGGCCTAACAATGCTCCCAGTACCAACCACCTATACCTCCTCAAGATCATCTCCCATAAAATCAACAACCCCAAGATGCAGCCATATATGATCAATTTAATCGAGCCAAACAAACTGGGCCCCAAAATGAAGTCAAACCTCAAGAAAAGCCTAACACCAATGAAGAGGCCCTTTTGAAAAGGCTGGAAAATATGGAAGCCCTTATATGCAAATCCAACTGTGGAGATGACATGATTGACATCCACAAACTCTCCCTGTATTCAGAGGTCTATTTGCCCTACAAGTTCAAAATGCCAGACTTCAACAAATTTAAAGGGACCACATGCCCAAAAACCCATATCAAGTTCTATGCTCAGGCCATGCAACCAATAGGGGCTACAACTAAATGGGTGGCTAAAATGTTCCACCAAACACTAACTGAGGCAGCTCTCTATTGGCTCTTAAACTTGGAAGAGCCCATATCCAAAGACTGAGAACAACTCTATAATGTCCTTTCTCAAGTAGTACAATTATAACAATGAGTTAGACATCACATTCAGGGACCTTAAGACCACCAAGCAAGAACCCAAAGAGACTATTTCCACTTTCATCACCCGATGGAAGGCCAAAGTGGCCTAGATGGTCAACAAGCCAAGTGAAGCTGAACAAGTGCAAATAGTAAAGAAGAACTTGTTTTTCATCTACCGTGAATCATTGTTTGCCTATTACTTTGAGACTTTAAAAGCACTTATAAGGCCTGGAATCCAAGTTGAGGATATAATCAATGATGGAACATTGAGGAATCCCACACAAAACATCAAGCCCTGATAATTCAGAGATTGCAATCAATGCTTTAACTCCACAGTAGTCTTTCTCTTGATCTGTTAGTTCAACTAGCTCACCATCGCCAAATTCATCTTGAAGGTGCCTATCGAGTTCATTCTCAAAACTCTCTGCATTATCGAGCGAAGTTTTTCAAAAGCTTTACGAAGAAGGGCATCTCCAAACTTTGGATCCTCGGCCCACTCCAAACCCAATACCCAAGAGCTATGATTTGAGCAAGCATTGTGCCTACCACTAATTTGTAAGCTACTACATTGATCACTACACCATGTTGAGGCATGTTGTCCAAGATTTGATTGATGAACAAACCATTAGGCCTCCTCCTATAAGGATCAACCAAGATTAGCCCATAATCAAGAATGAGGAGCTTTCCAAGCCAAGATCATTCTTTTATTCTTCATGGATAATTTCTATCTATCTTTCCTCATGTTTCAATAAAGATTCTCTTAGGAAACTTTCAAAAAAATGTTCGTATGATTCATTTTGATTCTTTAAGAAAATAAATGTCATCAAATTCACAATAAGATTGAATGCATTGAATATAAGAATCATCAAACTTCATCAATCATCTTGATTTTCTCATTGTTCACCAATTTATGCATTTGTCTCAATGGCATCTTGCCTGATTCGATCACCATCCAAAAAAGATAATGATCATGACCCTAAACAGACATCGACATCGTGAGTCTAAAAAATGTGATTATTTCCTAAAAGCAAGCAATTCCAAATATAGGAGGCCATCACTTTAGCAAACCAAAATCTGTCCTATTACCCATATCAAAGATATCCACTTGCAAACCCTTTGAGCTGACTTGATTGGCCTTTCTTTCTTAAACCCATCTACCAAACCTTGGGAAGGAAAGCCTACTAGGTGTGCACTCTCACAATGCCATCATAGAAGAATCAAAGAGCAAAGAGAAGAAAAATATTTGTCCCATATGAAAGAAAACATTTCCAAACGAGGAAATGAGAAACAATTATTAGGGAATAATCAAAAGCAAAGAGAAGAAACATCATTGCCTCATGAAAGAAAAAATTTCCAAGCAAGGAAGTGACAAAACAACTATCAAAGAAGAGTCAAAAAGCATTGAAAAGTAAATATTTACCTTATCAAAAGAAGCATTTTCCAAGCAAGGAAGCAAGAAATTAGTTAATCAAGCTTTGAATGGCTCAAAGAGCTTCAAGTGAGCAACGAACTACGTTAGACCTGATTCTCTAAAAAAGAGATATGTAGGCAGCCTAAGAGTCACTTTAGGCTTGGTCATGAAGGTCATGCTAAGAATTAGTCATGTACAAGAAACGACATTCACATCAAGGTTATGCACGTCAAAGCTAAGCACACCAAAGAGATGCACACAAAGGGCTTGGTACCATAAACATGGGTTTTGGGGCCTTATATACCTTTCATTTAGTAAACCTTACCCTAGCCTACATTTCGTTCCTAATACTAAAACCACCTTGAGGTCTTGCTTTCTTAAAGAAAATTGTCACATTTCAACTAAGAACTCTTTCAAAGGGTCTTATAAATAAATAGGTCATGTAAGAAACGATTTTAGATAAGGGGCTTCCTCGTTACCAATTTGCACCATATCTCTTTCTCATTCTTCACCTATTTTTTGAAGGAACTCATCAAAAGAGCCCTTACCTACCTATTTGCACTAAATTGCTTTCTCACTTTCTAAAGTAACTCGTTCTTGCTTTACAAGGGACTCTCATATTCCTTGTTCATTCTAAGAGTAACTCATACTCTTACAAATCATATAATTCGCCCTAATCAAGGGGCTCCTTCATGTAAATATAAGGACATGTTTTCTATCTAAAAAAGTTTCATTTCACTTTTATCTTGCCTCGACAACTTTTCCCACATATTGGATAAAGTTTCCATCATTTTGGTTCACCCAAAACTTCTTTCATTCAATGATTCCATACAATATGCTCAATTAAATGCACAATTTGTTGTGAAAATCAATCATTCTAATTTTCTCAAATGATCAAACTAAATCATGCTCAAACAAATACTTTGAAATTTTTAAAGGAATCTCCCAAATCATTTGGAAGGGAAAAAGATTTTATCCATGCACTTAAAGATAAGTCTTTAGTTGATCAAGTCTCTGAAGCCTTCGTATCCTCAGTTAACAATAATAGCAGATTTTTCCAAATCATCTTCCAAGATAGGAAACCTCACCATTAGAAACCAAGCAATGGTTCTTTTGGCCTAAACAGCCAAACTTGATTATTAGTGATCTAAGGGCTAGTAGAGTCCAAGTCAAAAGTTAGAATTTTCTATAAATGAAAAATTCTTTTCAAATATGGTAACAACATGTTTCACAACATTTTCTATCGTTCAATGAGTGCATTGTCTTCACTCCTATCTAAGTCGAGTATATTATCTTCACTCCTATCTGAGTTGAGTACATTCTCCTTACTCCCCTTTAAGTTGAGTAAATTACATATTCCTCTAGTTGAGGTAAGAGTTTATCATCAAGATGATTTCTTCGTACCTTTCTACACTCTTATCCAAGTTGAGTTCTTCCTCACTTTATCGAGGTCAAGGCTACTTCTTACATATCTTGTCTCCCCCCTATCTAAGGCAAGCATTTCCATCAACTCCTATCATTAGTTAAGTGTATTGCTTTGAATGTAACTCCTTTCAAAGTTGAGTATACTTTTTGTTCTCCTATCTTAAGAAAGAGTTGAGCAACATGACCTTATGGTCTAAAACTTAATCAAATCCTTTCCGATGGAGTCACACTAAATTCCATCATTTTAATGGAGTTAACCCAAGTCATCTCCCTAGCATTTCACAAACCTATTAGGATGGAGTTCCCTTTTGAGTAAGTCATCTGAGGATACATTTTATCAACCTATTAGGAGGGAGTTTCCTTTTAGGTATGTCATATAAGGACACATTTTATCAATCTATTATGATGCAATTCCCTTATAGGTAAATCGTTTGACGACGTAATCCATCTCGACAAAACATCTGAGGACGTAATCTATCTCAGTAAAAATTATCTGAGGATGTAATCCATCTAGGAGAAAATCGCCTAAGGACATGATCCATCTAGGAAAAAAATCGTCTGAGGATGTAATCCATCTAGGCAAGAAAACATTTGAGGACATAATCCATTTCTACAAACTGTTTGAGGGTGTAATCCATCTCGACAAAACGTCTGAAGATGTAATCAATATATGTAAAAATCATCTGAGGATGTAATCCATCTCTGCAAACCGTTTGAGGACATAATTTGTCTCAGTAAAAATCGTCTGGGGATGCAAATTCATTATCTTGTTAGGATAGCATTCATTTCAGGTAAGTCATTTGAGGACTCATTTTATTAGCCTATTAGGATAACATTCCTTCCAGGAAAGTCATCTGAGGATACAAATTCATTAGCCTATTAGGATAGCATTCACTTTAAGAAAGTCGTCTGAGGACTTAAATTCATTATCTTCTTAAGATAGCATTACTTTTCGATAAACCGTCTAAGGATGTAATCCATCTAGGAAAAAAACATCTAAGGACGTAATCCATCTCGGCAAACCGTCTGAGGACTTCATCCATCTCAGCAAAACGTTTGAGGACGGAATCCATCTCAGTAAAAATTGTCTGAGGACATAATCCATCTTAGCAAACCATTTAAGGACGTAATGCATCTCGACAAAAATTATCTGAGGATGTGTCACGCCCCGAATTTTTGCAAACCCGAGGCCCGACTGACGAGACAAAAAATAAAATAAATAAAAGGACAAATGTAAATAAATTCACTAAACATGCATCCATTCCCATCAATACATAAGATAACATAAAGTACATTTCACAACTACATTGTTCATAGGTCATTCGGGCTTAAGCCCTTACATTTCAAAACATAAGTCCCACGGACCAAAAATATACTAAGTGCTTCACCCTATCAAGGTAGCATTGAGTCTCAAGTAGCTGGAGTATCCTCATCTGAGAAATGTTGCCCACGAATGGGTTAGCTCAACTGCTGGTATGATGAAGTGCTAATGCAAGAAATAAAGCTAAGGCGTGGCATGTGCAAAGTGTACATTTATATCTAAATGTCATTCAAAGCATCGCAGTAATATATGAGTGGTATGCATGACGCACCCATGCACAACTCTATGCCACACCCATGTCTCGTTTACGGGTACTCCCCGATGGCACGGAGTACCAATGCAATGGCCAATTTTGGGTTTTTCACCGCAAGATCTACACCCTCATAATGCATAGCACCACGTGCTCAACTCACGTCATGTTCTCAAGGATTCACCATATGCCAATATGCTAATGTAATCTCAATGAACATGGTTCTCAATAATATAGCATGCTCAGACAATAACATATAAATCATCAGTCAGTTCCATATGCATGCATATCTCATGGGTTCATACATCACAGTTTATATTCTTCACTTTACTAAACTCTCAAAGAATGCAAGTAACACATAAACGTGTGAACAACCAACTTCAAATTAAAAAGTAAACACATTCTAAATAAACACATAAATCATTCCAGTCATTCACAAAACATTCCTAACTTAACTTCATTTCTAACATTAGCAAAACACCATACCTGACGGGTTAGTCACAACCCAAGTAAACTACGCACGTAATGTAGTGGCTAGTAGTGAGAATGTGGAAGGATTAGACTGCCTTCTCCTTACCTGTCGGTATCCCTAAAACCATAACAAGTGACTTAGTTCATTTGTTTCCTAAATGATGCTATTCAACAAATTTTATGTCTTTATTTTATAAGTTTCTATTCTGCTAAATTAAACTCTGCTATTGAGTCTAGGACGTCAAAGAAAATAAGTTTAGGTTTTCGTAGAACTCAATTCGGACATCTGGGTTCAAAAGGGCAAAACAGTCATTTTGCACTTTTCACGGGTCTTTACATTTTGTGACCTCTTTTCACAAATTGGACTCCACGGTTGAGTCCAGAATGCTCGAGATAATAAAGTTTCACTATTTGTTTACTAAATTCGGAGTTCGTTTGACTGTGTTTCAATCCAAGGGCATTTTGGTAATTTTAAAGTTTACTACGGGTCTTTTATTTTTTGGGACCCCGTCTCGTAAAACGGACCTCACCATTGGTCTCAGAATGGTCGAGATAGTCAAAATACACTAATGACTTGTCTCATTTGGACTCCGGATTATTTTAGAATATTTAAATAATTAAATTAATTTAATTAACTAATTAATTAATTAATTTAATTAATATTTTATTCAGGGGGGTCAAATTAGAATAACCAATAGTTGGGGGGTCAGTTTGTAATTTCCAATTCTCTTATTCTTAATTCGGATAGCCAAACAGTGGCTAACCCCGAAACAGGGATAGGATATCCCTGTTTTCAATTTAATTCCAATTTCAATCTCACAACCCCATAGCCAAACAGCCCCTATCCCCATTTTAATTTAAAACCACAGAGTGACATGTGGCAGGGGCGGATCGCCCAAGCCCGACCCGAACCTGAACCAGACCCGGACCAGACCCGAACAGTGCCCCTTCTTCCCCGTTTTCCCAGTGAGCCTCCGGTAGGGTTCCGGTGCCGGCGACGTTTTTCCGATGAGATTTTTATAGTTTCTGAATGCGGTTCTCTTCAGTTTTTCACATAGGTTCCATATCTAAAGTTTGTTTTGGATCTAAGCCACTAGATCTTCACGAAATAGGGCTCAAAGGTTCCGGTCAACTCTCCGGCCAACCCTCCGTTTTCAATTTCGTGACTGTTTGGTCATGGTTCAACCTCCATTTTAATCCCAATGGGTTTCTGCACCTCCTAGGGTTCGTTCCCTATCATTTAAACCGAGTTCTACACATAAAATGTCAAGGCCCAACTCCCATAACCGAAACCTGCAACTCGAGTTTTCTCCCTAGTTTCTCGATCATTTTATCTCATTCTTTTTGCATTATTTTCCTTATCACATGCTCTTTAAGATCATATACACCAAATCAATTATCATGCTTTTAAAAAAATTAAAACAGAAATGGCTCACTTACGATTTTTCTGTTGGATTTCTCTCTCTAGCCGTGCACCTCTTTCACCCTCTGGTTCCAAGCTCGATTCAAGTTTCCAAAATCTCTTCTCCCTTCCAGAATTCTCTCTCCCTTGCTCTCTGTTTTTCTTTCCTTTCTTTCCTTCCCAACCGAGACCAAGATATAAACTTCACACATCTCTCTCGCGTCTCCCACCACCAGCCCCTTTCCTTGACTTCTTTCTCTCTGTTCAGCCACCCTGCTCCTCCCCAATGCAGCTTTGCATTTAATGCAAAGCTGCCCTATATACACCTATATATATATACCACTCATCACACACACACTAGACACACACACACTCCACCGACACCACACACACCCACACACGGTGCACTGTTTTATATATATACATATACATATCCACATACACATGTACATACATCATTCTACACATATACACATATATAATATCCCACACACATATACATGTTACATATATATAACACCCATGCAATAATAATAATATCCATATTACATAAATTTCACATTTTTAATACTAACAATAATAATAATAATAATTACCACAAAATTTTATACATAAAAAAAAAAATTTTGAGGTCATTACAAGATGTAAGTCATCTTAGCAATCTGTTCATTAATGACATAATCTCATAAAATTCTATTAGGATAGCATTCCTTTTAGAAGAAGCCTATCAGGATAGCATTCTTTTCAAGTACGTCGTTTGAGGACGCAAATTCATTATCTTGTTAGGATAGCATTCTTTTCAGGTAAGTCATCTGAGGATGTATTTTATCAGCCTATTAGGATAGCATTCTTTTTAGGAAAGTCGTCTGAGAACCCAACTTCATTATCTTGTTAGGATTGCATTCCTTTCAGGTAAGTCGTTTGAGGATGCATTTTATCAACCTGTTAGGATAGCATTCATTTTAGAAAGGTCATCCGAGGACGCAAATTCATCATCCTGTTAGGATAGCATTCCTTTCGGGTATGTCGTTTATCGCATTCTCTCTTACCAACCTACTATGATGGAATTTCCTTGTAGGTAAAACGTCCGATGACGTAAGATCATCTCATGAGAACACAACCTCATGAAAGCCATTTTAGGATCGCATGTCTTGTCAAGTAGGACTTCAAGGAGTCATTTTGGAAGGAGTAACCTCATAATAGTCCTATCGAGATGAATATCTTTAGAGAAAATATGGTAAAAACAACACTCATTTCTGCTAGTCATGAACTACGAATGGTCTAATTTGCCTAAGGGTGATCGTAGGAATCTCATAAAAGAATGAGTCCGACCACGTCTAAATCACAAATCAAGGTCAAAATGGTTATCTCTTTTTCTTGTGTTGATGTTCACTTGCTTGCAAATTCCATCAACGAGGGGCTTTCTATAGAAACCTCATTTTGTGACCTTTGATAAAGTAATAAAAATTGATGATTATGCTAAGAAACCTACTTCAAGTAGGGACTCTTCCCAATTGAGTCCTATTCTCATTAGGACTCCTCTTGACAAAGTCCTATTCCCGCTAGGACTCTCCTACCATAGTCCTAGTTCCATTAGGATACCTCTTGATAGAGTCATATTCCCACCAGGACTCTCATAAGAAAGTCCCAGTTCCATTAAGACTTCTCTTGACAAAGTCCTAAACCCGTTAGAGCTCTCTTGTCAAAGTCGCAGTCCAAGTAGGACTCTTTCTGATAGAGTCTCATTCCTGTTAGGACTTTCCTGCCAGAGTCCCAATCCAAGTAGGACTCTTCCCAATAAAGTCCCACTCCTGTTAGGACTCTCTTTCTAAAATCCTAGTCCAAGTAGCATTCTTCCCAACAGAGTCTCACTCCTATTAGGACTCTCTTGTCAAGGTCCCAGTCCAAGTAGGACTCTTCCTGATGGAGTCCAACTCCTATTAGGACTCTCTTACCAAAGTCCCAGTCCAAATAGGACTCTTCCCGACAAAGTCCCACTCCCGTTAGGACTCTCTTGTCAAAGTCTCAGTCCTAGTAGGACTCTTCCTAATAGAGTTCCATTTCCGTTTGGACTCTTCTACCAGAGTCTCAGTCCAAGTAAGACTCTTTCTGATAAAGTCTCACTCCTAATAGGACTCTTCTACCTATCAGAGGGCGTTTTGGTAATTTTGGCACCTTTTTGCTTACTAAGGGCATTTTGGTAATTTTGGCACAATCCTACCTTCAATAGGACTTCCTAGTTACTTGAAGAAAATTTTTGTAATTTTCATATCATTTTACCCACATGGGGTAATTTGGTAATTTTAGCCATTTGGTGACGAATTGGGAGTAATTTGGTCTTTTCACATGTCTTTTGGCAATCTAGAGATTCTCTACCAAATTGGGAGCAATTTAGTAATCTGAGTGATAGTAGTCTATTTAGGCTTAATTAGGACTTTCCATTTTTAGAATTTTCATAAATATAGTTGCTTGATATTTTCTTAAATGGAGATATTTTGAACCTAGACATTTTTATTTTAGAGTTTATTTTCCAATTAAATTCCATTTTTCTTTTATGTCATTGGCTCTTGCATGTAGACAGCAATTCTATTGGTTCATGAATTATCATAATTATTTATTAATTCATTTAGTTAGGATAATTATTCTTATTAATTTTTTTATTTATTTAATTAGATAATTATCACTCAAAACATGATCATAGCCCTCCATTTTAGGGTTTCATCTTAGGCTCTTGGATCATATCTCTATATTTCTTTATAAATAAAGCCCCTAGGCCATCAGTTTTAAGGGACACGAATGGAAGGCAATTTTCATAGCCTTATACTTTTAGTTTAATTCTAAAGTTCTCTTTACAAGAACTCTCCCTCTCCTAAAGCCGAAGCATTGCCGAAATGACAACCTCTATTCGCGAAGCAAGCCAAAGCAATACGTTCCAACCCGAAGAACAAGTTGGAGATCTTTCTAATTAATGTCTTCGATTTAGACTTTCCTAGTCAAAGTGCTGCCCGACTACCACGACTGAACAAGGTACACCCTCAAACCCTTAACAAGTTTTCTTAGATCCGGTTAAACTCATCTCTTTTATCACTCTTAAGAAAAGATGGTAAACCAGAAAACTACGTGACTTTGATTCTGTTTTCTGAACAGATACGAAGAAAGCCTTCAGGCCAAAGTTAGATCCTCTTTCTATGTTTTCTATTTTATTTTATTTATTCATGTCAAATTCTTTATTATTTATTTCTTCTGGACTCACCTCTCTCTTTTCAATTTCTCATAACAAAATATCCTTACAAGTTAATATTCGAGGCCGATCCATTTGGATCGGGCAGGGTGGGTTCCTAACACCTTTCTACTTCGTACCTTAGCCTCTGGATCCATGTTTTCTTTAGTTTTCACTCTATTTCAGTCCCTTATTTTTTTGATTCATGATAAGGGATCTTTAGAATGTAATTAGGAGACAAAACGATGTTGATTCTGATTATTTCATTCCTTTTCAGTTTCCTTTAAATTATATTCTGTTGTAACAGGTTTGCTTGTTTCTTGCCCAAAAATAAGTTGGCGACTCCTCAATCTCTCTATCTCTCATACGAAGCTTTCCTTTCTACCTTAAAGGAAGGTGACAATCGGGATCCCTCTAAATCCATAAAAAGGATGACATACTTTCCTTTTTTCAGTGATGGCGCCCACAATAGTGAATGTTGATGACTTACAAATTTTGTTTATTAAAATGACATTTTTTTAAACTAATGATTGTATTTGATGGACATGTAAATATATGTAAAAAAGTGACTGAATGACAATTTCTTTTTAAAAATACCCTTGACGATGTCATTTTCTATCTTCGATAGTTGATGCCCAAAATCTGTTTTTTTAGTATATGCAATTAAAGGATGTGAAGATCACTGGTGGAGGTCCGGTGAAGAAACCTCCATCGATCAAGTTAGTAGCTTGAACAAGGAACTACTATAAGTGAGTGTAAAGTTTAGAAGCAAGCGTACCTCTTCAGGTTAAGGTCTTACCCCTTTTATAGATGATGAATATCTTGTTGTTCAAATCTTCCCAAGAAAGTAGGGATTTGATATGATTCTTTTGACTTAGTCAATTCCTGCATATATCTGAATAACTAAATGTCCATGTGCATACCTCAGCACTGAGCGATGAGGTTTGGAGGTCATCTTTTTTAACTTGACTACCATATGTCAACTTCACCTTGTGAGCTGAATTTGGGCACACCAATTACTCCCCACTCAAGACTTAGATCTCACGATCTGAGTTCAAGGCACCGAGGTCTAAGCTTAGTGTTATGTCCTCCTTTGTGGCAATCTGTCAGTTCATATTTCAAAGAGCCAACTGTCCCACTGCTTCGTAATTCGTTCCACATATTTATAAGGCATAATATCTTTAGAGTTCAAGGTCAATCATTGTTTTTCATTAAATGAAGAGATCCTTTTATAATAGGGTCATTTCCCTTTTAAAAATAAAATTTTTGAGCCACTATCAGACTGAGGCGATGTTTGACCAAGCCTACTCTTTTCTGATGACGATTTTCAACTAGCTCTTACATGCTTCCAACGAAGATTTCCAAGCTAGTTCTAGAGGTCAGAGTTCTTTTCCACCCTAATAATTTCTTTTTCTCTATATCCTTTTACGTTCTTATTATGTCAAACCAAAAGGAAGAAAACCCTAGGCTCAATGCTTCTAACTCAATTAAATCTGAAAAGGATTTTGATGTGTCCAATGACGAGGTCAATAATGTTGAAGTTGAGGATGCCTCTGAGCTGAGGGATCTTAAAGCCAGTCATTTTACCCCTGATAGTTTAGAAATGTTGAAGGTTACTTATAAAATTCTAGCGACAGTAGCTTGTAGGGTCCCTGAACCTAACGAACGTACCAAAACTCTTGGGCCTCATGAGATATGTGTATACAAAGAATGGTTTGAATTAGGATTTAGGTTTTCCTTTCACCTTTTCCTAAAACTTTTCTTTTACCTATATGGTATTTTTCCTGCCGACCTGAATGTCAATGGGTGGCGGCAACTTATGACTTTCTTGGTTCTGTCCTTGCTAAACAAAGTAGAACCTAACCTTTCCCTCTTGAGGTATCATATGGATTTTCAAAAGAACAATGAGGGTCTATATTACCTATCCTTACCCTCTCAATACAAACCCCACACCTCGATACCAGCTTCTAATAAGACTTGGAAGAAGTGGTACTTCTTCACAAAAGGTGCTCTGAATGATGCTAACCATACTAAGCCGAAATTAAGGGTGATTCCTCAAATCCCAATAAGGATTGGTGAAATACATCTCCTTTTTGCCTTTGTCTTTCTTGAGTTTTATATTCTTTTTTGTTGGTTGATTATTTGGTGCTGCTTACTTTTTGGAAGCTTAGAACACCAAAGGTTATACAAGACTTATTGGTGATTGGCAAAAAAAAATGTTAGAAGGTTCTGAAGTCGTCATCACGAACTCATAACAAAGTTCTGAGCTTTGAGAACTTGGTCAAGGCGGGATTGATTCAAGCCCCAGACATAGGACCTTTGAAAGCAGGTACTCTCAGGATTCCGACCTCTAAGAAAGAAAAGAGCAATAGCTAGGGAGCCTACTACTTCAATTTCAACCAAAAGGGTAACCACTAGAGATGGTTCCTCTTCAGAAAAGACCACCACAGAAGAAAATGTTTAGAACCTTAAGGTTTTTCCCTCCCAAGCTGAGTTACTGAAGCCCCCAATTGTTAGAGGTACTGATGTAGCAGAGACCTCTACCCATTTGTCAAGAATAAAGGGAAAAGAGATTGTGAATCCAAATTAGAGAGGAAAAGCTTCAACTCAGACATTAGGGGAGAATGATCCCCCATTACCTTCTATCAAGGATGCTTTGAGGCTGGCATGGGATCTAATTTGGGATAAGATCTCGAGAGAATTAGCTCAAGTTAGTGTTCCCCAAGCTGTCCATGACAGGTTTATCTCTCTATGAAAGACAACATTCTTTTTTTGTTTTTGAATTTTCATTTCAGTAATTGTTTACACTTATAACAACTTATGTTTTGCAGGCACTGCACATCATGGCTACCCTAGGTGAGATCAAGTACGAGTCTCATGACTTGATGGCACAACTTTAGCTCCAATTTATGAGTTCCACCGAGGCGGCCAACAAAATTGAAAAACTGAAGAAAAAACTTAAAGATACTAAGATAAAGCTTGGGACTGCCCGATCCCTAACGGACAATCTTAAAGAAGAACTGGTTGAATGCTTCAACATTGTTTCATTTCGGGGTTCAAAGATAATTTCACTTGGCAATAAGGTTGCCAACCTAAAGAGGCAAATCTCCGAGCTCATATCAAACTTATCTATAAAGACCCAACCCCACCTGGTATGATATTTTCCACTTTGGGCCCATACCATCATGGATTTTTTCTTGGGCTTACGCCCAAAATGCGTCATACCATAAAGGCCCAGCACCCTTACTTATGAATACCTTTACCTTCCCTTCCCTAGGCGATGTGGGATGAGGCTAGTGCCTCCATCCACCCCCCACGCAGGCTCGATGTCCTCGTCGAAGGGCCTCCACTGAGCACACTTTCCAGCTGATTTCGGCTCTGATACCATCTGTAAAGACCCGACCCCACCTGGTATGATATTGTCTGCTTTGGGCCCATACCCTCAAGGATTTGTTCTTGGGCTTACGCCCAAAATGCATCATACCATAGAGGCCCAGTACCTTTACTTATGAATACCTTTACCTTCCCTTCTAAGGCGATGTGGGACGAAGTTACTACCTCCATCCGTGAGGGTACGGGTCTTTACAGATGGTATCAGAGCCGGACCTAGCCGAAAAGTGTGCTCAGTGGAGGCCCTTCGACAAGGACATTGAGCTTGCGTGGGGGGTGTATAAAGGCACTAACCTTGTCCCACATCACCTGGGGAAGGGAAGGTAAAGGTGTTCATAAGTAAGGGTGTTGGGCCTCTATGGTATGACGCGTTTTGGGCATAAGCTTAAGAACAAATCCATGAGGGTATGGGCCCAAAGCGAACAATATCATACTAGGTAGGGTCGGGTCTGTACATTATCTATCATCGGGACTGCAGTTTCTGAGGATGAAATGAGACATCGTTTTGAAATTGAGGCTGCCCAATTTGTTGTAGTTGAAGAGCAAAAAGATCAAATCCTAAAGCTTAGAAAGAGACTTGCTTCTGACGGCTACAATCTTTGCCTTAAGAAGATGACCAAGGCCTATCCCGAAGTTGATATTGAGTTGTTGGTCCATATAAAAGTTTCAAATAATGAGAGTGGGGAGTATGAAGATGATAAAGACCTTGATGACTCCACTGCCCCTTAGTCATAATTTCCTCTAGATTTTTTATAATTGTCTTTTTATAATGATTTCAGACATCGCCACTTGTATTTCTAAAATATATTTGTGGGTTTTTAGCTTTTTGTTCAAATTTGTGTTTTGCTTTGGATTTATGGAATGTTCATCTTTTTTTATCTTTAAAAACAATCCAAGTTCAAATACTTGGTAATATTTGAAGCTCTTGACAAAACATTCAGAGTTGTGATATCCCAAGCTAAAGGCTTTATTTACTATTCATAGTTGTAACATCCAGAGCATAAAGGCTTCATGGAATTTAAAGCTTTTTAACACCTTAAAGTTGTTACATCCCGAGCTCAAAGGCTTCATGGAATTTAAAACTTTTTAACATTTCATAGATGTAACATCTTGAGCTCAAAGGCTTCATGGAATTTAAAGTTTTCTATCATTTAGAGTTGTAACATCCCGAGCTCAAAGGCTTCAAGGAATTTAAAGCTTGTTTACTGATAATACTTCTTCAAGTGTTCTATGTTCTAAGGTCTCAAAATTTTCTTCCTATTGAGCTCTTCCAACCAACAAGTGGTTGGTCTATTGGTTTTTACCACCCGGTAAGGACCTTCCGAGTTGCTGGATAGCTTTCCTGAGCTAAGCTCTTTAATATTTGGAAAAACCCTTTTGAGGATGAGTTATCCGACCTGGAAACTAATGGACTTTCCTAGCTTGTTGAAATATTTTGATACTCTTTATTTATAGGAAGACATTTTGATCTTGGCCTACTCCCTTTTTTCCTCTAAAAAATCTAATTCTTTTAAAAGTAGATTGTCGTTCCGATTTGACTGGTGCATATTAGTTTTGAGGGATGGTAGGCCAATTTCTATGGGTATGATGGCTTCAGTTCCCAATGTTAGGGAAAATGATGTTTCCCTAGTGGGAGTTCTCCTGGTGGTTCGGTAAACCCAAAGAACCCCAAGTAACTCTTCAAACCATTTTGCCTTTGTTTTTTCTAATCTTTTCTTGAGAGCCTCCAAGATGGATCTGTTAGTGACCTTTGTCTGTCCATTGGCTTGAGGGTGCCCTAGAGAGGAAAAGTGTTGGAGTATATTAAGGTCGATACAAAATCTTTTGAAGATCTTTCCTTGGAACTGAGTCACGTTGTCTGAGATTAGTACCTTAGGCATCCCAAACCTATATACTATTTCTTTCTAAGTAAAATTTCTCACATCAGATTTTGTTATTTTGGCTAAGGGCCGAGCCTCTACCCATTTTGTGAAGTAGTCTATAGTCATTAAGAAAAATCTCTTATTTTGAGGTTCCCTTGGGAGTAGTCCAATGATATCTATTCCCTATTGAACAAATGGCCAAGGGCTTGTGATCGGGATCATTTCTTGTTGAGGCCAATGTCAGTAAAGTGCAAACCTCTTGTAACACCCCAAACTTAATTTTACTATTTAATTAATGTAATGAAGTTCTTTTTGAATCTAATGCAATGATTTAGCTATTTAAGCTCTATTTTAACACTAATAAAACTCAAATTAGCTAATCGTAGAAAACACAACAAAATAAAAACCGGCACGAGGCCTTTGACTGTGAAGCTAACTTAAATAGGAAACCACCAGAAGAAACTACTTCATAAAATGAGCAATAGAAACGAAGTTATTAAGGAAATAGCTAAAATGAAAACCTGCGACAACCAAACGAGGCATAAGCCCAAAATAGGAGAAAAATGTCAAAATGTGAGGCCAAAGGGATTTGAACTCTTGACCAAGTGAGGGAAACTTATAGCATCTAAAAATTTTACCAAGTTGGTTGTCAGCACTTTTGTGCTTAATTATACAACAAAATATATATATATATATATATACTCAAATTACCCAAGCCCACCTCCCAAATTGGCCAATTGCCATTCATGCAACACCTCAGCCCACATCACCCTATATCTCAGCCCTCATCATCATGTTAGCCCAGCACTCATCATCACAACTGAACCCTAGGAGTGTATATAATTATATATGTTAGAACACTTTAATGTCTTGTTTGCTGCATACTCCACTAAGAGAGAGAGAAAGACCAAACAGTGTATGTGTGCGTGAGTGATTGTGTGAGAGAGAGAGAGAGAGAGAGAGAGAGAGAGGAACATCTTATGTGCATGTGTGCATGGTGTATGTGTCTCACATGGATATGCACAAAGAATGAGGGAACTGAGGAGTACATAGCAAAACCGAGCCCACATTAAGGACCTCATATTGAGCCTAGCAGAGGAGAGAAAGACACAGTTGAAGGTACAAACCACCACAACTTAAATTTCCCTTTTATTCTTTCTCATTGTTTCAGTACTGCTTGGTATCTAGACATGCATGCATGAGTTATTATGGGCACTAACGACTACCAGAATTACATTGAGAAGGCCAATAGGGCTTGAAAGACTCTAAACCAGTGAGGAGCAACCATAGATAGACCTCTATAGTAGCAGGTCTGAGATGACCTTTAGGAAACTCATTTTTTACCTTTAAAACCCAAAAAAAATCTTACAAACGTGCAAAATAACGTAACCGTGACCTAGAAACACTAAAAGAAAACCCTAGAAATTTGAAGTGCAGGACATGGGTTTTAAAACCAGTATCATAAGTCTACCCAAACATTTGATTTTAGGAATAGGGATTTGGAGCCCCGTGAATGAGGAGCAAAATAAGACAAAAAGTGCTTGAAATGATCCAGGAAACAAGATCAAATTGGGACTATTATAGATCACGATAATGGCGTAAAACTCGTGATTTAATCCAATTTAAGCTTTCAAATGAATGCCAAAATGTTTCTTAGACATTCAGTAACCGATCCCACCCAAAAACAGAAAATAAACCAACCCTAAAATGCACGACATTGAAAAGATTTGAAAATAGGGAATTAGGGCTACAGTACGAGGTAGAAGGGGAAAGAAGGTGAACAGTGACTGGATCAATTCAGGTCGGTATCGGGTTCGGGTCGGGACCCGACCCATTGAGATTGAAGGGTAAGTAGGACGACGTCGTGTGGGGATATGTTTTAAATTTTAAAACCTAGAATGGGTCCGTTTGGTTATGAGAATAAGAAATTAAATCGAATGACCA
Source organism: Nyssa sinensis (assembly GCA_008638375.1). Taxonomy (NCBI): domain Eukaryota; kingdom Viridiplantae; phylum Streptophyta; class Magnoliopsida; order Cornales; family Nyssaceae; genus Nyssa; species Nyssa sinensis. The sequence goes on from CM018033.1 coordinate 6,889,547, forward strand.
CATGCAGAATAGGGATGCCGCATTATCCCAGCCCTGCTTGTCCGCCGTTTGGATCAAGAAAAAAAGTCCAAAAAAAAAAAGGGGAGCCGCACCTCTCCTGGATCGAACCCGTGACCGATTGGGGGGTGACACTTAACCAACCATTATGCCACCCAATTCTCGCCCGTCATAAACCCAACCGAAAATATATATATATATATATATTATACTGATATAATTTAATTAATTAATTAATTTAAATTATTTAAAAATAGGTAAATGTCCCGATGCCCAAATTAATTAAAAAAATAGTGTATTTTGACTATGTCAGACATTCTGGACCTAATGGTGAGGTCCATTTTGTGAACGGGGGTTCCAAAAAATTAAGTCACATAAAACATGAAATTACCATTTTGCCCTTAGGGGTGCCCGAAGCCAAATGAGAAGCCGTGAAGGCCTAGATTTATTTTCTTGGATGTTCCGGACTTAACGGTGGAGTCTGTTTACCCAAATAAAATATTCTAAAGGCCGATGTATAAAATTTAGCAACCTTAAAAATATACCAAACCATACCCGAGAGAGTTAAGTAAACCATGAACATTGGCATCGACCTAGATAATTAAAAATGGATTAACAACAATTAAATTTCTGATTTATAAGAGCCTCCAAAGGGAAGGAGAAGGAGACTTGAATTTGTAAAACTGCTAAAAGTTATTTTTGAGGTAACTAATTTCGATGCTTTAATATGAGTTATTCCCAGCCAGTCACGTTATTTTTCACATGCTGCCAAATTTGTACTCTATCATTACCTGATGTACTTGATTTGAAGCCAATCAACTTGTGGCTATCGGTTATGCCTGTTCTTTGGATTTGACTTGCTTACTTACATCATTGTGAATTTGATCACTAATACCTAAGCATCATTGTACTATCATGAATACCATGTCCTGATCTTGTGATATATCCTGTTAATAGAAATTTTGTTATTCCACACACTTCATGAGTCGTTGATTGTGATATCAATTGTTTGGTACGGTTGTACATCCCATGTGGGATTTTATTGATCATGATATTTGGTATGTACCCAAGGTTGTGCTTAGTCACAATGGCCCATCTATTCACAGATTGCGTGGGGGAAAGACCCTTTGGGGGTCTTGTATGTCCTTCAGGACCTGAGAGATAAAAGCTCTAGCACTATTCAGTAAGCCCAGGGTGAAGAGGCGAGTCTGAATGTGCGTTCTAGTGGGGTATGCCGGACCCTAGGTGATTAATGCATTTCTGGGTTATTAGAACTCGATGATGATTTATTTTTTTATATTCGTTGAATGATCATATTTTATACCCTGTGAATGATCATATTATTGCAAGCATGAGATATTTTTGATTAGCTAACGTCTTGTATGTGGCAGCAATTCATCATGATAGGCTAGATCACAATTTTGATTGACCTTGTTATTGCCTCTTGTATCATATTATGGGATATGCCTCTTTTGGACCCTTAGGTCATTATAATTGTACCTTAGTGACTGGCTATATTTATACATGATATCTTTTCTTGGCTATATGTTATCTTTTTCCTCACTATTCTTGTGAACTAACCCTAACTCATGTTAAAGCTAGGAAGTTACTTACTGGGCTTTGTTAGCTTATCCCTCCCTTATATTTTTTTAGGACAACAAGAAGTAGAAGAACCCTCAAGCGCTCTAGAGGTTTAGACGCCCGCTAGCCACTGGTAGCTCTTTTTGGCGAGTTTTGTATTAAATTAAATACTGGAAGGTCTTAATATCTCCCATGTCACCACGGTCCTGTCAGTTGTGTTTTTGGAGGATTTGTACTTATAAACACTTATGTTCTTTTGGCATGTGTTAAATGATGACCTGACTATGCTACCAATTTTAACTGATGTCTATAAAATGTTTGTTAAAACTTTACTTAGTATTTCAGATCCTTTTGACGGGGAACGGCCCATAGGCCGCAGACCCGGTCACGGACCCCTAGTCCGTATTGGGTGGGTTTTGGGTCGTGACACCTCTAACACTTGTCATATTTCTTAACATGATCCTTGGCATCCCTCTACATAGTTAGCTAATAATATCCCTACGTAAGAGCTCGATGGGATAGTCTCATCACCCTATTGTGATTACCGCATATCCCTTCATATATCTCCTTTAACACATAATGAGCTTCCTCAGGAGTAAAGCATAGAAGCAAAGGTAGGGTGAAGGATCTTTGGTAAAGTCTGTTATTGACAATTAGGTACCAAGCTAATCAAATTCATACTTGTCTGGACTAATCCCTTCCTTCAAGTAGGATCCCATTTTTTAAGAATCGGATAATATGAGTCATCTAGTTATCTCCTTCATAGACTTGTAGGACTTGCTCATTCTAGGTTGTGCTTGGAATCTCGTGGAATGAAACTTTAATATTAGCCTTAGAGTCACAACTGAGGGACCTTACTGTGACTTCTGAACTGAGGGAGGCCACCATATTTGCTACGGTATCTGCTTTTGAATTTTCAGTCTGGTCTATCTTCTCGAGAGAGAAACTATTAAGGGATTTGCCCAATGATCTAACAATCTCGGCATATTGCCTCATTATGTGGTCTTTTATAGTGAATTCTTTAGAGATTTGGCTAACTATGAGTTATGAATTAAAATAAGCTTTTAAATCCCGAGCTCCACATTCTTGAGCCACCTTGATTCTAATGATCAGAGCTTTATATTCTGACTCATTGTTAGGCGCACGAAAACCTAAGGACACGGCTCTTTCCAGTACATCTCCTTCTCGAGAATGTAGGACTATCCTAACATTAGCGCCTTTATCAATGGAAGATCCATATACTTGGAGGGTCCAAATCTGAGAGAGAGGTTGGTAGCTTTCTTGTTGTGGTGGTTTGGAAAATTTCACCAAGAAATTAGCTATAGTGTCGCGACCGGAAACCCACCATACGCGGATTTGGGGCAACGAACGACATTGCCACTCAGACAGGTCATACAAAATCAAATGAATCACACAGAATGACAAATAATATTTTTTTTCATCATATAAATAAATCATGAATCATTTAATGCAGAAGCTACACCAATGCAATTCATCTGATCACAAACTGAACTCCAACAACCATCAATCAAATATCTCCAAGTACCATTTCGATCATCGTGATTCACTAATCAAGTCTAACATCTCTACCAATGATACAATATTACAATTACCTATTATTTAGATCAGCCTTACAGAGTACATATTCGAACCATGACTTGGAGTTTACATCATCAATGTTGCTCACAAGCATGCCACTAGCTCCACTAGTCACCTCATTTTTTTCATTCCTTATAAAGCTACCTGAAAAATAGTTATAAATATAGAATGACCTAACTTAGCTCAGTAAATAAATTCCCTCGCTCTACCATGGGTCAAGGTTAATCCAAAAGAAAGATAAAGGACAGTAGTAAGCAAAGGCTAATATCACAATAGCATGCGAAGGTTAGAACATCACAGTAGCCAGTCACTAAGTATGTGAATCCATAAAATGACCCGTAGGTCCCAAAAGCACATCCCAAGGTAGAATAAAAAATCAATAATAAGGATCGGCTTGTACAATAAATAGCTACCACAACAACAAGATAACAATTTGAGTCCAAAGATAGGCAAGCAAGCATATCATCAATCAAATAGTATGTCAACAGATAATCTAAGGACAAACTCATAAGGTGTATCTGTAATCAAAAAGTACATCGTCAACATATCCAAAGATAGGCTTGCAAAGCATATCAATCATCCATGAGTGCATCATCAGAATATCAATAAAGAATATGAGATACTAACAAAACAAATGTTGTCACATATAGGGCCCAACATACCCTCGAAAGCACTCATCCAAGTCCACCCCTCTATTGGGCTACTGGATAACACTAGAGCTATGTACATATATCATGTCCTCCAAGGACTAGGTGTTGGGCATCATTCCCAAACATTGACCCATAGGTCCACAAGCATCCGTAAATCAAATGGACGTTGTGATAGATCATAACTCCAAGCACTCATAATAATGTCATGATCATTAGAATTCCACAAGCGATATACATATTTGTGAAATAACAAATTCTCAGCAGTAAGAAGCATAGCAATTTTTCAATATCTAAGCAAGGTATATACATGAACAAGTAATCACATTAGCATATTGGCAATCAAATTATCATCAAGTCCACAAAATAGAACAGGCATCAAATTTTGGAAATCAACAATGTCAGGTATATATGGAGTACAAAATTGGCAGCATCGAGGAAATAAAACTATGACATAACTAGAAATTACCATATGTTAGAGTTCGGTTTTACTTACATTGGGTTTTTAGCATCGCATTCCCATGTGGTTACCATAATAGCTATCTAGTAGCTTTCTTTCCACTTTCCATCATTTGGGTGATCCTATAATCACAGATAAAAAATACATGGCATAATGAATTAGTGTTCATTCTAATCCCAAACTTTGTTATCTAGTGTTTTAAGTTCTATTAAACTTAGTCTATTCAATTAAAGGTCTTTAAATTCCCTTTTAGGGTTCCTTGGTGCCTCATAACTTATTTGGTCTTTCAAGGGCATGATGGTAATTTACCTTTGTTAACATTCCATATTTTTCTGTATACGATTTACGTATTCAAACTCCATTTTGAGTCTATTTGGTCCTTATAACATTTATGTGGACTTCTAAATTTCTTTTTTATACTTCTAGTAACTTCATTAAGTCCTAAGGACGTATTTATCATTTTTTAACTTGTTACCATGTCTTATTTTCCTCAAAGGAACGTTACCATTCAGTCCGAAATATTGAATATAATTAATCTAGACTTTTTCGGATCTTAATTAGCTCATTTGTGACTTACATTAAGCCTAGGGGCATTTTTATAATTTTATGCTTTTACGTGTCATATTTTTTGGTATTTCGTTTGCTAAAATGGACTCTACCATTGAGTCCAGATGGTCCAAAATAGTCAAAATGGGCTACCTTTTATATTTAATTGGCCCCGGATATCTTTAGGGGTAAAATGGTAATTTGATATTTCGTGTGTCTATATTTTCGGGACTTCGTTTCACAAAATGGATCCTACCATTTGATCCAGAATACCCAAAAATGTTGGGTTACATTGCCTTTTTATTTTATTCAGACGCCGGAGATAATAAACTAAATTAAATTAAATTAATTATATTATTTTATATTATATATTTATTTAGGTACTATTTTAACCAAGTGCTTCAGTGGCATAGTGGTTCGCACATGTGGGTTTAGGGTTTACACACGGACACGGTTGGGGGTTCAAATCCTACTGACCGCAGCTTCTTTTTTTTTTTTTTTATTTGATTTATTATAAGCCAAACAGTGGACAAGGCTAAACCAAGGATAGGATATCCCTAGGTCTGAATAGGTTTATCAAATTGGGGATTACTATACCTGTTTCCAAACAGCCCCAAACTAATTTAAAGTTAAAAACCCAATCCTTTATAGCGTCGTTCCCCTTACCCAATTGTGCGGTTGGGAAAGTTTCGACCCAAACCCGAAACTGACCCAACCCGAATAGGTTTTCATCTCTCCCGTTTTTTCGATGACCTTCTCTGGTGCCGGTAACCAAATTCTATAAAAATATTTAATTTTTAACTTATTTTTCCTACTATTTTAACTCTTTTTTTATCTTAAACAAGTCCCCGTCAATATTAGGACCATTAAGGTTAAACTTGGCCTTTTGGATTGCAGTGATCAGATGGTTTTTCTCCGATTCCCACTTTTCCGGCCACCATGAAAATTTCACTATTTCTCTCTCATTTCTCCACCAAAATGGCTCATTTTTTAGCCATTGTGTTCCATAGCTCAAGGGCTACAACTCCATGGCTTCAAAACGAAGCTTTACACTCATTTTCTGAATTGGTCGATTATTCCCTAAACCTACAACTCTCTATTAAATGTTCATTTCTGGGCCAAAACGTGCGATTTTTACTTCTTTGTGATCCATTTCTGGTCTAGATTTGGTCGCCGATCACCAAACATCATTTGGCTTAAGTCGAAAACTTGACCTAGTTTCAAGCTATCGTCAATGGCAGTTTTAAGTTTCTTATGGTTTTCCTCACTATTTTTCTCATATTTCAAATTAGGTTGATCTACATTAACTTTCAAACACAATTAAGACTAGAAAGGACAATAACTTACCTATTTTAGACTTCTTTGTCATTTTCTCCCTCTAGACCTCAATTTCTCTCACTGTCCACTGCTCTGCCTTTTTTGTTCCATGCCTTCCGTTTTCTTCTTCCACTACTGTTTTGTTTTGTCCATACATTTAACTTGTAGTGAGAAGCTTCTTCTTCTCCCTCCTACCTTGACTCTTTGTTTCGACTCTCTCTTTAGCCGACCCTCTCTATCAGTCATAGCACACTCACACAACACATAGTACACATAGCTTACACCTGTTGATGACATGCAACTTATGGATATCTAGTTTACATGATATATAGTATCTATCAACCGCCAACGGATCTGTAAACTATATATATACATACATAAATATATATTTTTATGCAAATATATAGATATATATATATATAGATTCGTATGAACATTATATACATATATATATATATTTGGTGGCATATATAGCACAAAGTTCTTATAGCCCAAATGGTATTCTTTTTAGGCTTTAAATATCTCCCTATTTTGGTTTAGGGTTCAAACCTTTTTGGCCACCTTTTGGCCTCTTTTTCCCTCATTTTTCCTACTTATGCCTTGTTTGGAATTTTAGGTATTATTCGTCAAATTTTCAAATCATGCTTTAGTCACTTGTAAAAACTCCTTAGTATTCTTGCTTTGTTATTTTATGGCTTTTATTTTTCTTGGTCTAATTTTCACAATTGTCATTTTATTCCTTAAAGTCTCTAATATTTAAATTAGTGACTTAATTCCCAATAATCAGATCGGGATGTTATATATAGCTTGTGCTTTAATAGAAATTCTAAACTCGTATTGAATGTCAAACTCCCTTAGTTCCACAAAACATTTCGTCAAACGTCTAGAAATTTTTGGTTTATGGAACACGTTCTGAAATGGGTATATAGTAGGCACAACAATAATATGTGCTTGGAAGTAAGGTCTGAGCATTCGAACTGAAATAATTAATGCGTAGGCCAACTTTTCTAGGTTTGGATATCTGAAATAATTAACGCGTAGCCTCTGGATTCCATCCTGCTTCCTCAACAAGACAGAGCTGACTACATGATCTGAGACTGCAAGGTAATGGTATAATTTCTCTCCCACAACTGGCTTTGACAAGAGCTCTAAGGACTCAAGGTAATCTTTAAGTTGCCGAAAGGTGTGCTCACACTTTAGGGTCCATTCAAGGGACTTGTCTCCTTTGAGTGTTTTAAAAAATAGTAGGTATCAATCAGTCGATTTAGAGATAAAATGGTTAAGAGTTGTTATCCTCTCATTTAAGCTCTAGACTTCCTTCCTAGTCCTGGGAGAACTCATCTCCCTCAAGGCTCTGATCTAAAATGGGTCAGCTTCTATCCCACTTTGAAAGACTATGTCATGGACCCAAAACCCACCTACGTGGATTAAGGGTCAATGACCAACACTGTCACTTAGATAGGCCGTACAGAATCAAATGAATTGCATAAAAATGATATAATTTTTTTCTTTTTAATATTAATTGAGGAAACTGCACATATGCAATTCATTCGATAACCATCTCCACATTGGTCATTTATAAAGTTTACTCAAAACAAGATCATTATCACCACTGTTCATCATGAGTCATCAACATTTATATACACATCATATATGTATCCACAAAAGTACAAAAAGATAGTTCCCAAAAGTCTTGGTTGTCATCAGTCCCAAAAATACATCATATGATTACACAAAATATTCCACATCACATCCAACCTAGTTGCTGATACAAAGATTTATTACATTCACGCCCTCGACTATTCTGCATAGACTTGTTACCTCCTTGCTAAATCAATTACCTAAAATATATTGGATAAATCCATATGAGCTTCACTAAGCTCGTGAGTAATTCCTGCATCCTGTCACAATTTTTACAAGACAGAGCTTTGCACAAAATACCATGGGCACCAAGTTCTTAAACAGATAACATATATATATATATATATATATATATTAGGATAACTTAAAACATGATTCAAATTATGGAACAGATAACATGATAACAAATGATAAATACACATGAAAGAATGCTTTTAAAATCTGATTTTGAATAACGGATAACAGACACATATTACACACATCGAAGATTCACATAATAAGTCAGAGCACTATATGGGTAAGTCTCACAAGAGTCGAAGCGCCACATAGGTAAGTCTCATACATGAAATCCACAATGAGTCAGAGCGCCATGTGGGTAAGTCTCACAAGAGTCGGAGCGCCACATAGGTAAGTCTCATACATGAAATCCACAATGAGTCAGAGTGCTATGTGGGTAAGTCTCAAAAGAGTCAGAGCACCACATGGGTAAATCTCATGTAGACACAAAAATCGAGTCAAAGCACCATGTGGGTAAGTCTCAAAGAGTCAGAGTGCCACATGGGTAAACCAATATATGGGTAAGTCTCAAAATAGTCAAAGTGCCACATGGGTAAGCCTCAGAACAGACACATGATCGGATTCAAAACACATACATTTCAGGTTTCATAGTTAAAACTAGATCACATAAATCATTTTTCTCATTTAAGGGGTGCCATGGTTTACAGTTGTCTTTCAAATCAGTATACACATGAATGTCATTTCAAAATTTAGACATGAAATCACGAATTGCAGATAAACATTTGAGTGATACAAAACTCTTAAGCAATTTTTCAAGTAGAAGACAAAACCATTGATTCAGGGTGCAAGGTTACTCACAAAACATCTTAGCATTTTTCAAATAGGATATAAAAATATCACTGTTTCAAGATGTCAAATTACTCACAAAACAATTCATCATTTTGAACAACCATAGAATATCAAATACCACTGAACCAGGATACAAGATTACTCACCTTAAACCTTCAGTCAGCTATGCTAACTCCTTTTCCTTTGTGAGTAGTTCCTAGAGCATAAGTCAAATATACCTAACCTTCCATTATAACATAATTGAGGCATTTCTATTAGCCATTTATTATTTTTGTAGCCTTAGACATACAGTTAGGTCTTGTCTTCCTTTTCTAATTGCTCAGGACGTAGTGGGTAGTACCTCATTTGTCGTTTCATATTTTCTAGAATTTATTTAGGCTTAATGGACCTCACTATTGAGTCTGGAACGTTCGAAATAGTCAAGTTAAACTACCTTTTGTATTTAATTGGCTCCAAGCATCATTCGGGGTAAAATGGTTATTATTGCATTTCATGTGTCTAAATTTTCGAGATCTCGTTTCGTAAAATAGACCCTGCCATTGGGTTCAAAACGTAAAAAAATGCAAGGTAGACACTTCTTTAATTTTATTCGAGCATACATAGCATTTAATTTAATTAATTATTATATAATATATATTTATTGTGCGAGTATTTATCACAAAAATGACCAGTAGCTCAGTGGTTAAAATGTGTAGTTCACATATGTGCAGGTGAGGGTTCAAATTAGAGGAGAAGTAATTGCTCTTTTATTTTTCTTATTTTTTCCAAGCCAAACGGCAGATAGGAACTCAAATCTGGGATAAGATATCCATGTTCCTATGTAGCGTATTGAATCCTTCTCTTATCCCCATTGCCAAACACCCTGATTCCTATTATGAAACCATTCAAAAATGTCATCGTTTCATTAGGTATAAACCCATTTTACTACTCGATCAAGACCTAACTCGTTATTGTTCATCATCTTCCCTAGGACGATGAACAGTAGTCGTATAACCCTAATTTTCCCAGTTCTTATTTCATGGTTTTCCAAGCACCTAATTGACTTGTTTTCAATCTTAAAAGGTTTCTTGAGGTACAAGCTACGATTTGACATTTGTAATATCCCGACCCGGGATACGTCACATATACCGAGGTAGGTCGGTTAAAATATGTAACTTGAACGGTAAGATATGTATATCATGGTATTTCATGGAAATGAATGATTGGAAACTGTAAATGATTGAAACATATAACAAGTGCTGGGTAACACCCGAGCACCCTGAGACATCGCATCATAAAGCGTGCACGCACGTATTTCCATGCATGCCCATGTTTCACAGACACGTAGTATACCAAAAATTAGTGTATGCATACGTGCCCAGAGTTTAGTATATACGTATATGTATGGGCGTATAGGTACGTATAAAATGAATGTATGTAAATATGATTAAAAACAGATTTATACCCCTACACATGAATATATATATATGTATAAAACATGTATTTTATGTGTATATGTGTACATGTATAATATAATGTATTATACATATATTATGTATATATGTATATGTAAAAGAAATAAAAAAGGAAAAGAAAAAAGGGAAAAAGGGGGCTGTTATCAGCCGTGAGTGTGTGAGTGGGTGAAGATATATATATATATATATATGTATCAAAAGGTGTGTGTGTGTGTACGGTTGAATGTGTGTGTGTGAGGAGTTGAGTGTATAACACTCAATAGGGAGTGGTGGAAACAGAAAGTGGGTGTTGGAGTGTGTAAGAAGGTCTCAGGGCATGGTTAGGACTGACTAGAGAGAGAGAGAGAGAAAGAGAAAAGGAAAAGCTTATTTTATGCATGTGATCTCTCACTCTCGGGAGAAAAGGAAATCAAAGGGAAGATCAGGAACTAAAAGGGAGAGAGAAGCAGAATGAGAAAGAGAGAAGGATAGAGAGAAGAAGAGGGACTCAACAACAAGGGAAAACCGAACGTATAGGTGAGCCACTGTTTCTGTTTTGTAATGTTAAAACATGATTCGATTTATTTTGAATATAGGGTCTAAACAAGCATGAAAAATGGCGTTGATAGGAACAAACCGTACCTCATTGGTTCACAAATGAGGGAGAAAATCCGAGTTGCAGGATTCGGAGGATAATTTGGGTTTCACTGATTTTACGTTTAAAACTTTGCATTTAGTTTATAAAAATGTTGGTATGAAGTGCAGAAACACTTTAGAATCAAAATGGGTTTAAAACCGAGAAGAAACAGCCACAAAAATGAAAAATATGACTTGGCCGGAGAAACGGCCGGAGATGGTCAAACCCATATTCGTGAAGATCAAGAAGGTCTTGATCAAAATGGAGGATGGATTCATGATCCCCATGTGATGGGGAGTAAAATGGCATCGACAATAGTCAATAAAAATGAACTGGAACAGTCACCGGCGTCGGAAGAGACGCCGGAACCCTACTAATCCTTCGCCGGATTATCGGGGAAGAAGGGGGTCAAGTGGGTGATCGAAACGGCGACGTGTTGGGACCGGTTGTCTCGATACTGCAGTCGTTTGGACATGAGATCTTTTAAATATAAATGAAATGGACTGTTTGGTTACGAGTTTTAGAAATTAATTGGAAATTAAACTGTCTAGGGATACGCTATTCGGGTTTAGAGCCATTGATCGCCGTTTGGTTTCCAAACCTGAAGAAAAATAAAAAGGGGCCGTAGCCCCTGAGGATCGAAACTGAGACCTAGAAGGGTGGGCTAAGCCCAAACCACTCGGACACAGGCACGCCTGTGCTCTGATTTGGATTCAAATATATATAATATATATAAGGAATAAAAAATGGAAAAAAGGAAGAGAAGGGACTGCTCTCCCCACGGATCGAACCTGTGATGTTTTTGGAGGGGAGGTGGCACGCATCCAACGTGCCACCAGTACGGACCCGTCCATTTGGTGCAAGGATAATGTATATATATTATACCTAATGATATAATTTAATTTATTAGATTAATTAAATTAAATAAATGGAAAATGACCCGATGTCCAATTGAGACAAGTCATTAGTGCATTTTGACTTTCTCGAACCTACTGAGATCAATGGTGGGGTCCGTTTTACAATACGGGACCCCGAAGGATAAAATACAGTAAAAGTGCAAAATGACCATTTTGCCCTTTTTAGTACAAAAGTCCAAATGGAATTCCCCGAAAGCCTAAACTGACTTTCTTCGGCATTCCGGACTTAATGGTAAAGTCTAAATTAGTATTTGAAATACTTATGATAGAAAGGCATAAAATTTGATGAATAGAATTTATTCTAAAACATATTCACTAATATATAGGGAACTCGAAAGGAAAGGGTACACTCACGGATTCCTGATCTAGAATCACGATAGAGGTAAGTGGATCACTCTCTCTTACATGTGGTGTTTCCACAAGCCAAGTTTATTCTTTTACTGCCAAACTCGTACTCTTGAATGTATTAATATCATTGTGTCCACAATTCGATATTTTCCTATCTTGTGGACATTTGATTGACTGATGTATCACTGTTATCATGTTTCACTGTGCCTTGAAAGTACCTCATGTTATTGCTATCCACAATGTGATATTGTTCTATCTTGTGGACATTGATTGACTGATGTATCATTGTTATCATGTTGAACCATGCCTTGAAAGGCGTACTGTTATGCTTTCATTGAATCTATGATATTCCATTTTATACTTCTATGGAATCACGAATGATCATGATATGTTATGAATACCGGATTTGTGCTCAATCACAACATCCATCCGATGCTTCTGTATTGACTGGAGACCTAAGGGTCAAGTCCATGAATAGACAGGTGGCAGGAATGAATTCCTCGAAGGCTTCCCACCGGTAATTGACTGGCATGATCACTGGCATTTCATTGCATTTCCACTGGCATTTCATTTGCAATTTCACTGGCATGTTACAGAATAAAAGCATCTCTTATGATTGACAGAACTCGATTGTTGAATGGCACTATCCCTTATGATTCTTCAAGTCTCGAAGGACTTGCATTGATTGGTTTGATTGTGATCGGTTCATTGTGGCAGTACTTCATTGTTGTTATATTATCATTGAATTTCTTCATATTGATATTATACCCAATACTTCTGATTGTGTAATGTGATTACTGTTCATTGGCCCTTGTGGCAATAGTTTCCATTAGCCCTCGTGGCAATTGTTTCCATTGGCTATCACAGCATCTTATTCTTATGATTGGCTATCATAATCTTATTCATGGATTCATTGATCATCGATACCAGTGTTGGAGATCTGCATTTACTTACTAAGCTTTGTAGCTCATTCCACCCCACTTATCCCTAATTTCAAGTGATGACGCTACGAGACCCCAGTAAGAGTCTGAGAGCGTAGGGGGACATTTTGAAGTACTGTACCAGTCTATGTTAGTTCTCCCATGTATTCACCACCCCCGGGTGCTGGTTACATTTAGTTCTCATTTTGTCTTATGTAGAACTATGTCATGTATTTAATAGACTTCCACTGTTTAAGTTATTTAAAAAACTTCCGCTGGATTACTGTAATTGATAAAGACTTCTGCTGTTCATTGTATAAAGTTTTTAGTACATTGCATATTAGTACTATGATACAGGAATGGAAAAAGTAGGGACGGCCTTCGGGTCGGCCCCGCGACACGAGATCCGCATAGAGTGGGTTTCGGGTCGTGACAACATTGATTTGGGGATTTGGATTGAGTTGGAAAACTCGTTCCACTATCCATGGTAGTTCTGAATATCACATTGTATCGCTATTTTTTCTTCACCAAACCTGTTTTGGTCTAGTCTAGTGTGATCCTAAAGATATGGGGCTTCAATTCCCATTCAAGAAATCGACCTTAAAGCTCAAATGGTAAAGTTAGGTTTGAGAATCATAACCTATAACTCTAGTTTTAGGACTCATTTTTGAGTTATTTCACTTGATTTTTGTTGCGTTGTAATCTTTTTCTTTCTAGTTTTGATCCCCGTTCCTCAATCAAAGTTTGGTTTAAGTCGGTTCAGACCTAGTTCAAAGGTCTATCAATGGCTGTTCTAGGCAGTTTCAGTTATTCTAAGGGTTATTCAGTCGTTGTTTCAACCTCTAAGCTACTGAATATTAACCTAGGGGTTCATATTTTTAGTTTAAAATAAGTAAATCATGGCAGTTATAGAGAAATTCTCAAGAGAGAAAAATTTCCTATTTCCTTTCTTGGGTTGTTTCCTCTTCTTTCTCCTTCAGCCACTGCCTTGCTTCATTCTTCTCACTCTCTATCTCATGCAACTTTGGTTAGGGTGATACATAAGTATGTATATATATTCTTACACTGCCCCCCTTTCTCTCTACCTTACCCTCTCTCCACACATGCACATACCCTTAACCCACACATTACTTTCAATCGGTTCATTTATACACATATACACAGCACACACACATGTTTACATAGCACTCACACATGTCTTATGTATATGAATCATGGCCTGTAACTATCTATATATATCATCCGTCATACTTATATGTATATAGATACATAACACTTATCCTCCACCGTCACCTAAATATATACGTATATAACACTTATCAGCTGATATATTATATTATATATATATATATATTTGGTGGAATATATAAAACAAATTTGCATTAGTCAAGTTGGCTTATTTTTTAGATATAAGTCTTTCCTACTTTTTAATCTTGGGATCAAATCCGTTGGCCAACACTTTTGGCCATTTTTTAAACCTTTTTCTCCTTATGCCTTGTTTGTCATTATTCTATTATTTTCATTTATGCTTTGTTATTTTATGACTTTTATTTTTCTTGGTCTAATTTTCACAATTGTCATTTTATTCCTTAAAGTCTCTAATATTTAAATTAGTGACTTAATTCCCGATAATTGGATCGGGATGTTATAGACTAGATACCCCAGGAACTTCCCTTCTGTTGTGCCAAAAGTCTATTTGGTGGGATTCAATTTCATGGCATGTTGGTTTAAAATTTCAAATATCTGAGTCAGGTGTTAGACATAATCGTTCCAATTCGTGCTCTTTACGAGCATGTCATCTATGTAAACCTTTATGGTGATACAAATTTGAGGCTAGAACATTTTGTTGACCAACCTTTGATAGGTCACCCCTGCATTCTTTAACCCAAAAGGCATTACCTTGTAATAATAGATTCCTCTTTCAGACATGAAGGTTGTATTCTCTTGGTCTGGGGGGTATATTTGCACTTGATTATATCCTGAGTACTCATCCATGAAACACAAGAGTTGATGCCTTGTAGTTACATCTACTAACTGGTCTATTCTAGGGACCAGAAAACTATCATTGAGGCATGCTTGGTTGAGGTCGATATAGTAAATACAAACCCTCCATTTCTCATTCTTCTTTTTGGCCAATACTGCATTGGCCAACCAGTCTGGTAGTAAACTTCCTTGATCATTCCAGCTTCTAGAATTCGCTCAACTTTTTCATTAAATATCTTATGTCACCATGGTGCAAATGTCCTTCTCTTTTGACGCATTGGTGAGTAGCATGGATTAAACATATGTCTATGGCTAATCAAGTTAGGGTCAATGCTATCTATATCATTTGCACTCCAAGCAAAGGCTAAGATGTTGTCCCTTAGGAAAGTTGTTATCTTTTTTGCTTCCTTTCAAAGTTAAGCCTATCTGGACAACTCTGTTGGAGTTTTGGGGGTCAATTTGGGTTTTTTGAACTTCTTCCTTAGGCTGGAGTGAACTGATTGTCCCCATCGGGTTGAGTGGCTCTTTTAACTCTTTTGGACATGGTTTATCCAATTCTGAGCTTGGAGTTCTAAAGGTTTTAGTAAACTTATGTAGTTGTTATTTCTCCACCTTTGGCTTCAAAGTTGTTGTTTAACATTCTCTAGAGGTAAGTCGGTAGCCTTTGATAATCACCACCCTTTCCTCTATAATAAATTTCAAGCACTGATGCATAGTAGATGCTACTGCATTGAGGTCGTAGATCCAAGGTTTTTTGAGGAACAAATTATACAGAGAAACAACGTCAATAACCTTGAGCTTAGTCAAAATAGTTTTTTTATCTTGGACTTCTTCGATTGTGATGAGATGTTTAATGGTCCAAAGTGGAAAACTAATATCTCTATTAAAACCCGCCATCACTACTATGACAAGTTGGAGTTCTTTTAGATCTATCTACATTTTTTGAAAAGGAAAAGTGAAAGTACATTTGTGGAGCTCTTAGTATCAATGAGAACTCTTCTAATCTAGAAGGTTGAAAATTTTAGAGACATCACTAGTGAGTTGTTGTGAAGGAAATGTACCCTACAAGGTCCAGATTTGATAACTGAAGTGTAGAGGTTAATTTATATTTCTTCTCAAGTGTATTGGCGTCGAGGATCTCTAATTCTCGCCTGGCCTCATGGGCATACGTTTTTCGAGCCCTATTTGACATCCGAACATTCTGGTTATCTACATAAAGGATGTAGATGACATGGTGTTATAGTTCTGCTCCACCCCTATCATTTGATCCTTTGGATCTGGGACCCTGTTGTTTGTGAGGAGTTCTTTATTGGTCCTCATCGCCCTTGTGTAGCCGACCGTCATTTCTTTGTGTTAACTAGGTAAACTCCTGGAGTTTCCCCCTACGAATTAGGCATTCAATTTTTTGTTTTAGAACTCGACATTCATCTGTGGTGTGGCCATGATCTCTATGGAAATCGCAATGCTTGCTCTAGTTCCTCTTCCCAGGGTCTCCCATCATCTTCTCTGGCCATCAGAGGTCTCTTGTGACTATATTTCATGGAGAATGTGCCTTAGAGGTGCATTTAGAGGTGAGTAAGGGTTACTTTTCTTATTGGAGATACTTAGCTACTCTTTCCATTCACGCCTGTCCGGACTCCGAGCTCTCTTTTTCTCGTCTCTAGTTGACTTTGAGGGCAATAACTCCTCTTTCTTAACCAACTCTTTGGTTTCCTTTTGAGGATGACCTTACATCTTCCAAGGTGATATACTTTTGAGCTTTTAAGAGTAGTTCAGACATATTAATTAGAAGACTTTTGGTAAAAGAGTCTCTGAACCTTCCAAGAGAGAGTCCGGGGGCCAATGCTGCGACAAAAAAATGTTCTTCACATTCTTCCACCGAGGTAAGTTCCTTATTGAATCTATCGATGAAATCTCTCAAAGATTCACCCTTGTTTTGCTTGATTGTTAACAGAAACTCAAGTCCTCTTTTGAACCTTCTACTTGTGATAAATCTGTTTAAAAGTTTACTACTTAGGTCTGTGAAGTTAGATATTAAGTTTGGAAATAGGTCGTGGAACCATTCCAGAGCTGTACCTTTTAGGCTTATAACAAATGATCTGCACATTAGTGTGTTTGTACCTCCTTGAAGAGCCATGGTGTGTTGGAAATGATCCATAAAGTTGGCACTACCATCGCAAAGTTCAAATTTTGGAAGGACACATTTCTTTGGAGGCTCTTCTGCCATTATTGTCGGGGTGAAAGGAGTACCTCACATACCGAACAAGTTGTAGAGCTGTTCAACTGCATTTTGGGTGGCTCTAGACCTGGCTAGATTCCCAGATTCTGCCTCCTTCTCTCAACTTTGACGTGACTGGTGATAACTTCTGGATTATTAG
This sequence comes from Nyssa sinensis, assembly GCA_008638375.1. Classification (NCBI taxonomy): domain Eukaryota; kingdom Viridiplantae; phylum Streptophyta; class Magnoliopsida; order Cornales; family Nyssaceae; genus Nyssa; species Nyssa sinensis. The sequence goes on from CM018033.1 coordinate 6,907,037, forward strand.
AGTACCACCCCAGCATTGGCTTGTTTCGAGTTATCTGGTTGAAGATGGTTTACTTGTTGAGATGGTTGCCCTTGCCTCTATGACACATGTTGTTGGTTTTGGCCCTTCAGAGGTTGTTGATTCTGAACTGGCTGAGGCAGCTATTAGCCCTGACCATGTAATGGCTAGTGGTTTTAAACTGGATGGGGCAGCTGCTGGTCTTGACCATGCAAGGGTTGTTGGTTCTGGATCAGATGAGGCGGTTGCTGGTTTTGGACTGGTTGAGCATGAGTTGAATTTGAGTGAACTTTGGTTTAGAGTTTCGATCTACTGTGCCATGGAGTTTATTCTCTGACCAGCTGCACTCTGACGAGGTTAGCATCCACCAGTGCACCTTTGAGCTAGGACTGGAGCTGGTTGATTTTGTTGCCTTAAACACAAGTTTTGAACCATTTGATGTTCAATAAGATTCTAAAGAAGAGAACTTTGTCAAGTTTCCACAAACAATGCCAAACTGATGATATCGTTTTCTATCTTCGATAGTTAATGCCCAAAATAATTTTTTTTAAGTACCTGCAAATAAAGGATTAAAAAATCACCAATGGAAGTCCAGTGAAGAAACCCCTGACGGTCAAGTTAATAGCTTGAATAAAGAACTATTATAAGCGAGTGTAAAGTTTGGAAGCAAGCGTACTTCTTTAGGTTGAGGTCTTACCGTTTTTATAGATGACAAATATTTCATTGTTGAGATCTTCTTAAGAAAGTAGGGATTTGATATAATTTTTTTGACTTAGTCAATTCCTATATATTTTTGAATGATTAATTTTTCGTATGCATACCTAAGTACTGAACGATAAGGCCTGAAGGCTGAAGGTCATCTTTTTTAACTTGACTGTCACATGTAAACTTCACCTTGTGAGTTGAATTCAGCACACCAACCCTCCCTCTCGAAAAGTTTGATGCAAAAACGGTGCGTTTTATCATCTAAACTCGCCTTTCGCTCGACGGACACTCCGGAGAAACAGGGCGACCATCAGCTGTGTTGTAACTCCAAAATAATTCTCGTCGCCCGTATTTCATATCTCCTTGCTCAATCCGTAACTTAACAAAAACAGATTCAAACCCATCTCTCTCTCTAGTCCCTTCCTTTATAAATACATATCACCCAGTTCTAGGTGCACTTTGTTCAATACTTTCACCCCAAAGAAGCCCTCATTAAGTTCATGCCAAAATGCTCTATAATTTCCACATGAGCGCGAGTATTCTTCAGAAACTGAGTTGATACGGCATGCCCCTCAGTAACTCAATTCGAAAGCAGCTCATTTTGAATCTTTCTTCAATTCCATGTAAGTTTTCTATCCTTTCCGCTCATCGCCAATTTTCAGTTCTTAGCATTTCGTCATCAAAAAGTTCTGAGAACGAAAATGAAAATGAGGATGAAGTCGAACCTCCAATTTCCGAGGAAATATTCAAGTCTGGCCCCAAATTGGGTTCCTACAGATTGGGTGATTCCACATTTTATTCTCTCATAGAAAATTATGCCAACTCTGGCGATTTTAGGTCGTTGGAGAAGGTTTTGGATCGAATGAAACGTGAACGAAGAGTATTTATAGAGAAGAATTTCATTATAATGTTTAGAGCCTTTGGGAAGGCACATTTGCCAGATAAAGCTGTTGACTTGTTCAATAGAATGGTGGATGAGTTCCACTGCAGGCAAACTGTTCGGTCATTTAACTCAATTCTTAATGTAATTATTCAACAGGGTCTTTATGATTGCGCTTTGGAGTTTTACTCATCTGTGGTTAGTACTAAGAATATTTTGCCGAACGAGCTAACTTTCAACTTAATTATCAAAGCTATGTGTAAATTAGGATTGATTGATAGAGCAATAGAAGCATTTAGAGAAATGCCACTTTGGAAATGCACTCCTGATGTTTTTACTTACTGCACGTTGATGGATGGGTTGTGCAAGGAGAATAGGATTGATGAAGCGGTGTCACTGTTGGATGAGATGCAAATAGAGGGATGCTTCCCTAGCCCCGTCACATTTAATGTTTTAATTAATGGGCTCTGCAAGGAGGGTGACTTGGCCCGTGCAGCGAAGCTTGTGGACAATATGTTCCTCAAAGGGTGTGTGCCAAATGAAGTGACTTATAACACCCTTATTCATGGTTTGTGTCTCAAAGGAAAATTGGACAAGGCCATTAGTCTTTTGGATAGGATGGTACTGAATAAATGCGTTCCTAATGATATCACCTATGGAACTATCATCAATGGGCTTGTTAAGCTGGGAAGAGCTGTTGATGGCACTCAAGTGCTGATTTCTATGGAAGAAAGAGGGCACCATGCAAATGAGTATGTTTATTCAATGCTTGTAAGTGGATTGTTCAAGGAAAGAAAATCCGAAGAGGCAATGACACTGTGGAAGGAAATGCTAGAGAAGGGATGCAAACCAAACACTGTTGTTTTTAGTGCTCTAATTGATGGCTTGTGTCAAGAAGGAAAACTGGATAAAGCTAATGATATTCTGTCTGAGATGGTGAATGTGGGTTGCACCCCCAATGCTTTCACTTATAGCTCCTTGATGAGGGGTTTCTTCAAGATGGGGAATAGCCAGAAAGCAATTCTTGTGTGGAAAGAGATGAAGAATAACAATTGTAAACATAATAAAGTTTGTTACAGTGTACTTATTCACGGTCTATGCCAGGATGGGAAGCTTAAGGAGGCTATGATGGTGTGGAAGCACATGTTGGGCAGAGGATGCATACCTGATGTTGTGGCTTATAGTTCAATGATCCAAGGCTTCTGCAATTCTGGGTCAATACAACAGGGTTTAAAACTTTTCAATGAGATGCTTTGTCGGGAGTCTGATTCTCAACCAGATGTGATCACTTATAACATACTTTTCAATGCTTTGTGCAAACAAAGTAGCATTTCCCATGCCATCGATCTTTTAAACAATATGTTGGATCGAGGTTGTGATCCTGACTTCGTTACGTGTAACATTTTCTTAAAAGCTTTGAAGGAAAAGTTAAATCCACCACAAAATGGGAGGGAGTTTTTGGATGAGCTTGTTTTAAAGCTATACAAGCGGCAAAGAATTGTAGGAGCTTCCAAAATTGTAGAAGTGATGCTTCAAAAGTTTCTTCCTCCAAAAGCCTCAACTTGGGGAAGTGTTGTTCGAGAACTTTGCAAACAAAGGAAGACTCGAGCAGCCATTGATAAGTGTTGGAGCGACTTATTCAGCTAATTTCATAGGTTAGATTTTTTCTCAGTCTCCTATATTTTCTGGTGATTTAATTATTTGTTTTGTCATAAAAACCTTAAAAATATTGATTATATTAGGAAGTGTAATACAAGCCATTTACCTGTCTCAAATCAAAATTTGTACTATTGGTGCTATTCATGGAGTTATTTTGACTGCGTTGTCATTTTGAGTTTAATGACTTCCATTAACTTTAGGAATTGTTCAGGGATATCTTTTAGTTGAGTGTTCTAATTTTAATGGGTAGTTGAGAGTCTGAGACCTCCATTTCTTATAGCTTTATGCAAACCTGGTGGGAATTATGTAGAAGATGATGTCTTTCCTTTAATTACCTTGGTTATTCAAATAATAAATTCGTTACCTTGTATCATCAATTCATTACCTTTGGTTGTTTTCTGAAACAGAAAAAAAAATGATTTAAGAAATCACTAAGAACATCCTGAATAACTTATAATTACTGTAGTGCTAATGACTCATTCCAGGGTTCTTGCACATGCCTTGATAAAGATATTTTTGTGGCAATCGGCGTAAAACCTATAGCTGAACACTGTTTCTTGTATGTTAATGCGGAGTGCAAATGGTTTTGGTAAGGCTTAGTTGAGTTGAATTGATATGTATTGAATTCACATTAAGCACAATTGCAATTAATTGTGCTTTACTTTTCTTGATATGCTGTTAACTTGCATTTAATGCAATGACTGTATTTTGCAAGTTACCTGAAGATTGTGGATAATAGAACCGTACTTTTTAAATTTAATGCTGAAGGAGTCTGACAATTAGAAGGAAAGAGAAACTAATGTCTTTAGGCATTTCTTGTAATCTTATAGGTCTATTACAAAAATGTGGGTTGGTTCACTATGTGCATATTCTCTCATGATTTCTGGTGTTTCGCTGACACAAGTATTTTCACTGCTGGCTATATATGATTATCAATGTTGGATATGTCAGGAGCAATCATGTTGCACATGGGCCGAGCTTCAGTTTAGTTGAGTACTTGAGTTGGGCTGAGACGTTGTGCTTTTAATCATGATTTTCTTATGCCTTTTTTATGTGTCATTCTCATAAGGGGGTAGAAGACTCTATTCCAACTCCCTAAAGATTGCAGAAGAAGCAAATTACACTCTTTCAAATGAGATATTGGAGGTGACCAACAATAATGGAGAATATACTTGAGCAGAGGCAAATCAGTTGGAGGGTGGCTGGAACAAAAGAACAAAGCTCCCTCAGAAAAGCTCAAATCACCCTTAAAATTTACAAAAGAGTATAAAGAACCCAAGAACTTCCTTAACATCCAATACTTAATAGATTTTAAAAACAAATTCTTCAGCCTGCAAATCATGTTGAAGACCCTAAAATTTCAAATGCTTGCGAATCTTGTCTGTTGAAGATATTGATATTATTTATTTCATTTATTTTTGATAAGTTAAATGTGTATATAAAATTATACATATATATTATATTCATGTATTTATATATTATATATACATATATTAAATTGCAAACACTAGATGGCACAAAACTAGAAGAATAGATCGACTATTATGTAAAGATTGTAAAATTATTCCTGGAGAAAGCCTAACCTCACAACATATGTTGATGGTTTTAGACATAAATACTAAAAGACACGTACAAAAGACTAGATATTAAAAAACCGAGAATTAGATGGTGGAATTTAAAAGAAGAGAAAGTAGGACGATTTAAAAGTAGGATGCTAAAAGAAACACCATGGAACCTAGATGATGAAACTAATGTAATGTGAAATGAAATGACGACATGCATTAAAAGAATAGCAAAAAAGGTTGTTGGGGAATAAAAAAGAATAGAACCACCATGTAATGTAAGATGGGATAAAGATAAATGTAAGAGACACAAAAGAAAAGGAAGAAATAAATGTAAGATAGGATGAAGATAAAGAATTGTAAGAAACGAAATTGGATATGGGATGTTGGGTACAAGGCCGATCTCCTTTTTGAAGAGCAATTGGAATATTAGTGTCATCAAGAGAAGGATTACAACACTAGAAGGCTCACCGTTAAAGGAAGATGCCACAAGAGCTGGAGTTGGAGTTAGAGATTGCAACGAGCTTGAGGGCAAACGGGAATTAATATGTTCTTCTCCACTCTTAGGATGAGCATATTTAGTTTCGGGATACCTTTGTAAATTTTCTCTATCTAGTCGATCACGAGAGGTGTGATCACTACAAACTTGCTCCCCCTCAACAGAATCATGAGACTAAAGAAATGACTTAATATGTGGTTCTTGAGAAGAAGATGAAGTTGATCGAAAAGATTGAAGTTGAGACTGAAACAACATCTCTTCCTCTTGGACACCACAATGGTCCTCTCCTTGAAGAGATGATGTAGAAGGATAATAGACCTCAGACTCATGAAATGTAACGTCCAAACTAACAAACACTTTTCGAGATGGAGGATGATAACACTTATACCCCTTTTGAGTAGCAAGGTAGCCAATGAAGACACAACGTAATGCTTTCGGATCAAGTTTACTTCTAGTGGTCCGGTGGTCATGAACAAAACAAACACAACCAAAGATGCGTGGATGGACAAGATGTCTAAAGATAGGTCCTTGAAGTAACTCAAAAAATCAAGGACCTTCAAAGGCATTTGATTGATAAGATAGGTTGTGGTGAGGACATCACCCCAAAACGACTTGGGGACACCAATTGTGAACATTAGTGTTCTGCCACTTCAAGCAGATGACGATTTTTTTTTTCATTCAGCCACGTCATTTTGAGCTGGTATCAACACAACTAGTTTGATGAAAAATTCCTTTATCAGAAGATAATATTTGAACTTAGTAGAAAAATATTCTTTATCATTATCACTGCAAAGGATACATATTTTGGCATCAAACTGAGTACTAACCATCTTGTGAAAAGTTTGAAAACAAGAAAAGACTTCACTTTTGTGTCATAGTAAATAAAGCCATGTGACACGAGAGTAACTGCCAATAAAAGTAACAAACCAACAATAGCCAAACAAATAAGAAATCCTAGAAGATCCCCATACATTCGAGTGAATGATCATAAAAGGAACAATGCTTTTATTATTATGACTAGAATTAGAGTGCCATTTGTGTTTAGCAAACTCATAAGCATCTCAAACAAAATGAGTCTTATTACATTATGTTACTAAAAAAGGAAAAATATTTTCTAAAAAACTAAAGGATGGATGCCCAAGATGTTGATGCCATTGACTTAACTGCTATAGAGCATGAGAACCATCTGCTTGATAAGCCTGCTTTGAAAAATTTTGCACAGACGATGAATGAATAGTCTCTAATAAATATAAACCACTATGTGCCTTACCACTGCCAATCGTAATTGTTTTCCTCGTCTCCATATCTTGAAAAATACAATGAGAAGGAGAATGTAACAGAAAAATTTAGCGATTTGGTAGGACAACTAACAGAAAGTAAATTAGTAGAAAAATAAGGAGCATGCAACACAAAGGAAAGGGATAGGGTGGAAGAACACTAAACTAAGCCTTTACCACAAATAGAGGACAAGGAGCCATTTGCAACCCTAACCTTATCTCTATTGACACATGTAGAGTAAAATGGAAAGGTTAGAAGCACCTGTAATATAGTTTGTGGCTCCTGAATCAATAATCCAAGGATGGGATAAAGAGGTGACACTAAGAGCACTTATAGAATTACCTAAATGAGCAAAATTAGAGGTACCAGAGGTGGAGGCAAAAGAAGAGTTGGAAGTATCAAGACGGGACATCCAACGCGCGATCTCCTCCACAGAAAGAGAAGAAGTACCATGACTGCTAGAGGGTGTCTGGGTCTCATAAGCCTTAGAGACGTGCAAGAGATCTAACGACTGACCACCACCATCCTCAAATAAGTCAACCATAGAACTTCCAACAATGATCCTTGGTGTGTCGTGTCTTCCCATAATAGTCACATTTGAGTTGAACTTTCTCCAAAATGTCCGTTTTATTATTAGCATGGATTGATTTAGAGCGGATATCAGTCTTATGAGAGGCAACTAAGATAGGTCGATCATGATTTAAGTTATGAAGCACAACACCACACCTACTTTCCTCTTGCTGAACATATGCACATGCTTGCCTCAAAAAGGAAAAGGGATCTTGACCGAGCACTTGAACACGAATCTGATCATATTCTATGTTGAGGCCAGCAAGGAAATCATATAATTACTCTTTTTCAACTGGTCTCTGAAACTTAACACTGTCATTAGCACAATTTGCTTCAAAATCCTAGTGGTAGTCTAGCTCTTACCACAGATGGTTAAGCTCCGCATAATATGCTGAAAAAGTCATGTCTTTCTGCTTGGTTTCATTAACTTTTTTTTCTTAATTCATAACTCTGAGCATCATTACCAACCTGTGAATAAGTTTGGGTGACAACAGTCCAAATGGCATGAGTTGTATTAAGGAAATGATACCCTTGACAAATCTGCAGTTGCATGTAATTAAGCAACCACGACATGACCAAACATTTCTCAGTAGTCCACTGATCTTAATAGAATCACCCTCTTTTGGTTGTATGCAAGCTCTAGTCAAACACCCATACAACCCCCTTGCTTGAACTGAAAGGAGAAATGATCATGACTAAGCTAGATAATTAGTCCCATCTAGCTTCACTGAACTAGTTTGAAGAGATGGGTCATCGCCGAGAGTCATAGTACCACTCATCCCACTCTCTCCACCACCATTGGACCTAGTACTAATTCCTAACATGCTTAACCAGCCAAAAGAGTACTCAAAATTACAAAATCCTAGCAACAACTCCAATTGTAGAGGAAAAAACAAAGGTTGAAGCACCAAATAAGTCAAACAAATGGTCAAACAGCTGATCTTGTGGAAGAAAAGGAAGAACCCAGCCTTCGGTAGTGTGCTGTCAGGGTAAAAACAGAGTGCTGACCACCATTTTGAACCAAAAAACATCCAAACTCAAACCAAATCAAGGGAAGTTACTACAAGAAATCTCCAAGGTGCTAGGTGCACCTCTTTGTACCAGATCAACTGAAAAAAATAGCTAAAAACCTCCAAAAAGGTAGATCACAATTTTATGGTAGTTTAATTCGAAAAAGTTCTAAAAATCAGAAAAACCAATCAAATGGCATTAAAAAATTGCGTAAAATATTCAATAAGAGACGAATATAACTATGTCTTTACTGACCTCTGTTGACCCGTTTGGTGCTGACGTCAGAGAGATTCAAATTGCTATGAATGCCCCTAGGTGATTCCAAATGTTACATATCCCTTTTTCTTTGATCAGTCGCTCTGAGACCAAGTTGGAAGATTGATTCCTTTGATTTTAGGGTTCAAGAAAACGAGAGAAGAGAAATTTTTTTGGAAAGATTTGAGAGCATTATCAGCTTCCCACTTACACATATTTATGTTATTGAAGAGATAAAAATACAAATTTACCCGTCCAAGTATTATAACATAATCCAACAGATACGTATTGGCCAATACACCAATGAATTTTGGACACCCCATATATCAGGTATATCAAGATTGGGAGTCCCAATTTCCTATACGTATTGGCCGATGCAATATGTGTTGGTATATCAAGAAGATATTTTATTATTTTATATAAATTTTTTAAAGTTAAGTTAAGTTAAGTAGAAGTATCACTTAAATTGAAAAACATTTACAACAAGTAATATAAATAATAACAAAAAATGATTATAAACATAAAAATCAATTTAGTGTGATTAGCTAATGGAATAAAAAAATAAAAATTTTGAAGTCAAGAGGCCTTTTCAAGGTCATATTGACCTAAATGTTTTGGTAACTCATTTCAAAAGTTTTGGATTACTTTGTTAAGTATCTCTCTTATACATAAATCTTTTAAAAATATAAATCATAAGAATTATGAAAAAAATTAAAATTGAAAAAAAAAATTCAAAACAACCGTAACAGTTTTATAACGGCTATAACGGTCTTGTATTGGCTCGTAACGGTCGTAATGGCTGATACGTAACGGTATCGGCCGATACGGCTATAAATTTTGGTCACACCAAGAACCTACCTCAAATTCTCTGCCAGGCCCATCGCAACCTTTACTCTCTGTAGTGATCAATTCGTGTTCACCTAGATGCACCCTCAATTTTAACACCACCTCAAAGCATAACATAACACATTGTAAAATTGAAAAGATTTGGTATAATATTTCTTCATTGAGCATATTGTATGGTGGTATTGTTGATTGATACTTAGTAATTAGAAATTGTTCTGCTTTAAATGGTGTGTGTAGCTCAGGATGCATGGATTTCACTTCGGTAATGTGGTTTGCAAAGTGTATTAATTGTATCTTGGAAGAGGGGAGAGAGAGAAATTTTGGAACTTTTTATGTACAAGATGCCAGAAATAAAATAAAAAATGACTTCATTATTGGCTTAGACTAAATATCATATTATGCAGCCTTTTTGTGCAACTGCTTTTGTGTTTCTTTATTGGCCCATCAAACTGTAGTTTCTTGAAGCCTTTTAGTAATGTAGTAAAACAATATATTTTTCATGGAAATTTCCTTACTGGAGATGCTTGTTTTCCATTCATAGATACATCTGTGGCAAGTAGTCATGATTCTTATACTCTTTCAATTGCCTGCTCTTTTATGAGAAAGAGAATGTTGAACCAACTTCATACTGATATGTGTAGGATGAATCTATACATCTAACGGCTGATATAAATTCAAATGGTCAAATGTTTTTATGGAATTTTAATGAGCATACTGTCCCTAAGAATGTTGAACCAAATTCCTTCATACTGATCTATGTGTAGGATGCATCTATACATCTAAAGACTGATATAAATTCGAATGGTCAAGTTTTTTTATGGAATTTTAATGAGCATACTGTCCCTAAAAAAATTAGTAGAACTCTAAACAACCCTTGATAAAAATTTAATAACAATAATATTCTTCCTGAAAAATCTATTGAGAGGAATGAAGCCATGTTGATCCCTATTTGATATACCAAACCTTGGAGGACTTTCTGATAAACTGACCAGTATTCATGGGGAATAAGTGGGAACTCCTTATATTTAATGTGGAATCACAAACGTGAAGTTGTAATGATTAGTAATTGACTAATGGGGTACTCATGTAAGACTTCCACTATACCTATCCCAAAAAATCCGGCAGTTGATTGGCAAGTGTTGAAATTCTTATAAGCATTTCCACAGTGTTCTTCATTAACAATGCATTCAAATAATGGGATATTGAATATGGGTCTCTTCATGGAAATGTAAAAGGAGTGGTCTTTGTTTATATGAGAACGCAGAGTCTTTTAAGTTTGATATTTCTTTTTTGCATTTGAAGAAGAGGCAATGCAGCTGTGTTTTTTTGGGTTCTTATATTCAGATAAAAGGTTAAGTGCTTTATTATTGAATTTCCTCAGTCAATCTACTATTTTAATTAGCTCGGTAACCGAAGACAAATGATTCCACATACAGCTGCTTTTGTACAAGATTGACTAGAAGGTTCTAGACTTGTTTAAGAGATGAAACTGAAGGACACACCATATGACATAATTCTGGTTAGCTAAATTTTCACTCGTTGGTTAGTGCCAATAATTGCATAACAAAAGGACCAAGGTCCTATCGAAGTGGTGCAAGTGCCCACTCCCCATGCAATTGGCGTGGGTTCGATTCCCCCCTCCCCCATTGTTGTATCAAAAAAAAAAAAAAAAAATGCAGAACAGAAGGATGTAATTTTTTTTTTTTTCTTCATTCTTCTTTTTTTCCTTGAATACATACAGGTTTGGTGTTTATCATGTTACTGGTTTGAAAATTGAAGATGTACTTCTGAATACTCTGTTGGTTCTAAAATGGTGTAGGTTTACTTGAAAGAAGTAAACTTGTTCCAGGAGTACAATGAACTGAAATTGAGTGCATTTAATTCATTGGAAAATTCAGGCCCTAGTCAGGTAAAAGGCTCTCATCCTATCTCTCTCTCTATTTTTTAACATATTGCAGTATCAATTTTCTTGTCTTGAGATATCGTGATTCTTCTCCTAAGATTGGAGGGTCACCTCCCAACTATAGTTAGATCACGTGTTGGACACAGTCAACATAACACGTGCGTCGGCACGTGTTTGGACATGTATGGCTATGTCTCCTCTATTGATGGTTGAGAGAAACTCTAGGCCACTTTTCAGGAATAACAAGAGAGAATTCACGAGAGATTAGCATTGCGTATCTGTTGCTGGCCATGAAAAAGAGTTGCTATGTTTTTGTGCCCTAGTAGCCTCAAGGATTCAATTCATCAAATGACAGAATAATGTTAAATTTAATTTTATATCAATAATTTCTATATTTTATAAATAACCCTGATCTTGATATTACTTTATATGACAACACCCCCCCCCTAAAAAAAAAAAAAAGTTCTTTGCAAATTCACCCTTAATTTATAAGTTAACACATGTAGTGACATATTTGACCTCAACATTGGCAAATTAATAAGAGAAATGAAAAGAATTATTGTAAGATGGACAAAAAAAGGAAGAAAAATTACCGACATAAAATATGTATGTATATATACACACGCACACACATGTATATGTGTATTTACAATCGATCCCCATGTCTTGATTTTTGAGAGTTGCCTTGTCTGACACTCCTTGTTCGTGTCAACACACTACACTGGCATCTATGTCCAAAGATCATACTTCTTTCTGGTTCTATAATAGCTAGTATGTTTCTCAATTTTCTGAATTTTTTTATCAATGCCCTTCATTTGTATGAAATGTCTTTTGAAGGTTCACTAGTTTGAATATTTTATGAATGCACAAAGTGCATTGTTGTTTATTTGTACACACACACACACAAAAATATATTTGTTTGTATGTGTATTACATTTAAATATATCCCTTAAATCTGAAATGATAAAGTCTTAACATTCATGCTTGAAGGCAGTAAATGCCATAGTTCCACCTAGATTTTCATGAAGCTCCTCCTAAACCAAACAATCTCTGTACAAAATCTGATGTAGGAGTAAATTTTTGTACTTGTGTGATATAAAGAAAGTGGAATAATTTTGAACATTAAGGGCCTGTTTGAGCCTGTTTCCAAATGTAACTGGTTAGGTTGACTTTGGTAATGCTAGTAAGGACTGAGTGAAGAATGAAAAACGTCCGCTGGGGCCCATGGGATAAGATCTTTTTAGATTAGCAATGAATGTCTTATATCTATGAAGCAGGATTTCTCCCTGGGTATGCCATACCTTGGTGAAGGTGACTCACAAGAGAATCGCACACAATTCCATTTGAACAAGATGTGAATGCTAGTAATCTGCCTGGTATAGTGATGGATTTCATCGCCAACATCTGACTCTCATGAATACGTCAACAGGGGTGGATCCAATTCATTGGAACATGAAAAATCTACCTTTTTAACACTCAAACAAAATTTTAAAAAAAATCCCTAGAAAAGAGGAAGAGTCATTAAGATGAGCTTGGTAGGCAAGCAAGAAAGAGAGGTTAGAAAAGGCGAAGCAAGGGGCTTTCCATCTTTGGGAAGATTGTGTCCAAGATCTGCTAATCTAAGCATTGCAGCTTCTAGTCAACTTTTATCAGCCTGTTGGTGTAGGACTAGTAAGAGAGATTAGAGAAGAGAAGAAATATAGAGAAAGAGAGGGAAACAACCAGAAGAGAAAATGAATACCTCAATATTCAATAGTCAATAATCAAAATTCATAAATAAAATAAAATAAAAATATCCTTCAGGATCAAATACAAATCCCCCGTGGGCGGTCGTTTTTGTTCCCCATCACCTGTGCTTTATTGTGGGCGGTCATTCCTCCATACCTTTGTCCTTTCAATGGTACTTGAATCTTAAGTCGTGTCTTTGAATTTGAAAGGTCCCATTTACTATTTACAAAGCATTTTAATGTAGAAATCCATCATCTTGAATGGAACCATTCACGAAAATAGAACTTCTCGCCATATTTTCTTCTTGATGATCATTTTTGGGTTTTCTTGAAATGACCAAATTCATGATTTTAAGAATTATTGTTGATATGGTAAGCATTTTATTTAAGTAGATCTATGTAAGATGATGGATTTCTACCTTAAAATGCTATATAAAAATGAATGACATCATATAATTTATCAGACCCTAAGAATCTTAAAATTGAGGAAATTCAAAACCTACCATTTGTTTTTGAAAAAAAAAATTACATTGATTTCTTGATGTTTCCAGGGATATCCTTGATAATGATGGAACTTAACTAAACTTAGAAGGGAAGTAGGATTCATCTAGATGTCTATTTCTTGGATATATAAAGGTCATTACCTTGTGTTGTTCCTACTTCTGTAAGGTGCTGCTATTTGTGAGGGGTAGATGATGGATACTAACTCAACTTTTTTCTTTTTTTAACTTTTAAGTGGTTACTCTCGTACTCAACCTGCATTTTCCGGTTTGGCAGCCCAAGCTACACCAAGCAATACCTGTCTATCTTCTGCAGATATATTCTAAATTTTTATTTCCCCTTAGATGGACCAGTTTTCAAAAATGAAAACATCAACCAGGGGTTGGCAAACAAGTTACAGCCAAAATCTTAGTAAGATTAAGAAGATAGACACATGAAATAGACAATATATTCCTTTAATACATACGTTATTTTAAATAATTGATATGCTTAGATTCTCGAAATTATGACGTACTAGGTCTGAGCTTGAACAGCTCAGTTTTTTGAAAAGAATGGCCTTTGGTTGGAGAGTGAGCAGGTTATAGATGTAAATTTGAAGAATTGTGTAACCCCCCCCCCCCCCCCCCCAAATGCACTTTTTTAAAAATTTCCCAAACCCATGCAGTTTTTTCGTTATTGACCGGACCCATGCATTTTTAACAAGTGGTTTTTGAAAAGACGCTTCTGAGACTAAATTTGTAACAGAAACGTCTTTTGGAAAGACGTCTTTAGAAGCATCTTTCCAAAAGGCACTTATGATTAATTAAGTAGCCTTGATTAACACACAAGTGTAGCCTGTTAAAGGCCTCTTCATAGGTGCCTTTTAAAAAAACACTTTTAATAGGCATCTTTTGAAAAGACACTTATATAAAAAAACACACCATAAACCATTTTGAGTTCATCAAGAGCCTTTCGGAGTTCATGTTTAAACAATTCTATTCATGTGGGAAGGAGTGGTATGTCTTGGTTCGGAGTCGGTGTGAGCATGGTTTTAAATAACGGCCATTGCGTATTGTATCGGTCGTTGCGTAATGGTTTTTTGATCATCTGATACCGTTACAGGCCGATATATCGGTATGACCAAAATTCACAACCGTATCGTCTGATACCATTACGTATCATCCATTACGGGTTGATACAGGACCGTTACGACCATTTTGAGTTTTTTTTTTCAATTATAATTTTAATTTTTTTTCATAATTCTTATGATTTATATTTTTATAAGATTTATATATAAAAGATATTTAACAAAATAATCCAAAAAATTTGAAATGAATTACCAAAACATTCGGATCAATACAACCTCAAAAAGGCCTCAGGGCTTCAAAATTTGTAATTTCATTTATTCCATAACTAATCATACAATATTGATTTTTATGTTTATAATCATTTTTTGTTATTATTTATATTACTTGTTGTAAATGTTATTCAAATTAAGTGATACTACTTATTAACTTAACTTTAAAAAATTCATATAAAATAATAAAATATCTTCGTAGGGGTTATTTATAAGAAAAATATTTTTTTACATGTTAGAAAATTAAAAAATAGTAGTATAAAATATTAAAATGTGATAAATTATAGTTAAGATATATGTATCAATGACTTTTAAGAGATATGCTAGTGTTTGAAAAAAATTCGTGGCTACAGTTTCCGATTCCCGTTACAGATGACCCGATACTCCCGATACCGTTACACCGCGACCGTGACCACGACCACGATTTAAATCCATGGATGTGAGTGTTTTTGTATATTTTTGCCACCCAAAACCCTAAGATCAATACATTTCAAGATATAAGTTAATTAGGTTCATTTAACTTTCAAACTACACCCCCTATCCTATATTTTTCCATCCGATCAGTTTAAACAAGTGCATTTATGTGGGAAGGAGTTGTATGTATTGGTCCAGAGTCAGTGTGAGTGTTTTTCTATATTTTTGCTACCCAAAACCCTAAGAATCAATACATTTCAAGATATAACTTAGTTTGGTTCATTTAACTTGCATACTACGCCCCCTGGCTTATATTTTTCCATCCGATCAATTTAAATAAGTGTATTTATGTGGGAAGGAGTGGTATGTCTTGGTCCAAAGTCGGTGTGAGTGTTTTTGTTGATTTTTGCCACCCAAAACCCTAAGATCAATACATTTCAAGATATAACTTAGTTAGGTTCATTTAACTTGCATACTACGCCCCCTGGCTTATATTTTTCCATCCGATCAATTTAAATAAGTGTATTTATGTGGGAAGGAGTGGTATGTCTTGGTCCAAAGTCGGTGTGAGTGTTTTTGTTGATTTTTGCCACCCAAAACCCTAAGATCAATACATTTCAAGATATAACTTAGTTAGGTTCATTTAACTTGCATACTACGCCCCCAATTTTATATTTTTCCATCCGATCAATTTAAACAAGTGTATTTATGTGGGAAGGAGTGGTATGTCTTGGTCCAGAGTCGGTGTGAGTATTTTTCTATATTTTTGCCACCCAAAATCCTTAGAATCAATACATTTCAAGATATATATAACTTGTTAAAAAGACGCTTTGAGAAAAAAAAATGCATTACATATAATATGTTAAGGTAAATTACACTGACCTCCCCTGAGGTTTATCAAAATTACACATGGTTTCCCAGTGGTTTGAAAAATTACACTGACCTCCCCTCTGCTTTAATGTTTGTAACAAAAACTTCCCCTCCATTAGTCAACCGTTAGTTGACCAAACGGTTTAGGATGATGTCATCTTTTACTTTTTCATAAATACCAATTTTACCCTCATCATACTACCCTTTCTTTATTCCCTCTTAATTTCATCCCCAGACCTTTGTGATTTCTTCCTCTTTCTTAGGGAATCAGAGGAAGAAGATGAGCAGAAGAAGAGAGTCAACAATATTGCAGTGTTTGCTTCACAACATCTGCACTGCCAACCATTTCAATAGCTGCCACGGTAATCTTGCTCATTGCCAGCGGCAACAGCTATCGCCTACATGTCCATGGTGATGATGATAGAGCAAACACTTGTGAACGTTGTGGTGTACAAGCCACCTATGCTCGCACATTGCAAGTCGGAGCCAATGAAGAGAGCGACTAAGTTAAAGTCGCCATAATTGTGTTTTTGGAAAAACAGGAAGCTTGAGCCACACCTACCCTCACTCCCCAGTCACCACTACCCCACCACTCTATCTTCTCTCTCTAAACTGACCACTCTCTTGCTATTTCCTATCTTTTCAATTTCTTTTCTCCTCTTTCGGTATATTAGAATTAATACACACCCATTGACATACTCTCTCTAGAAATTTTCCCTCTCTAATCCTCCCTCTCTCTCTCTCTCTCTCTCTAAAACTCACTCTCTTGCGGTGGCCATGGAGGTGGTAGGCTTGTGAAATGAAATGGATTTATGGATATGTGGAATGGGTTTATGGACATGAATATGTGAAATAGTATTTTCTTTCTTGCATATACATGTATATCAGGAAATAGTCATAATGTTGTTAATGATGGCCCACATGTATGGCTGAGAGAGAGAGGATGGGAAGGGGTGGGTTGAAAGAGAATTTTCCATGGATTTGTGTAATCACAAGTTATGCATAGTCATTTTTTTCTTATCGATGAGGTGTGGTTAATATTTTTGCAGATGCCGAGATCCTACGTATGAAGAAGGAATGGGTGTGGATGATGGTGGAATCCTAAGCTAAGATTGATGTTAACTTGGGGATAAACTTATATTTAATTCATTAAATTTAGATGTTATTAACTGAGTAAATGTGTGTATATACACATATATATATATATATATGAACTTATGAAGAAGAAGATACCAATGAATGGAGTTTCGTTTCAGAGTTTTGATTGATGTTTTGAAAAAATAAATGATTTAATAATAAAATACAAAGAGGGTATTATAGACATTTTAAAACTTCCGTTTGATCTATTTTTCGACAATTTCTAACAGGGGAGGTCAGTGTAATTTCTCAAACTACAGGGGTCTATGTGTAATTTCGTTAAACCTCAGGGGAGGTCAATGTAATTTACCCAATATGTTAAATACATATGTTTTGGTTTACATATACAAAAGTTTTATACATGTACACATACAAAAAAACTGTGAGCCCTCTATACGAAAGGAAAAAATAGAAACTAAGTGCCACGTGCTGGTCTGTTCCTGTTCCTAATCGGTTGTCAATCATGCTGCTCGGGGTTTGGATGTTGATTGTCACGTGTAAGTTGCAATGGGCTGATGACCTCTCCCACGTGCTCTGCCCCTCTTGTATACTCTAAGTGGCCATGAGTCCACCCGTGTCACTCCCTCCATAGACTATGAGTTCACTTGTGTCACTCCTTCCACATGCTCCTTAACATCATTGCCATAATGAATAAGAGAATCATGTGGTGATGGTGACAGTCTCGACGGAGGAGAATCTTAATGTAAAGGCACTATCTGCAAAGGCAAGCTCCATAATGGAAATAAGATCGAATCAGAAGACGTGTAGGCCTTAGTGGCATGTACTGATTAGGGAGGAATAAAACCTTTTGGCCCTCTTGGATGGTGAGACTGGGGCTACGGCTCTGGCTAGGGTTGGGCCTGGGGCTGGCGCTCAAACAAATGTTGCTCTTCATTTACAGCTTCCAAGCAAGTGGAAGATAAGACCCTAATCTACTGTATAGTGTCTACCAACTGTACTGGGTTTGTAGTGCCCTACTCGGTGTCACGTGAAAGGTAGTAGATACGTGTCATGCTATCCTCTTGCAAAAGAAGCGATAAATTGGTTGTCAAAGAATTTCTTATTTTGATTGAAAATTAAATAAACTAAATCGACATAAACTTATATCATGCCAGTAGCTTTCTAATGTTGGCCACTGGTTGGAAAGCAACCGGTGGCTTCTCAACTGAAAGTCCAATGAGTCTCCGGGTAATATCTCTGTACCATTGCATGTAGGGCAGTGTAGTTAAAGGCGAAAGACGCCTTCAAGGCGCTAAGGTCCTATATTGTCTGAAAAGTGAGGCGACAAAAAAGCGTTAGCCTAAATGAAGTAAGGTGCTAACTTATAAAAATAATTTAAAATATATATTATACATTAAAGGTTCATTTATTCTAAGTCAAACAATATTTTATGTAATAATTCTCTTTTAATACTTAAAAAATTAATATAAAAGATGACATAACATAATTAAGTTTTAAGTAAAGAGACTATTCTAAACTTTTTCTTCCTTTTTTACTACTTTTATATTGTTTAAATATTGTCCAAAGAAAAATAACTTTAATCCTAAAACAACAAGACAAGAAACATGAGCACATTCAAGTAAAATAAGTTTCAGTTAATGAGGCTCTCACCTCAACGCCTTTCGCTTTAGTCAAGGCAAGTGCCTAGGCAACGCCTTATTAAAATCGCCTTGCCTCGCCTTATCGCCTAGGCGAGCATCCGATCGCCTTTGACAACACTGATGTAGGGGTCATCATCAGCCACCCAACCAGTGCCAGACTCCCTAGTGACACGGTGCTCATGACGATGTCCCCATATCTCAATATAAGCTCGGTGATGGTGCGACCAATCATTCCCATGCCTCCCACGTCGATCAGTAGAATGTAGCTCCCGACTAGTATCATAAGCATCTAGTATCCTTTATACAAGTCTGATCTGCTGCATGACACGATCGGGAAGATGCCACTTAACCACAGAGAAGTAGACCATCGGCACCCATGCAAGCCTACAAGGTCATCTACAGTATAGGGCTCCCACATCATCTAGACATCAAAAACAAGTTAGTTAATTGTTATGATAATAAAACACAATAGTTATGTAAAGTATTATGGACTTACCTGGTCATCCCTCATCTGGTTCAACTGGCCCCTATAGTGTCATAGAACATGGGAGGGGGTGTCCCTGTGCGACAAATGGACATCCCCTTTATGCTAACAAATATTGAAAAATGTCTAAATAGTTCAAGAATAAGATAGAAACTATAGTGAAATAACCATAACATATGTTTTACACTTCCACCTTAATGGACCTATCGGTAACGCTGCTGCTGGTGCTTGTTGATGGATGGCATGTCTCTAGGGACGAATATGTAGAAGTTGCTGCCATGCCCATAACTAAATACAACACAATTGTATCTATGGAAGTTTAAAGTTTAGTTGTAAAAGTCATACAAAGCATTTATATGATATCCCATAAAGTACTTGTAGTAGAATAAGCAAACCTCTTATATCCAAAGCCCCAATCCTAGTAGCCAAACACAGCTCACGATATAGGCATGCCAAAGCTGCACTACCCTTGCTGAGCTTGCTCGCTGCATCGATATCCTTAAGCAAAGGTAAGAAGAAGAGCTTCACCTTGCTAGAGGACTTGTCCGCAAAAAGCCAACCATCGAGCTGTCCCAAAATGTATGTCCTGGCGTAGCCTTGAATCATGTTGTCATCAGCATCATCGGGAATTGGCTGGCCTAAACGTGTTGTCAACACGCTCATCTTCAATCTGGAGCCGTCGATGGCAGTAGTGGGCAGGGTAAAACTGAGTAGCTCGTGGCATAGCTCCTGCCACTCCTTAGCAATACTCTGCCTATCAACTCATGTGACTGCATCTTCTTCTACGGGCAGCCCTAGTAAAATTGTCGTGTCCTGTAATGTGACAGTGGCCTCCTCCACAAGTAGGTGAAATGTGTGGATCTCAACGCACCACCACTCCACTTAGTGCGGAGATAAGATGCCAATCGCGTTGCATAAAGCCCAAACGGCATAACCCTTTTGTCTTCACACATCAGTTGAACGTGCTCTCAGTATTCGTAGTCCATGGCAATGACAATATATCTCAAGCTCGCATCTTTTCTCAAACAATTTTGGTCATTTTAGACCATTCTCTCTAGTGTGACCAACGGTTGGTGGTGCATCGTAAGCTCGTCGGTGAAGACGCATTAATTGGCTGGTTCACGAACTTGCGTCTTTTCCCATACCACTTTTGGTGCACTGGATCTTCGTAGCCTCCTATTAATTGTTGCCTATGAGTTAAGGAACTCCGATTATCACTCACTTCTTGTTTTGAGGAACTCCCTCCGTGTTTGGAGGAGCTCTCATGATTTCTGCTTCTCCCTCGACATTTTCTAAAAGGCAATGCACCAAAATTAAATTTGTGAGCTGCAGTAGTTTCACGAAGTCCATTGGATTTTATAGGCATCATAAACATTGGATTTTGAGAATTGACAACTCATTACATTGAGTCAGTACAACAACAATGGCATGCATTGATTCAGTCTTTACACGTAGACTGGACAACTGCATTGATTAAGAAAAGACAACTCATTACATGAGTCAGTACAACAACAATGGCATGCATTGATTCAGTTTTTACACATCAGACTGAATAACTGCATTGATTAAGAAAAGACAACTCATTACATTCACTCAATATAACAACAAAGGCATGCATTGATTCAGTCTTTACACGTTAGACTGGACAACTATATGGATTAAGAAAAACAACTCATTGCATTAATTCAAAATTGACAACTTATTACAAAAACATGGCATGCATTGATTCAGTCTTTACACGTCGAACTGGACAACTGCATTGATTAAGAAAAGACAACTCATTGCATTAATTCAGAATTGACAACTCATTACATTCACTCAGTACAACAACAATGGCATGCCTTGATTCAGACTTGACAACTCATTGAAAATTAGTGTGAAGGGCCACCACCTGACCCTTCTTGGTTCCTATTAGGACAACTGCCACGATTATGGCCTCTCATCTTGCATATGCCACATTGCCTTGTTACCTGACCTTCCCTAATGTCCATCTCATTCCTAAGTCATGATGACCTAGGACTGACCGCTCTTTCGTAGTAAGGTAGGATTATGGCATATGGTTGGACCTAATGGTGTGTCCCAGTAATCCTCATCATGGAGCGGATAAAACTGGAGTACCTATGTATTCGCGTATGCCTGAATGCTGAAACATTTGTTAACGTACTCGTCATAAGTTATCCTTAAATCTGTAAGTACAACCAATGCATGAGAACACAGAATTTTGTAAATACTCAACTTCCCACAATTGCTAGTACGCTCATTAAGACTGACGACTTGAGCATTGCCCTTGTCAACACTATCATAAGTCCAAGGCTACAATTAAATGGTGTTAATTTGTGGGCACCAATCTTAGCCTGATTATGAGCAATAATTTGAAATACATAAAGAGTATACGTATAATTATTACCTATACCATCCATAGCTAATTCCTGCCTAATATTAAAATAGTTTACGAGGCGCAAAAATATAAGCTGCACGCATGCAGTGATGGGAAAATATCTTGCTCTTTTTAGCAAACAATTGAAGACCTCGGAGTTGTTGGTGTCCACATCCTATAGTGGCAACCGTCATCATGAGCATGGACAATTGTCCACTTTTCTGCCGAAATGTTACTCAAATATTCCCATGCTCTAGTATTGAGGCTTTTAATTTCCTCCATAACTCGATCAAATTTATGACTTTGATGAGTGCTTTCGACAATCCACACAAGTCTCTTTGAGTAAAGCATTCTTAAACTTTCTGTTGAAGTTACTTTGTACATGCTGGAGGCAGAAGCAATGGTATGCATTTGGTGGCTTCCATCTGGAATTACGCTCATTAATAGCTGCAAGTATGTCATTGTGGCGATCCGATATTAAACAAATGTCCTGTCTATCTCAGATCACATCGCTCTTCAAATGGTCAAGGAACCAACTCCAAATACTATAACTCTCCTCATCCACAATGGCACATGTAAGAGGGAAAATTTGATTGTTTGCATCCATGGCCGTCGCAATTAGCAGCTTTCCCTTATACCTCCCATAGAGAAATGTGGCATCTATACTGACCACGGACGACAGTAGGTAAACCCGTCAATTAAGGGATACCTTGTTGAATATCACCTCATTTGACACATCAGTGTGGAAATGTTACCACCTGACAATTGTTCCTTTGTTGTACTTCTTAAGTGCACCCATAAATTTTGGCAAAAACTTTTACGATGGCTCCCAATCTCCAAAGATCATTGCAATGGCTTTTTGCTTTGCCACCTAACCCTTCTTATAGGACATTTTATAATTGAACCTACCTCGGTTGCACATAGTCTATGGCTGTTGCTATTTTGAGCGAAGGATTGACTTTTACAAGAGCCTAAATTTCTGCCCCAATTAATATAGAATCCAACTGTTTGTGATCAAGGTTTGCCCTCGAGTATAAGCATGTGTGGGGCATGGATCAAAATTTCGTTTGTTTTCCATCGAAACGGCCGAAACGTTTCCGTTTCTCAGGGAACCGAAACGAAATACTAGTGAAATATCGAAATTCACATGTTTCCATGGAAACAAAATTGTTTCCGTGGAAACATACCGAAACTAGTGGAAACATACCGAATCAAAGGAAACATTTCTTTTGTATCAACAATAATTCTAGAAGTTAGTAAAAAATAATATCTATTTATTTTTCAAAGATTAAGACTCAAAATTACAAGAAGATATTTTTATTATTTTTTCTAAACTAAAAGAAAAGTAGTAGGGGAAATAAAGTGTAGAGAAACAACTATTTTAATACTAAGTTACTAATTATAATAGGTTTAAATGGCTATTTATTTTACTTTTTATTTTATATGTAACTTGTGCCTAATTATCTAATTCGTGCATATTATATAGTATATATCTATTATGTCATTTATCATAAATATGATGTATATGCCTTAAACATGCACAAATATTCAATAAATAGGCTTATTTGTATAAATAAATAAATTTCAAGTTATGTTTGCACATGTTTCCAATTTTTTCTCCGTTTCTATTATGTTTCCAAAACGTTTCCGAAATGTTTCCATTTCCGGACAAATCGAAACTATACATCGAAACGATATTTTGATCCTTGGTGTGGGGTCCTTCATACTTTGTAATATGAAACAACCCACGAGCACTTTTCTTGCACGCATGAAGCCTCCATTGGCACCCACACTCGTGTGCATCTGACATCTCAAAGAACAAAGTTTTGAGTGTGTCTCAATCACCTTGTATTGTTGATGTGTCCTAATGGAGTATATTTGCATAGCTCTTTTAGCTCCGCTTTGTTGGTGAACACGAGTCCCTTAGACAACTCATCCCTTAGACAACTCATCCCTCACTGGGTCCTATGGGATACCATGCAACAAGGAGGACGAAGAAGTGTCCAATGTCTCATTAGATAGATCTAGGGTTGTGAAGAATGGGACATAGCCTCATGCATCCGAATGTCATCGGCAGCTTCCACCCCTCCACCATCTTCACCGTCCTCACTCAAGTCATCTATCATCCTTAAATCCTCCTCCTCAGCTTCTTCTTCGTCAGAGTTACATGGAGTTAGGTTTGCTATCATCCCTCGGTAGGCTCAGCTAGGATTCTCTGTCATAGCCATCTCGTGCGCATCATTAGCATGCGTGGCCACTGAATCACCTTTGTTAGGGTGATTTGTGGACTGTGTTTGACGGGGCTCAAAATCCCTGAAATCTTGCTGGCACTGGTTGGAAGGCGGGGTTGCATAGTCCTACTCACTAGCAAGGATGTCAAGTGGCGAACTCCCATACTGTGTGAGTAGTGTCGTGAATGGACCAGAAGCATCACCTGTACCATATCCTCCAAATATATACTCTGTCTCCACATCCAAGTCAATGCTCCTTAGTGTTTCAGTGTCTAACACAATCACAAGCATAGTCTCAACACTATCATAAAATCATAAATGTGGAACTTAAGAAGGCAAAAGGCCAGCCTTATAGGATGAGATGTCATATCTTGTCATATTATGAAATTTCCAAAAGAGAAGATTGTGTGGGAAAATAGTTCCATCACTTTTGTATTTAAAAATAATTTTTTTCTCAAAACTATAAGCATGATTTGGTGTAGTGCTGGACATGGAAACCTCCTACAATAGATTATTGGAAGCCCCTACAATCTTTTGAAAAATAAACAGTGCTGGACATGGAAACCCCCTACAATCTTTTTGTGTTAGTAAATTTACAACTTTGGATATACATTTACAACAAATAAGTATGTCATATTGTCAGGGACTGATCAAATCATGTTAACGCATGCATATTGCCAAATGAGTTTCATGAAAAAAAGAAGAGTGAAACCTGAAGACCTAAGTTTATCCATGTCTAGTGTGAAGATCCTAGATTAAAAGAAAGTTTAAACAGCCTGTGAGAAGGAAACCATTCAATGTGAAAATGATAGCTGTCAGAAGAGAATAGGGCCACAATGAATGCAGTGAAACCAGGTATTGGTCTGTTCAAACTCGGTTCACTATAATTCTAACGAGTTGGTCTGTTCAAATCAGGCAATAGGATCTTGGAGTTGCTATGTTGCTCAATTGAATCTGAACCTACTAAATAACTCCATGTCCATATTAGAGGATAGGAATCTTAACCTAAGTCATAAATTCACTGGTCCTAGTACTACAAATTTAAGTGTCACTGAGGAGATAACTTAGGCCAAAAATTGCAGGTATTCTAATCATATGAGAGCTGATCTTACATGAACTTCTGGTATGATCATCTGGTATTCAAAGGACATAAATGAACAGCAGATGTGTTGCTTTAGCAACATCAACCCACTAACTCTAGTAAAATAAATGAATCTGAACCTACTAAATGACTCTATTATACCAGTCCTTCAAGAGCAGCAGTCATTGTAGAAACAGGAATTGGTTGTGTGTGGCATTTAGTTGTTATAGATACAAAACCAAAAAGAAATATATACATTATAGAAACTGCAGCAGTCACTTTAGTGGCATTTAGCTCATTTACCCTTCTCAATAAAGAATGTTGGGACAATATGAATAAATCTGTAGGGATTGAGGCGTATCTAAAGACACTTTCTTTAGAACGTAATTTGTCTTCACTTGGTAGAGTCTGTTGATGGTTTACTGACAAAGTCGTCCCGAGGATACAATAAAGTCTTTAGTTTAAAGAACTGCAACTAGTAAAGTTGAAGGACTTCCTGTAAAATCCTTTGATTATAATTTCTATTCTGAGAGAGAGAGTTTGATCATTTTTTCCAATTCGTTGTACTGCTGTATTTATAGATACAGGAGTGTCTTTTCATGAAAAGACACAACCTTTCTAAAAGATATGTCTTTAAGAAAGAGTCACAACCATTCCATTCAACGTGTCTTTTGGAAAAGACACAACCCTTCTGAAATACCTATTGGACACACCTATTCATTAAACACCTATTTAATGCACCCATCCGATCATCTCTTAATCTGGACCGTTGATCAGGCAATCCAAAAATAAATTAATAAAAATTGATTTGTCTTTGATGAATCTGCGTTTCGTGCAAAGGCGTGCGCGAATTATTGCGCATAGTGCGCGTTACGTTTCTATGGGCTACAGCTCATTTGGGCTTGGTTCAACCCATGGGTCAACAAGGACCTTATGGAACCCAATTAAATATAAGGAATAAGTTTCCATATATAAACATGCAAAATGAATAGCACAAAAATCGATGTGGGATAAAGTTAAAAACTATTATGCTATCAAACATAAGACACTTTGATAGTATAATAAGAAAAGAATCTCTCAATCAGAATGAAAAATATTATTATGAATACAAGAAGGTGTTTTTCAACTTTAACCTTCAATTAGTACAAATACATCAAAGTTTTGATGGAGTCTTTGGTGGCCAAAGCTTTAAACCAAGTACTCTTATAAAGAAAAAACCGGATATACCATACACATAACAATATTCTGCTTACAAGGATTTCAAATTTGCTTCAGCACTTCAATGGTCATGTGCTAACTCCTGTTTTCATGAACGATCCAAAGAGCAAACCTAAACTCGTGAGAAGCGGCACCACTTCTACGTCCATATAGGTGAAGTTCCTTGTATGCCTCCATTGCTCGACATTTTAAACTTCGTTAAGAAGTAATTCAACCCACTTTTACGTAATGAACAACACTGATTCTCTTTCTTATTTGAAAGGAGCTCACATGTCGAATTTGTGTTACTAGATCATTTATCAACAACTTGTTTTTACCCATTACACCTTTTACTAGAGGTTTTCTAGTTTTAGGTTGGGTTACTATTGTTGGTGATCAATTGGAAAGGTTTTAGCCTCATCTCATTTGTTGTCAACCTTACCATGTCTCTAGATAGACCTTTGGTAAAAAGATCAACCAAGTTTTTACTTGACTTCACATACATGATTGTTATTACCCCATCCTGTATCAATTGTCTTACAAAATCATGTCTTGGACTTATGTGTCTAGACTTGCCATTGTAAGTACTACTATAAACTTGTGATAGGGCAGCCTCATTGTCACAATGAACAGAGATCGATGGCATTGGAGTAGGCCACAACTTAATATCTAATAGTAAGTTTCTAATCCATTCAACCTCTTTGCCTATTGCTACTAATGCTATGAATTCAGATTCCATAGTCGAATGGAATATACAAGTCTATTTCTTAGATGCCCATGCAATAGCACCCCTATTAAGGAGAAATACCCATCCAGAAGTAGATTTATTAGCTCCCTAATTAGTAATCCAACTAGCATTAGTATACCCCTCAAGTACAGCCGGGAATTCATTATAAAATAGGCCCAATCCAATGGTTTTCTTGAGATAACCAAATATTCTACCGACTGCCTTCCAATGTTCTCCACTTGGATTAGTTGTAAGATGACTCAATTTGCACACAGCAAAAGCTATATCTGGTCTTGTACAATGCATAAGATACATTAAACTACCAATTGCACTGGCATACTCAAGTTGTGCAATGGCTCGACTAGAATTCTCGGTTAATTTAATACTTGAGTCAAATGGTGTATTAAATTCTTTGTAACCAAAATGTTTGAATTTCAAAAGCATATTCTCAATGTAATGCTACTGACACAAAGCATAACCCTCATTATGTTTTCTTACTTTAATTCCCAAGATAATATCAACTTCATCAAGATCTTTCATCTTAAAATTAGAAGTCAAATACTTCTTAGTTTCAAGTATACCCAATATGTTTGTTCCTAGGATAAGCAAGTCATCAACATACAAATATACAATCACACCATAATCATTGGTAAACTTAGAGTATATGCATTTATCAACACTATTATGAGGGAAACCACCAGATAAGATGCATGAGTCAAATTTCTGATGCCATTGTTTGGGTGCTTGCTTTAAACCATACAAAGATTTGTTCAATTTACACACTTTACTTTCATTTCCAGGTAGAACAAACCCTTCTGGTTGACCCATATACAATTTCTCATCTATATCACCATTCAAGAATGCAGTTTTAACATCCATTTGATGTATATGTAGGTGATAGATAGATGTCATTGCCATGATAATTCTTATAGAAGTAATTCTAGCCACAAGTGCATATGTGTCAAAATAATCTATACCCTCCTTTTGTTTAAAACCCTTGACTACCAATCTTGCTTTGAAAGTTTGTACTGAATTATCAGTATTATACTCTCTTCTAAAAACCCATTTGCAACCAATAGATTCAGAACATGGTGGTAAATTTACTAATGTCCAAGTGCCATTAGACATGAGTGAATCCATCTCATCATTGATGGCTTCTTTCCAAAATGTAACGTCTCTAGAACTAATGACCTCTGTAAAAGTTTTAGGATCAGCCTCAATATTGAATGCCATAGGCATTAATCTTGTCACCTATTCTCTATCTCCTTCTACTAAAAATATAATAGATTGAGAAGAGATAAAAGCTGGACCTAAGTCCTTTTCTTTTCTTGCTCTTTGACTTCTTCTAGGCTCTTCACTAAGAACCACATGCCTTTAGACATTATTCTGTAGTTCTAATCCTCGAGTAGGATTGGACACAGAATTTTCAGTCCCTACACTCTTAGAATCTGTATAGAATTTATGTTCAAAAAATTCCACATCACAAGATTCTACAATTGTATTAGACTCAAGATCAAGAAGTCTATAGGCTTTGCTATGTTCAGCATAGCCAACAAAAATGCTTTTATCTGCTCTAGGACCCAACTTTGTCCTCTTAGGATTTGGTATCCTATAATATGCCAAACACCCCCACACTTTAAGATATGACAGATTAGGCTTTCTTCCCTTCCATAATTCATAAGGACAAAGATTTGTTTTCCTAGAAATTATTCTATTATGCAAATGACAAGTAGTATATAAAGCTTCATCTCACAAATTCATACATAACTAAGCATGCACTATCATACAATTTACCATTTTTACAAGAGTTCGGTTTTTTCCTTTCAGCTAAACCGTTTTGTTGTGGTGTAAGGTGCAGATTTTTCATGTATAATACCATGCAATTCACAAAAATTATCAAACTCATGGGGAAAGTATTCCATTCCTCTATCACTTCTTAAGATTTTAATTTTCTTGTTCAACTGATTTTCAACTTCATTTTTGAAAATTTGAAATTTACTAAAAAATTCATCTTTTGATTTCATAAAATAAACATAAGTATATCTACAAAAATCATCAATAAAAGTGACAAAGTATCTTTTTCCTGCACGGGTTAAAACTTCATTTAATTCACAAATGTCAGAATGTATTAAATCTAAAAGTTTAGTATTTCTTTTCACACCAGAAAAAGATTTCTTAGCGATTTTGGATTTAGGACAAACTTCACATTTATCACAATTCGAATCATGGTAATTAATCAAACCAAATCTGCTCATGGTTTTGATAGATTGAAAATTTAAATGAGCTATGTCATAATGAAAAAGACTCGACAATATAAGAAGAAGCTATATTATTATTATTAATACTTAACTTAAACATCCCATTACAACCATACTTCTTTCCCACAAACGTCTCGTTCTTAATCAAGATTAACTTATCGGATTCAAAAACATCCCGAAAACCTTTCTTAAAGACGAGATCAACAGAAACTAAATTCTTTCTCATATCAGGAACATCAAGAACATTCAGAAGAGTCAAAGTCTTTCCAAAAGTGAAGTTCAATTCAACACTGCCTTTTCCTTCAACTTTGGCACGATCATGGTTTCCCATCTATACCTCTTGACCATCAAGTTTTTCATATGTTTTGAACAGTGACCTATCCTTACACACATGAACGATTGCTCTAGAATCGAACCACCATCCAGAAGAAGTATCTGCCATATTCACTTCAGTTACCATTGCCACCAATGGTTCTTCCACCATATTAGCAGAATTGTTCTGGTTTTGAAAACGACATTCTTTGGCATGATGTCCCTTCTTTCTGCAATTATAACATTGGTCATTCTTCTTGTTATTCCTTTTCCTTTTATTATTGGGATAGTTGTTTCTAGAACCAAATCCAGATTCAACATTGTGAACATTATTTTTCATTTGTGTTGCTCCCTTCTTATCTCTATTACGAGATTCTTCTTCAATTCGAAGATGCTTTTTAATCTGTTCAAGAGATAAATCTTCTGCCTTATGCAAAAGCTTTTTTCTGTAATCTTTCCAAGACAATGGAAGTTTTGCAATGATAGCCCCAACTTGGAAGGATTCAGGAATACTAATGTTCAAAGCACTAATTTTATTGACAATACTTTGCAGTTCATGAATCTGGTCTAGCACGGGTTTGTTGTCAACCATACGAAAATCAAAATATTCTGCAATAAGTAATTTATTTGTAACTTCCTCTTGAACCTTGTATTAAATTCCAATGCATTCCAGATTTCTACAGCATTCCTCTTTTCTTTGTAGAAATTATATAGGCGATCAAGTAGAGCATTTATGATGTGTCCATGACAAAGCAGTTCATCTTCCGCGCGTTTTCAGCCTTTGTTCCTTAATTGCTTTAGAGTCTTTGTCAGAACAGGTGCGATATTTGGATCCAAAATGTAATACACCTTCATGGCAGTAAGCAGAAAAATCATCTTGTCTCTCCAGCAACTGAAATTGCTGCCATCAAACTGATCAAGTTTGACAAGATCTTGATTCATCAACTTGAATGAAGTCAGGTTCTTCTCGGTTTCCATTGCTACAAAATTACGTTCTAAAATTGTTGGGACAGTATGAATAAATCTGTAGGCTTTGAGGTGTACCTAAAGACACTTTCTTTATAACGTAATTTGCCCCCACTCGGTAGAGCCTGCTGATGGGTTACTGGCAAAGTCGTACCCAAGATACAATAAAGCCTTCACTTTGAAGAACTGCAACCAGCAAAGTTAAAGGACTTCCTGTGAAATCCTTTTATTATAATTTTTATTTTAAGAGAGAGAGTTTGATCAATTTTTTCAATTCGTTGTACTGTTGTATTTATAGATACAGTGGTATCTTTTCATGAAAAGACACAACCTATTCATGAAAAGACACAACCTGTCTAAAAGATATGTCTTTAAGAAAGAGTCACAACCATTCTATTCAATGTGTCTTTTGGAAAAGACACAACCTTTCTAAAATACCCATTGGACACACCTATTCATGAAACACCTATTCAATGCACCCATCCGATCATCTCTTAATCTGGACCGTTGATCAGGCGATTCAAAAAAAATCAATAAAAATTGATTTGTCTTTAATGAATCTGTGTTGCGTGCAAAGGCGTGCGTGAATTATTACAAGTGGTGCACTTTGCGTTTCTATGGGTTACAACTCATTTGGGCTTGGTTCAACCCATGGGTCAACAAAGACCTTATGGAACCCAATTAAATATAAGAAATAAGTTTCCATATATAAACATACAAAATGAATAGAACAAAAACCGATGTGGGATAAAGTTAAAAACTATTATGCTATCAAACATAAGAACTTGGCTCAATAAGAAATATATAAATTATGCAAAATAAGCAACAGGCTTTAGAAACAACTATATTTAGCAATTGATTAGAGGACACAAAGAGTTGCATGAAAAAATAGTGACATATCAAGTGATGACCAAATAATATTTTCAAACATAATTCATGCATTTTATCATACATCTTAGGGGCATATCAACAGAGCAAACATTCCAACAAGTTATATAGGCATTTGAAGAAGAAAAATAGATTTTTGGAAGCCTAAGAAACTTGAGTTATGGTTTGAAAGCAATTGTACAAAAATCACATAAACTTACCGAGTGAAATTTGCAATACAGATAGTGGATTCAATGTCAATACAATGGGATAGCTTCACTCTGGTGGCTTCACTATCAACCTTGTTTGTACAGTGTATTGAGGGAGGGAGAGAGAGAGGGAGGGAGAGGGAGGTTGCAATGACTGAGTCGAGCTCAATGTATAACTCTAAAGTGAAAAATGAGAATGGAGAGACTGAAATGAAATGAGAATTGGAATGAAGAGAGAGAGATGATTGATACCTTAGCCCTAGATTCTTAAATGGAAAAAGAAATGAGAATGAAGAGGAAGATGACTAAGAGAATGAAGATCACGAATGGCTATTTTCTGGTGCCCAACGGCTAATTGCTTGCCCTAGGTCTGACAGAGATGGTGGGAGGATGATTGTGTTTCTGAAATGCGAGAGGACGACGAGTGAAATGAAATGAGCGGCCAACGGTCATGTATACTAATAGAGGCGTCGTTTCTTAAGACGCCTATAAACAGGGGTGGAGCCAGTATTTTGTGTTAGTGATGGCAATCTAAAATTTACTAAAAAAAATTAAAATTTAATTACAAAAATCTATAAAATAAATTGTTACTAAATGTATTTTGAATAATTACAACAAACAAAAATTTATCCCCTTTTTTTTTTAGTAAATAACAAATATTTATTCATAATATTAACAAAAAATAAGAATACGTTGAATCCAACAATTATACTTTTTTCGTTATAATTAGAAAAATTGCAATCTTCATACATGTTATCCATGAAATTTGTCTCTTTTGGATACATTTTATACATTTTTTTGTTATTATTTATACGAAAAATATTTGCACATGATTTTAACATTACTACCATAAAAATATAAATCCTAATTCATAATTATTATACAAAAATCTTAATTTAATTGTTCCCAATAAGTGTTCTCTTATTCAATAAACATACTTCTCTCTATTCATTTTGATGTTTTTTTTCCCAACTCTTCTATTTAAAAAATTTTAATGCCTCATAAAGTAGCCATATGAATAACTTAAAAGTTTACTACCATAAAAATATAAATCCTAATTCATAAATCTTATACAAAAATCTTAATTTAATTGTTCCCGATAAGTGTTTTATTGTTCAGTAAACATACATCTCTCTATTCATTTTGATGTTTTTTCCCCCACTCTTATTTAAATTTTTTTAATGCCTCGTAAAGTAGCCATATGTAACTTAAGAGTTTCATATTTGAATGAATTATGGAGCATAAACTAGTTGTAGTTGTTTAACTGATATCTAAATACCTTTGAGGGTACTTTTACTCTATTTTAAAGTCAATTCCAAGAATTCTTAAGACATTCTCTCTCTCTCTCTCTCTCTCTCTCTCTCTCTCTTTATAAGTAAGTGTGTGTATTACCTATCAAAAAAAATATTGAAGGGAAAACAAGATTAAGAAACTTTCTATGATGTATCCTTTAATTGAGAATTTAAAATGAAAAAAATAAAGTATATAGCCATATGTTTATTAGTATATATATTTTCTTCTTCCTCTTTTGAATGCCAAATTATAAGAATTTAAGCCTCTAAAAAAGGTTTTTTGATTAAACCCTTGAATGGTACCTTGAAGGAAAAAAAAATCAAATATTCTTTCCCTAAGGTCTAATCTTAAATATATTGAATAAGTAAAGTTAAAGAAAAAAATGTCAAAAATTAGTGTTGAATTTTAAATTATGATATAATTTGTGTGAAATAATAGTATATCAAGAATAAGCAATTGAAGCAGCATATTAAAAATGAAGCAATGACTCTCACTTTTTCTACGTATTAAACCAACTAGTCATTTGCAAACTTAAGTTAATAAAGAATGTGTATATGAGTTATTTATTCTTTTAATGGGTCCCTTCCCATGCAACTAGATTGTTTACTATGAGTGGGTTAACATGTACATCAATTAATTATAGGGTAGCAGTGAGATTTGAGCTTAAGACCTCTATTTACTCTATATCATTTTATTTTAAATCACTAACTTTCAAAAAGCTTAAACTAATAGAAATGACATAATTATTTAATACTTTTAACGCTTCATTTTTTCTGGTGTGCATCCACGAACATGATTCATTAGAAAATTTGTCAAAACAAATATAGTGGGGGCAAGCTTGAAAATTTTTATTGAGTAGGGACAAATTTAAAATATTTTTAAGAATTTAAAGAATATTAAATTGAATCCAAGTTTTTCAAAAATTCCAGTGGGGGCACCTACCCCCACCCTGCAGCTGCCCCTGCCTATAAAGACGCCTTTATAGGCGTCTTATGAAAAGATTTATTTGTTTAATTACCACCAACGCTTCAATCATAAGCATCTTTTGGAAAGACGCTTTTGAAGACATCTTTTTGTTATAAATTCGGCCTCAAACGCATTTTTTGAAAAAATGCTTATTGAAAATGCATGGGTCCAATCAATAATGAAAAAATTGCATGCGTTTGGGAAATTTGAAAAAAAAAAAGTACATGGGTGGGATAAAAAATTCTAAATTTGAAGGTGTTGGGTTATGTATACTTTTTTTTTATGAGTAAAACGTAATTTGTATTAAAGGTGCCCAAGGGGGCAAACCCATATATACAAAGGAACCCGGCACAACAATTAAAGCCATAATTCCCCAAATTTAAAAAATCAACAAAACAAACTACATACATGGGGTAAGCTTCCTTGACCAAAAGTGTAACTTCAGAAAATTGTCCTTAAACCTACTAGGGGAGATCTCTTGCCCCTCAAAAATCCTCATTTTCAAGCACCAAAAAAGACAAAGTGGAGCCATATCCCCAATCCTCCTCAGGTCCTTCCTCACCCTACACCCTCCCCAACTAGAAAGGAGACCTTTGACTGAGGCAGGCATGGACCACATGCAACCAAAAGAGGAGAGAATAAGACTCCATGCGCCCCACGCCACCTTGCAATGAAGGAAATGCGGCTGACCGATTTTGCTTGCTGTTTGCACAAACAGAACCTACAAGCCAAGAGGAAGCCCCTACTTTGCAAGTTGGCTTATGTCTACTTGATCTGCATAAACCATAAATGATGTTCTGCGGGTAGAATGGAGGAGCACATTGGAGATAATGATCACTTCTCCTTTAGATTTTCATCAGCATCAATTCATACATTGGGTGTGTTCTTATTTGAATTGTTCAGAGTTTGACATATCAAGAATATATAAGAGGATAGTGACACGAAGATAGAACAGAAGATTCTCTAATGCAGAAATTGACATCAAAGCAAAGAAGATTTGAGATTGGCAATTTAGATTTTCAAACATTTGGTAACCGTAAATGAAAGAGAGACAAAAGAGAGATTGATTCAGTTAGCTGAGCTAATGTCTGCTGTCTTCCTCAACCACATTGCCTATTATTGCTCACAGCAAATGCTTGCAAGCAATGCAGGAGGAATTTATAATGGTTGAACTCGTGTGCTTCCACTGTGTTATTGATGTTCTTCTAATTCACAGGATCCCCCCTGGAAGTGATCCTGAGCATGTGAACTAGACAAGGGGCAATTCAGAATTTCATATGGAACACATGTTGGACATTCTACAATCAAATTTTAGGTTAATTGAGTTTTATTTTTTATTTATTGAAAGTTTCAGTATTAAAAAGTCAGTCAGATCATGTTTCTCCCAAGCCTTGTTATATTTAATATTTAACTCTTTTTTAGGAAACTAAAATTATGAAAAATAGAATCGGTAAAAACTTGAGTACTTGCTTACAAATGTGTCCATACACGTGTATGCAAATATGTTTTTGTGTGTGTGTGTGTGTGTGTGTGTCTGTCTATGCACACACATGTACGTCATTGTGTTTCAGTTAATATTCTATTCATGTATATCTGTAGATATATACTGTTAAAATATTGCTTTCTTTCATATTATCAGTGGAGCATGACACAACTCAGTGTCAACAAAACATCCTGATATCAGTTGATATGCAGAAATAATGCATGGAGAACTTCACAAAATAAAAATAACATACATGGAGCTACAAGAGGAGTAAATTTTATGAAGTGATAAAGAAAATGTGGTGGTAAATTTTAGCGAATGTTCTTTGTGTTATACCATAGTAAAACTTTATAGTTAATATTCAGTAGTATCCCAATTCCCAAAAAATTTTATATTGAGTTGTGTTAAAATGTAAAGCATACAAAACACTATCTTCTCCTGCACCGTCAAAGTTGTTAAAGTATTCATCCAAATTTGTGTACGTTGTGAAGCAAGAAGGTGAAAAAAGGAACTTATTCAAAAAAAAGGAAAGAAGGAAAAATGGGCTTCAGTTCTCAGAAGTAATCTCATGATCAGTTTTTTTCAGGGCTGACATATCCTTAATATGGGTGGACAGAGTTGATCTAAGAAGTTCTTTCATATACTTTATCATGCAAAGCATGGATCAAGTATCAATAAATATGAAGGTATATTTTAATGCTTTAGAAAACTCTCTCTGGGTGTTGCATTTTACTTGGTTTATTAAAATATAAATTTCAAATTGGGTCTGGCTGATGCCAATAGATATCAGCAATACAACTCAGTATTGGCTTGGAATTGATGAACTAAAACAGAAGGTTGGTTGCTGGGGTTTAGTCCCTCTCATTTTATGTGTGAAAGCATTGATTAAAAGACGAAGAATTGTGTTGGTTCATTCAAAACAATCTGCTTCACTGGTCTGGGCAACTTTGCCTTAGTGGTGGATAGTCAACCCAACTGAAGGCAGTCACTATGTGACCTGTCCAACTGGCCAGGCTAGTTAGATTCTTTTAACTATGCACACATGTTTTGTTAATTTTAATACCACTGTTCTCATTTTATCCAATAGAGGACAGCTTTCTTTGTGTTCATTTCAATGACATAATTGCTTCTCAGTTTCTCTTAACCCTTGGTTTTGCTATTTCTTGTTGGTGACTACCTCTTTTCATGCTTATTCACATTCTTACTCTACAGAAGATTTAATTTTTACTTACAAATTAAATAGGTGTTACATAGATGAGCAAGAGATACAGTCATCAATATTAATGCAGACCTTTGGGATCCAGGCTCTTAACAAGCAGAAACACCGCCATTGAAGCTGTCCCTACTTTGGGTAGAGAATCTTACTCTCTTTTTTTTTTTTGTTACAATATTTTTTCTCTAATCAAGCTGAAGTACTAGAGTTTGACCCCTCCTGAATTTTAGTCCTTGTTGATGAATTTATATGGTTTCAGAGGCTTGATAAGAGTAAAGGCCTTGTTAGAAGAGTGGCACATCCTTACTACATTCGGGTAGAGAATAACTCCAAGCAATTTGAGGCTATATGTAAGCTCTCTTCTGGGAACCTGAAGTTCTGTTAAAATGAGGGTTTCTGCAAATTTTTAGGATTGTTCTTGATTGCAACAGAGTTATCTGAAAAGAATTGATAGATTTCTGTAACTCCTTGTGCTACTTTCTTGAAGATTATGACAGTGGAATCAGGACAAGACCTGATCTTGCATAAGACGGAATTCAAACCAATTTTTTCTTTCATTTCACCAACCCATTAATGTGAACAATATAACCTGACAGCAGAGATTCAGAGCCAAATTAGAAGCACCCAAGCCAAAGGCAGCTTTATTGAGAGTGAGTTTTTAATGTTAATGTTCCAAATCTGATCAACTTGCTCTTGTTTCTCAAGAATGGAAATTTGGAGCTGATGCAATAAAACAAACATCCTTCTACTAAAAATTATTTAATTTGGTGAATCCGTACTTTTTCCTCTCTCCACAAATGCATTCAGGCGCACCCATGATTAGGCATATCTACATTCTCATACAGCATATTGTTTATCCTTGATTGTTGGCATAGAGAGAGAGAGAGAGAGAGAGAGAGAGAGAGAGAGAGCCGTGCCAGGGGCGGGGCGGGGGGGGGGGGGGGGTGGTTGGGAGAGGGAGAGTCCCTCTTTTATTGCTGCTACAAGTAGATTATGTTTTTTTCTTGTCATAATTGTTACAATTCTTACTAATTTCAGAAGCTTGTAGCGTGCTAGTATAAAACAACTGGAGAACGGAACTCATTACGAATGATTTTTGTCAACAGGGGATGAGAGAAATCTATAATCTCAAGGCCCTGCATTTCCCATGTTGTCTGCCTCGGGGAGCTTAATGGATTCTTGCTTGTGTTGCTGATGGGCCATATCATAAGTTGCATGCAGACCGAAAAACACATAGTAAACCAGCATTACAATGGTGCAGACACTGAACCTTATAAAGGCTTCAGCTTTCAAAGATCCCATGAGAAACAAATTTGTTGCAATTGACAAGGATGGAAACCACGGGACGAGTGGAACACCCCAAACCTTTGGTGTCCGTTGCTGAGGCAAAAACACAGAAATCCCCATAGTTGCAAAGAACCAAAGAGGAACGGTGATGGTGTAACCTATCCAACCATTAGGACTTAATCCCCAGTAAGCTGAAGTCCCCATGGAGGAAGCAATAATTATCAGCAAAAAGATAACTAGCTTCAAGAGGTCTATTTGAGGAGTTATCCCTCTTACATAATATCTTCTCACAAGAAGTGCAACTGCCATCATCATGAAGATAAAGAGCGTGCTCACCGATAACAAACTTGCCAAGACATCCAAGCTTGAAAAGAAAGCAATGCAGGCACTGCAAATGGTAATCAAGAGTGTAGCATTTATAGGGGTTCCTGTCTGTGGGTGGACGAGAGCAAACCATGGCGGGATCATGTGGGCTCGTGCAATATGAGTAGTATAGCGTGCCTGCCCAAGTGCTCCTACCAGAAGAACAGTGGTCATCCCCTTAAGAGCTCCAAGAGCTACCAGGTACTTTGCCCATTTCATCCCCACACTTTGAAACGCAACAGAGTAGGCTGCATTACGGTCTATGTCTGTGTACTTCTGCATCATACTCAATGAAAGTGCCATCAAGCAATAGATCACTGTAATGATTGACATAGACCCAAGCAATCCCAATGGTATATCTCTTGATGGATTTTTTGTTTCCTCTGCCATGGTTGCTATATTGTCAAATCCTCCATAAGCAAAGTACACGATTGCAGCTGCTTCAAAGACCCCTTTAGCACCGTTTGGCAAAAATGGTGACAAATTGGAGGTGTTGGCATGAGCATACCCTGCAACTATCACAAACAAAATTACCACAGTGTTTATCGCAGATGCAATCCAATTGAAGTATGAAGTCTTCCTTGTGCTAATCATGGCAAGTGTTGATGCAATTGCCAGAACTCCGACAGCAATTGGGTCCAGGAGGTTATATCCATGTTTGAGATTTGTATGTATACGTAACGAGTTGGAGTGACGATTCAGAAGAGTTGTGAAGTAAGAAGTCCAAGCTCTAGCTACTGCTGCACTTCCTACAATGCTTTCAAGAAGTATGTTGCCAGCAGTTATAAATGCTGCAAAATCTCCGAGTTCCACTCTCAGGTAAGCAAATGACCCACCAGCAACGGGAATTTCCACTGCAAATTCTGTGTAGCAGAAAACAGAAAGCATTGCTGAAATGCCTGAAGCGACATATGATAGGACAATAGCTGGTCCAGCATGATCGTGGGATTCTTGGCCAGTGAGAACAAAGATGCCAGCTCCAATGACAGAGCCAAATCCGAACCAGGTGAGGTCCCACCAGTTGAGGCACCGTTTCATGTCATTCTCACTTTGTTTCCGAAGATCCCCGAGCTCATTAGAATCTTCAGATCGGCTTACAAGACGGTCCTTGAACCGAAAACATGTTTGCGATAGCGCAGATCGGTAAGTGTTCCAGTTTTTGAATGATTCTTCTGGGAAAAAATCTTGTTTGCTCCACCTCCAATAGCTTCTTGGTTGGATCTCATCCCTCATTTCTCCCACTGAACCCATTACTGTTTCTCTTGCTTTTTCCCTGCTTCTCTTTTTATATTTTATTGGGTAGTGTAGTGAAGATTGATGAATACAAAAAATCAATGCAATGCTGTTATACAAGTTCTATCGAGTGAACCATGGTTAGTTGTTGACTGTGGAGTATGAATATCTTGTTTAGGAGATCTTGCCTCTGAAGTATTGATAACTGAAACTGAAATGTTGAAATCCATTCAGTATTGTTGACTTATTGAGCGGAGTTTCCGACAACCGTATGCTTGTATTCTAATGGTTGAATGAGATGTGGCATCCAATAATGGAGAATCTATAATTTAATTTTCCGGGTAAGTTGCATTGTGGTCACTAAAGTCAAAATTACATTGCTTATCTGTCAGCTGTCTTTTTGTTCTTGAAAAATATGAAGATTCCCACTGTTTATTTTCCCCTTGAAATCTGACTAACTTGTGTTTAAAGGAGTATATCTTGGAAATTAGAGCTAGAAATGGTGAGAGGGTTTGGCTTGAATTATATTACCTGTCATCACTTGGTGATTTTGAAGTCTTCATTAGTCATTCAAGATAAGGCAGAGGACAACGTATGGGTTGAGTAGGCCTGCTTATGCATTGCTTTAATTTGAAAACGTATAGGAATCTGCATTTTTCTGATAAAGAGTCACTAAAGCAGGTCATCACATAGCTCATGAGCCCATTGCTATTATATATATATAGATATAGATATAGATATATGTAATAGCGCATACATAAGCATAAATATACATATGTTAAGCATTGTCGTCTTGTTTGCCAACTCGTGTTTTTTTTTATGTTTGTTACTAGTACTTGTCAGATAAGACTTCAGATTTTTTGGGACACTCCAAAGTCCTTGTGAAATGGGTGCCCACTTGCTTTTTTATCATTAATAAATTAAAAATTGAAGAGATTCGTAGCTTATCTTCAGCATTGTCCTTTTTGTACTACAATAATGAAGATTCTGTGGATTCTCCTCCGATCAAAGGGACGGCAATGAGAAGGTTTGGATTGAGGGCTCTCTCTTCTTAGAAAAATTATTGAATGATCCGTCACAAAAGTTTTAACAATAAGATGATAAGTCATATGTATATTTACATTATCTTATTATTGACGTGGCTATCCATTTAATTCTTGGGACTTTGGGACCACGGAATAATTACTTCTTTTTTTGTGCTAAAAAAAACTAATTGTATTCATATTTCCTAGTTAGGTAGGTTTAGAGTGAGGTTTTCGAAGGGGCAACTATGAATCAGTCATTTATTCAAGGCTTAATTTGAAATCAGTCAGTGTTAGAGAAGAATTTAAGAAAAAAATCTTTCTTTGTGGTAGAAATTAAGAAGATATCAATTTTTAATGTTTATCACTTTTTAGTCCAAAACTACCCTTTTAATGAGTTGCGAAAATGTTTATATTGTCCTCATAAGAAACAATCTACTATATCTTTAATGTTTACAGAAAAACTCTCTGGTTAGACTACTTCTTTCACATTCATAGAAGACTTTTTACCCTAACGATAGATCAAATATTGTTACTAGGTAATTTATAATTTGTTCTCATATTTTCTTTTTCATTTTTAGCTTTTCCTCTTCTCTTTTCTTTTTAAAATCCTCAATATATACACAAACACACATTTTTACATATATATATATATATATATATATATAAATAATGTGTATGAGTTTATACGTATACATGTGTGTGTTTTGTGTCTATCTTCGTGTGTATATACATGCTATAGATATATGAAAATAATGTGTGAATGTATACGTATGTGTGTGTGTGTGTGTTGTATGTAGTGTGTGTGTGTGTGTGTGTTTTTGTATATTTGTGTTTATATACACTCTATACATATATTCTCACGTGCACTAGGATCCTTCAATACATTATTTGAAATTTTCTTTTTGAACTCGTGTTTATTTGAAATGTTTTTTTTTAACTCATTTGGTTTTTCTTTATTTGTGTAAGATAATTATTCAGTGTTATATGAATTGCACTAAATGCTATGAAGTATTGCACCTTATGTTATAATTATAGCACCTAACGTTATGAGGATTGTACTTATTTTATAAACTTACAATTTACTTTGTTTTGTTTATGTACAAAATTAAGTTTAAAGGTTGCTTACATAGCCCAACTTAGTTACAAGGTTTACTTCTATTTGAAAAACTCTAGATTACATATATAAGATATACACACACACTCATATATACACATACACACACACACACTATATATATAGAAATTTAAAATTTTTAATTTATATATGTTAACTTTTTAAACTAATTATTTTGTTCGTGCACAGAATAATGACAAATAAACAAAAGTGGTATGTGGTCTTCGTTGGAAGGAATCTGAGAATATACAAAAATTGGGCTATATGTAATATCCCAGGTGTATTGATATTTTGGGTGTCGCTTTCAATCATACTTGAGTTACACACTTGCTAACGAAGCATACTCTAAGTTTGTACAACACCGACAATCTTTTATAGTGGTTCCAACAACTGCATTTCAAATGCTAGAAGGATATTAGGATGTTGGCGAGATAGAAAGAGATAACGAAGAAGAAACTGCACCTTTGCTTGCTCTTTCACCATATTTTCATTCCACTCCAATTGCACCACCTACTCTTGCATCTATAGTTACACTTGCAGCCATATTAGAATCACATGACACTTTTATTTCTCATTTCCTTCTTGGTGTATTCATAATCTATATGATCTTGTTTATCAAGTGGTTGTAAATGGTTGTATGTTGTAACAAACTATTGTTTCTTTTGATGATACATGTGTAGGAGTCATGGATAAATATAACTAACTAATGAATCCATTCTTTTGTTTTTTGTTAACTTAATGTATGGGTTAGTGTAATATCTCGACTTGAGATATGGCACGTATACCGAAGTAAATCTAGTCAAATAGTGTAATACCAGTGGTAATCTGAGCTGTTTGAGCTCTATATCATGATATTTCATTGGACTGAACAATTTTGAATATAAATGGTTTATTTTGTACCAGCAGTGCCGGGCGACACCCGAGCAACCCAAGACTGAGCCTCGTAATGTGTGCATGCATGCATTCCCATGCACATGTACATTGCATGGATGCGTAGTATATTTAATATGAGTGTATGTATATACTATTAGAAATAGGTATAAATGTATATATGTATATATGGATATATATATATATATATGTATATGTATTTTAAAATGAAAATACAAGGAAAAGGACCAAAGAAAAGGGGAGAGTCAGCATGATAGTAGCAGTGTGTGTGTGTGTGTGTATCAATGTGTGTGAGGTGTGTGGCCATGGTGAAGGCAATAGGGTTGCTGACTTGAGAATGCAAGTGGGGAGTGTATATATATTGTGTAGGTTGTGCGTGGGTGATGGAGGATTAATGGGCAGTTAAAGGGCAGTCAATTTTGGCTGCAAGAAATGGAGGAAGAGAGAGAAAAGGTGGCTGCAAGTGGGGGGCAAGTGGATGAAAAATCCTCTATATATAGAGTTGCTCACTTAGAGAAATTTAGAAACAATTGAAGAAAACCAAGAAGTAGAAAGAAATCCTAAGGTTTAGAAGTGAAGAAGAAGAAGAAAAACCAAAAGAAAATAAGAGGGAAACTGCGAACCAAAAGCTCAAACGGGTGAGTGAAATTTACCTTCTGGTTTTAAATTTTACAAGCATGTTCGTTTAGTTCTGAATATGGGGTCTAAAGAAGCATGAAATATGATGAAAACAGGAAGAAATCGAGGGTCATTTGGTGTAGAAGCAGAAGAGAAAAATGAAGTTGCAGGTTTTATAGATAATTCGGGTTCCATAGTTTTTATGCTTAAAACTCAGCTTTTATGGTGAGGAACTTATCATCTTGAGTGCAGGAAAAGATTGGCATCAAAATAGTTAGAATAATAGCATAAAACTGGCTCACCAAAAAATCGCCTATTTGGTCAGAGTTACTGTTTGGACCTTTTTGTAGGTTTCGGTTGGTCTAAACAGGAAACTGAGCATAGATTCATGATCCCCATGAAGTTATGAAGGAAACCACGTTGAGAAAGATAGGAAAACTCACCGGAACTTGTTGGACATCGCCGAAGAAGGCGATGAAATGCCACCGGAACCCTACCGAATAAAACGGGCAAGGAAGTGAATAGTATGGCTTAAAACGGTACCGTGTCATTGTGTTATATATTGAAACTGCGGCGTTTTATTAGGTTCTGTTTTAAATTTAAAAGGGAGAGGGATTGTTTGGCTTCAGGTGGTTCAGGTCTTAAGTTGGGAATAAGGGAACTGGGATATCATATTCACGGTTTAAGGGTAAGCCACCGTTTGGTTTAGAAAATGTGAGAAAAAAATATGCAGGGGTCGTTTTATTAGGTTTTGTTTTAAATTTAAAATGGAAAAGGACTGTTTGGCTTCAGGTGGTTTAGGTCTTAAGTTGGGAATAAGGGAACTGGGATATCATATTCACGGTTTAAGGGTAAGCCGCCGTTTGGTTTAGAAAATGTGAGAAAAAAATACGCAAAGGCTGCTGCCCCTGCGAGTCGAACCAAGAACCTAGGGTGAGCAGGAGACACATGTGACCAAGTGGACAGGCAAGCCCGTGTCAACCTATGGGCATATATATATATATATATATATATATATATATATATATATAATATGTAACTAATTGATAAATGGAATAAAAATAAAAGGGTTGCGCCCTTGGAGACTCGAACCAGTGACCGCATGTATGGAAACCCCAACCCAAACCAATTGGACAAGCAAGCCCATAGTATCCAATGCGAACAAATATATATATATATATATATATATATATATTATGTACGAAATATATTAAATTAATTTAATTAAACTAAATATGGTGAAATAATGCGAAGTTCAATTAATATGAAT
Source organism: Nyssa sinensis (assembly GCA_008638375.1). NCBI lineage: Eukaryota > Viridiplantae > Streptophyta > Magnoliopsida > Cornales > Nyssaceae > Nyssa > Nyssa sinensis. Next base: position 6,951,253 of record CM018033.1, read on the forward strand.
GAATAGTGTATTTTGACTATCTCGGGCATTCTGAATTCAACGGCGAGGTCTGTTTTGCTAGACGGGGCTCCTAAAAATAAAGACCAGTAGAAATACTAAAATGACCAAAATACCTCTATTACTACCCGAACCCAAATGGAATTCCGCGAAAGCCTAAACCGACTTTCTTTGGCATTCCGGACTCAATGGTAGAGTCTAAATTAGTGATAGAGATACTTATGATAACAAGGCATAAAATTTGATGAATAACATTAATTTTGAGACGTATTTACTGATATATAAAGAACTCGAAAGGAAAGGGAAAACTCACGGAATACTGATCTAGGACCGTAATTAGAGGTAAGTAAATCATATTCTCTTCCATGTGGTGTTTCTAAGCCAATTTTATTCATTACTATCGAACTTGTACTCTTGAACGTACCTGATGTTATTGTTTTTCACAATGTGGTATTGTTCTATCTTGTGGACATTGATTGACTGCTATATCATTGTTATCATGTTGAACCATTCCTTGAAAAGCCTACTGTTATGTCTTTACTAAATATATGATATTCCATCTTTATACTCTTATGAAATCACGAATGATCATGTTATGTTATGAATGCTGGATTTGTGCTCAGTCACAATATCCATTCGATGCTTCTGTGACAATGATGACCTACGGGTTACGTCCGTGAACGGACGTGTCGCACAAGATATGAGTTTATGGGAGGTATGTCGGGCCTCAAAATATAGAGGGACGACCATATCCTACTACAGATTATAAGCATCTCTTATGGATTGTTATGATTACGTTATTGAATGGTACTGTTCCCTATGATTGTCTTATACTGAGAGAACCTTCTTTATTGAATTGATTGTGATCGATTTATTGTGGCAGTACACTTATGTTGATACATTGTTGTTGAGAGTTCCATGTTGATGATATATCCATTACTCCTGATTGTATATTGTGACCCCATTGTCATTGGCCATTATGGCAACTGTTCTCATTAGCTATCACAGCATCTTACTTCTTATGATTGGCTATCATATTCTTATTTATGGATTCATATTCTTTTATGATCACTAATATTAGTGTCGGAGATCCGTATTTACTTGTTGAGTTTTTGTAGCTCATTCCACCTTACTTACCACTTTTCAGGTAGTGACGCTACAAGACCCCACTAGGAGTCTCAGAGCATAGGAGGACATTTTGAGGAAACGTACTAGTTATGATGTAGTTCTCCCATGTATTCACCACCCACGGGTGCTGGTTATGTCTGGTTCTTATTTTGATTTTTGTAGAACCATATTATGTATTGAAAAGACTTCTGCTGATTATGTATTGAAAAGATTTCCGCTGATTATTGTTTTAAATTTTTAGTACATTGCACATTGTTACTATAATACAGTAATGGAAAAAGTAGAGACGGCCTTAGGGTCAGCCCCGCGACACAAGATCCGCATAAGGTGGGTTTCGGGTCGTGATAGTTAGTATATAAATACCGTGTGTATTTCGGTTAAATTTTTGTTTGTATATTTGTAACACTGTTGGACAAAAAGTAAATGACTTATTTATTTTGATATGAATATCAAAGAGTTGCACTAGATTTAAATTGACTTGTACACAGTGTTATGTACAGTGTTATGTATGTTGTACCAAACATTGTGAGTTGCACCATAATGTTTTGAAGGTTATACCAAGAAAAACAAGCAGGTTAATTCTAAGGATGTGCATACTGTGTTACCCAATTGCACCCGATGTTATGCGAGTTGCACACCTAACGTTTTAGTGAGTTGCAACATAACGTTTTGAAGGTTGCACCAAGTTCAAAAAATAAACAGGTTAATTCCAATGATGTGTGTACAGTGTTACCTAGTTGTAGTAGACGTTATGCGAGTTACACCTAACATTCTAGTGAGTTGCACCATAACCATTTGAAGGTTGCACCCAGTTCAAAACATTCTTTTATCAACATTTAAGAATTGAAAAAATGCTAACATTTCATCCCACACAATTACAGTACAAATTAAGTTTGTTACATTATCAAAATCCCATGCAATTACAGAAAATCACACATGCTTTGAAGGCTTCCCACTTTTCTCTTGTTGAATTTGTGTATGGAGCTCTTTCTTCCGTTGTCATTTCTCTCCACCAGCCCGATACAAATTGAGAAACCTATGTAACATAAATATAAACACAATAGATAAAAATAGGTTATTGATAAATTACTAAAAACTAATACATGTTAGGTGTTTAATTGATGATTTTTGTAGATACCTCCAAAAGGTTATGGTCAATCTCAATTTTTCCATCGTTAAGTCCCTTTCATATTTCTGCATTGGAATCCATCATAAAAAACATAGCACTAGTCGATGAATATGTTACAAAACATAGCACTAGTCATCACTCACAAGAATTTTGATCAACCCGTTTGTTTTTTTCGAGCATTTCGTTCATGACATTGTGGAAGTGAGTTATTTCCTCCACTTCTTGCTAGGGATACTTGTTCTAGCATTGACTCCCCACTTAACGTAGCATACATCCCCATTGAAAACGTTTTGCTAGCTCTCTTTTTATATCTTACCATTTAAAAAAAAAAAAAAAAGTCATCTATGTTTATTTCTATATTTTTTGTAGATTATATCTCAAAAGAACAAAAAAATAAAAATAAAGGCACGAGGATAATACATTTAACAATAAAGAAAGATCAAGTCAATCAAAGAAAAATACACTACAGTATTACCCAATAAAATTTTCTACAAATATGAACTATTAGAAAATAGAAATAAAATGTAATCCAACATCATCTAATCAATTCATATTATAAGATTTTAGGACTATATACTTTTCAACAATATTCAAGTCAAAATCTATTGAGATCATTATATTTTTTAAACTAAAATCGAATAACCTAGTATTTTCTTCGATTTTTAAGGCTCATCAAGTGCCTCTATGCACAATATTGTAGAGATCATTTTTTGGAATTCTAGGTTTGGGTAGGATAGGATAAATTTGAGAATAGAGAGAGAGAGAAACAAAGACAGAGAGAGACTTACTTGTTAGAGACGATGGAGATAGAGTAGGAAGCGACGACGATGACGAATGGGTCAAGCTCGTTGTGGGTTAGGTTTGGGGATGGCGACGACTTGAATAGTCTAGAGATGACGACCACAGCAACTTGGTCGATGAGAAGATGACGAAGAGTTGTCCGGTTTAGAGACGATGTCAACTGGTTAGATTATAGTGGATGACAGCAACTCGCAAAGGAAGAGACGATGGTAGACAATTTCAATTTTTTATCCCTAAATGGATATGGGTATTCTTGTCAATTACTTGACTTTTTTAAAAGGGTATTCTGGTCTTTTAAAAATTGAAAATTACAAAGTTGATGTTTTTCTAAATTTTTTGATGTCTTCTTAATTTCCACCACAAAAATAGACTTTTTATTAAATTCTTTTCTAACACTGACTGATTCCTAATTAAGCTTCAAATAAGGGACTGATTCATAATTGTCTCTAATAAATATACGTTGATCAGAAAAAATTAAAATACTTTGATAAGAATTTTTTTTATTTGTTATTTATTATTTTGAAGTTTAGATATGGCGAAAAATAAAATAAACCAGAAATTCCGGACTTGTCCCATGCCTAAAGTATATGAAATATTAGGTTGATCATCTTTGGAGATGGAATAGGGGGAATGGGTGGATTTGTATTGATGTTGATATTCATTAATAAGATTAAACACAGACAACAAGGAAGGAAGGGTGGAGAGTGATATGTTTGTATCTATGATGTATATATCATTGACAAATAAAAAAACACAAGGAAAGGCCTGCCTCTTGATTCTTCCAGGAATCTACGTACTTGTTCTTGCTCTTAACTTCAATTTAATAATATTAGTTATGGAATGAATCTACTCACTCCCTCCCTCCCTCCCTCTCTCATCAACCAGCTTTATAAAAGTGCTGCTAAGAGTTAAATAACATATGAGATTAAGCAGCTGTGTCAAAAGTACTTAATTGAGTTAGTGTGTGTCATATGGATAGTGGGTGGTTCAAAAAAATTCATGGGACATATGGGAAGGAAATAGCCCATATCCAACGTCAGGAAAAATGCATCTAATTGCTGTCAAGTTAAGATAGGTGTTGCTAACATCCATCACATTCACATCTGGACCCAGCCCCATAATCCAAGAGAGAGAGAAAAGAGTATACTGAAATTGACAGAAGCTTCTCTATCAATGTTTTCTGTCTGCTGCTGGGAGATAAAAAAAAAAAAATTAATGCTGAAGTCATACACACAGACAGTCCCATTTTCACATTTCTTAAAAGTTGTCTTAGAAATATCGACGCATTCCACACTTAATTCTATTTAGTTTTAACATTTGAAACCTCAATATTATGATTAACACCAATTTTTTCCCCTCACTATAAAGAGCAATGAAAAATAGTAGACATGGGATCCCAGCGAAATTATTCTGACTTTGCTGTCAACTGCTCTAAAAATGCAACCATTAAAATTGACAAAACAAATTATAAAAATTCCCAAAAGAACAAAATATATATATATATATATATATAGTGAAAAATAACAACAGACGGGTCTCCAGGTAACAGTCTTTCAATTTCAGAAATCATCCTCTAATCCCCTCCCAATATTCCCCGGAAGAACACTCAATTCTGCTGAGTAAAACCCACTGCAGTTCTATGGAACAAGTTGATCAACAAATCTTGACAAGCCCATTTTAGCCTTTGGTTTAGAACATTTTGTGTTGAAGGTGATGGAGCCGTTGTCATACTTTCTCATGCTATATGTTTTAGCTGAACTCACTTCAAACGGAGAGGGGGTTTTGGGACCCTAAAAAAATCATGTCCAGGATCTCCACGCCTTGTGCATCTTATTTGCAAGATATCGAACTCCATGAACAGCACCAACAGTCAGAAAACCAGAGACAGCCTGCCTTGCACTTGAAACCATAACCCTACGCCTCACAATTTTCCGCATGCATTCTGCAGCCTCTTCTCTTGAGCCAATCACAACTTCATGCATAACTTGACCTGCAAAGACAAAGTAATGGAAATGCAATCATCCGCTCTAATGACATCTAGATAGAAAAAAATTCCCAGCTTTAGACCAAACTCGGTCATTGCATCAGATACCCATTTGGAGATCTGCACGTGAATTTTGATTACATGTTACTTGAAAGACAATCCAGAAGCATATAGATTTTTAAGGCAGGAACGTGTGATATTAGACCTCCAAAACCTGAGAATGCTTTCGGTATCGTTTTCTAATTAATCCACAATGTCTTAAGTTGAAGTCCATACCAGACTCGCTCAATTTTTTCTTCTCTCCAAACTTCATCCCCATTTGGCTTCCGACTGTTGGAGGAAGAGAGAAAACAAGGGAAGAAGCTGCAGATAAACCATAATCCTGGTGTTGAGAGTATAAATATATCAGACATTTTAGAGCCAAGTTTGACAATGAACATGTCATGCCAGGTTTCTTTTGAATACAATAGCATGCAAATTTAATTGTTTGTGCCATATGTAGGATGATGTTTTCATAGTTAAAAAGAAATTTAGCTTACCTAATCAATTGCAAAAAAGAAGTGTTGAAGCAAAGAACATTGAACTTAAGACATTTTGCTTTAGCTCTACATTCTATAACACGTAATTAAATAATCAAACAGCATGCTATCAATATATTAGATCGGGCCCAAAGCTACCAATTAATGACTCGCACTTCCAAAAAGAGAAACCATGTTTTGTAAACTATTCTAAAATTGTCAATCTGTTTCATGGAGGACATGAAAGGCCTAAAGAAATTTTGATTGCTAACAACTGCAAATATTGTAACCTTCATGTTTCAAAGCATGTGGTGAGTGCTGGAGATAATAACTAGCTTTATCTGATAAACTAAATGCAAGCTAAAAATGTGTTGGATTTTAACCATATAACATTAATGTTTGCATTGACACTACAACATCCCACGGGTAAAAATACAAGTTGGTGCTCCTATGCTAAAATTTACAAATATATTTCATGACGGAGCTAATATGGAAGGTTTTAGAAAAGAAAGGGGTTACAAACGATATAGCAAAACAATAAAAGATATGTAAATGGGACGGTTACTATAGTAAGGACAACTGTTGGAGAAACAATTGAATTTCTGATCACAATTGGCCTACATCAGGGGTCAGCATTAAGTCCGTTCTTTTTTGCTTTAGTAATGGATGAACTGAACGGACTAAGCATTTACAAGATGACGTTCCATGGTGTATGTTTTTTTGCCAATGATATTGTTTTAATTTATGAAACTAAATGAGGGATAAATGATAAGTTAGAGATTTAGAGGGAGGCTTTAGAATAAAAAGGATTCAAGATAAGTAGGACAAAAACTGAATATCTTGACTATAATTTTAATAAAACTAGTAATACAAATGGAGATGAAGTGAAATTTGAAAATTAAGAGTTAATAAGAAGTGAAAAACTTCATTATTGAGGTTCACTTATTCATCAAGAAAGAGAAATTGGAGATGATGTTAATCATAGAATTAACATAGCATAGGTTAAGGGGAGGAGTGCGTCTAGGGTATTGTACGATCGGCTTATATCTTTAAAATTGAAAGGCAAATTTTATAAAACAGCAATTAGACCAGCATGTTGTATGGAACAGAATGTTAGGCAATTAAGAAACAACATGCTAATAAGATGAGTGTATTTGAAATGAAAATGTTAAGATGGATGTGCAGTTAGAAGAGAAAAAATAGAATTAGGAACGAACATATTCGTAAGATGATAGGAGTAGCACCTATAAAAGATAAATTGAGAAAATATCGGTTAAGGTCATGTAAAACGAAAACCAACAAATGCACCAATAAGGAATAGTGACATGGTTAATATTGCTAGGGGGCGAGGGTGGCCAAAATTAAAGTATATCTTAATGTGTGGTCTAACGCAAAAAATGACATTCAATATAGAAGAATGGCGAGTAGAATTCATGTAGCCGATACCAAATAATTAGGATAAAACTTTGTTGAGTCAAGTCGAGTCGAGTATTTCATGACAGAGCTAGAGGCCTGGAGAAAAATGATTGTTTGAACACTTAATGAGGAAATATTGAACCTACCTTAGTCTCAAATAGGGCCACATGCCAGGGGCATTACCAGATGAATAGCTTTCTTCAAAAAGGAAAACAATATTAAATCAGCTTCAAATTAACAGTAGAGGATCTGGAAGGACCTGAAATATATTTACATGGTGACCACCAGATGATGAGAATCTCAATAAGTCCTTTGTTGCATATTCTTTAAGAAATGGCTTGTACATTGTTTGGAATAAATCAAACTGGCCTTGCACAATCTTCTTCACCTGAGGCAGTTAATATAGATGTCAAGCAGAATATACCAGAGCACTAATTATAGCCATTTGACATCCTAAAGCCAAGGAAATGCCCTATCAGATGTAGGTGCCAATAAAATCTCCAAAACAATGAAAATACACAATGAGTCAAATATAAATAATCAAATGGGGGCAAAATTTATACCTTAGAATTTTGCATTATAAATTTATAATAGCTAAAATTATCCCTAGTTAGCTTCCAAACGCATATCTTGCTTATATTGGAGATATTATTATTGAATTACAATATACTTGGTGGCCAAAAAAATAAACTTGTTACAGGCAATTAATTAGTAACCTTTTCCTTCAAAAAATAAAAATAACCTTTTGTCCCATGATATCCACCGATTCTAGGCATAGTATCAGAATGCACAAAGCTTGTCAAGCTATCAAAAAGCTAAAAGTGATATCCCTTCTGCAATCTATGAAAGCTGTAATCAAACTTACCTTATTTCTGTCTTCTGCAAAAAGCATACGCAGGTCACCCATATATGAGAGGCTACATATTTTGGCATACAGATCTTCCTGCATAAACATCAAATTATCTTACAAAATAATAATAATTTTGTTAATTCTCAAATGATTGCAAGTAAAAAAAGAAGCAAACCTCGGTGAATTGGGAAGGCAGAAGCAGAAGAGCGGCAGAGGTTGCAGCTCTCAAATTTATGGAGTTAATATTTGCAATGTCCAAATTATCGATCAGTATTTGAACCTAGGAGAAAGCATTTTAGACTCCTATCAGGTCAGATATGAACATAATGTAAAACACAATGAGCACATTTGTGGATGATAGGTCACAATTAACAACAGAACAACTTAGGAATTATTAAAAAACAATGCATTGATATGTGAAACGGAAGCATCAAAGGAAAACATCGGCATAATGTATAGTCTCCCTTGGTTTATTTAATCCCATAACAGATATAAAGCAGTCCACATCTATAGAAACTTTTTTGCCAATTTACAGAAGAGAACTTTAAGCATGCAAATGCTGAGTGCAAAGCTGAAATTCCACAAAAATAAGACAAACAAAGGCACCGAAAAGCAGCCACATTAATGACAACTATAACCACATGCTCCAAGCCTTTCTCCTTGCCTTAAATCTCTCTCTGTCCTTTTCTTTACATATTGCCCATAAAATCAACGAACAAACTTGATTTCCACATCACTTTACTCTTCAAGTCTTCAACCCCTCAACTTTGATGCACCCAGCCATCCATGAAGCTTTTCAAAGAACTGAGCATCACCCATTTTCTAGTAATCAGATTGTCCTTCATCATGACCTCATCATTGGTCGGTGGTGACTTTATTAAGGAACCATAGACTTCCACAATTATATAAGGCAAAAGAAGCCATCCCAATTGTCCATCAAAGAGGTGTAGATTAAGTTAGCAGAGAATAGATCCGACCTATCAAGAAGCCATTCCTTTCATCCACCTCATTGACACCCAGCCTGACTGTAAGGGCGGCAGAGGATGTCCTCCAGTGAGCCCACCTATTAATCCATAATTCATCCTCAAAGGAATCCATACCTAACACCTGTTACTAGGCATGTACAAGGAAAATTTTGAATTTTTATATAGGAAATCAACCCCTTAAAGTGTGTTTGGAGGAAGAAAAGCAAAAGTTCATATAGACCTGAATGATAGACTGACAGATCCCACCATAGATGTTAAATAATCAGATATTATTTTTTGATGGGTTGATTGAACTCACAGATATCTAACTGCCATCGAGTTGGAAAATCATATTTTTCATAAAAATGGGTACTTAGTAATAAAGTCTACCCCCTCAAAGTATATACTTGGAGAAAGAAAAACAAAAAAGTTTGTAAGTATCCCACTAATGGACGAATGAGTACCACCATAGGTGTTACATGATCAAGACCAAGGAACTAAATATCATGTCGTTTCGGTTGTTTTGACTGAAAAGTTTCAATTTCGGAAGAAACCAGAATGAAACCATATAGGAATCTCAAAATTCAAGTGTATCGGTCGAAATGTTGGTGTTTCAGTATTTTCGTGGGAAACAACATTGTTTCGTTTGAATCAATGGGTTGTGTCGAATATATTAAATGAATATCAGAAAAGCCATATTTTTTGGGGGTAAAAACAGATTCATAGGCAGAGATTGTAGAAGATGAAATCATTCCCAGATTAGACCCCAAAAGTAAAGAAGTAATGAAAAGAAGAGAGAGAAACTAGAGGCCTAACCTAGCTCAGTGGTTCTTCAGTTTTATTATCATCAATCGGATTTGTATTCGAAGATCAGAAGAAGACAAAAAGCGATTTGGCCGACGCCGACTACTGTGACCCTTGCCGACCAGAGGCCTAACCTAGTTCACTGGTTCTTCAGTTTTATTATCATCGATCAGATTTGTATTTGAAGATCATAAGAAGACAAGAAGCAATTGGCCGACACTGACTACTGCGACCCCTGCCGACTAGTCCTCCTCCTCCTTGCAATCCGACCATGTCTCTCACTATCGATCTCCTCTCGTTTTCCTCTTACGCACGATCAAGGCAACACATGTCTCTCCCTCTCCTTCATTTGCTTTTAATGGTCCAGCCCAAGCTAATTTTGGTTTAAATTATTTTGTTTTCTTTTGTTATGTATTTTAATGGTCCTGATTATACTTTCAACTTTTGTTTGATATATACTTTTTCTTATTCCTTACAGTGAACAAATACATAAAATAAAAATAAAAAAACTATTCTACATAAAACATGATTTCTTAATATTTTTTTTCTTGAATATTTGTTCATCTAAATCAGTTTCATCTTTAAAAATTTTATATTGAAAATATATAGTAAGTATGTCTACTCGTTGAGAAACTTTCATCGTTAATATTTGTTTGATCAAAAAATTAAGAAATATTATTTGTTAAATATTAGTATTAAAAATAAATGTTATTTATTAATATATGTTTCATTAGAAAGATGTAATATTTATTTATAAATTAAACTACATGTCTAATGTATACGTCTAATAAATTTCTGATTTTTAATTAATTTAGTTTAATAATTAAAATTAAAAATCTATTTCTTTCATTTGTTATTATTATTATTTTTAGATAGTGGTGTTAATATTCATTAATCATAGATTTTTTTTTTATTGTAGATATGTAATAAATTCATTTGCATTGACTTTTTTAAGAATACATTATTTTATTGAATACAAATTCACATTAGCTTTTATTTTTTGATTTAAATTAAATCCATTTACCATGAATATGATGTATATGCCTTAAACACGTACAAATGTTCAATTACTAGGCTTTTATATATAGAGAGAGAAATTTTAAGTTATGTTTCCAAATGTTTCCAATTTTTTCTTTGTTTCTGAAACAATTTCGAAAAGTTTCTGTTTTCAGACAGACTGAAACTATACATTAAAACGAAATTTTGATCATTGATCAAGTCTACTCTTCAATGGGTTTGGAACCCACATAACTCTAACTGCTTTCAAGTTTGAGTTTTTCATTAAAATGGATATTTAGGGACTAGGAGTGATTCACTAATATTAGTTGTGCTCGATGTCTCAATTAGTAATTCTTCATCTTTATTGTCAATTCCAAAATTGTTGTCCACACTTGTGAGTTATAACCATAACAAATCTTTCAACACTTCTGGTTTTATCCCAAGACCCCCTTTGATCATGTAACCCTAAACTAGTTGTCTCACCATTCTAGAACTCAGACCTTGATTTTTCATTTCAAGACCTGATAAACCATACCCGAGTCAGCCCATATTTTATTGTAGCAAGCCTTAGTTACTTTCATTAACGGTCTCATTCCACATCAGCCAGGTACCCAAGCTTAAAAGGGATGCCATCCCCATCTCAAATCTAATCCTTCTTTTAAGTGAGTCCCCCATTTTTAAAAGCCTTTGAAAGACCACATCGATAACCAAGAATGTTTGATGAGTTTCCCAACCGCTATGAATTTCTCCACATAGAACAAGGTTTTTAATATGTAAGCAGGTCAATAGCTTCCCTTCAGTAAGTGGGCCTGTACTGCTCTTACACCATATATATGTTGAGTTCTTATAGTTATTATTATTGTTTTAAAAAGAAAATTCAGAATCCATTGATGTAAGATTATCATATTAGTTTGAATGCAAATGCTACTACCTTGTATTTTGTCAATCAGACAAAACTTATCAAATGCGGAAATTTCTATATCACCTAGTTGGGTTGTGGATAAGAAAGGAATTGTCGTATCTTGATATGTGAACTGCTGAATAATATTTGGATTTTTATTAGATTAACTTCAACATTGAGGATATCACATGAGAAATGGGAAGTAAAACACCATCACCCACAAAAATTTAATAGGAACCATGATAAGGAGAAAGGGATAAGATTCTAAGAAGTTACCTTCATGTGCTGTTATGTGCAGAGAGGCCCCAGTATCGAGATACCAAACAAGATCTCTATTATTAGAAACATGCACAGCAGCAAAGGATTTTCACAAATGAATGATTAAACTGCTACCGGCATTGAATTGCCGAGTAATTGTGCTTACCACAAATTTGACAGTGAATCCCAAGCTAGTGAAGAGGAAGAATTTGATCTAGAAATGGAATTGATAGAAGGAGGAGAATGTGAAGGGTTACCATGATCAAAGGAACCACCAATCTATGAATTATTGTTCTGATAACAACCCCGATTGCACCCACCATGAGAGACTCAATTGGATTTGCTAGATGAAGAGTTTTGAGTAGAAAAAAGTGTAGTAGATGAATCACTAGGACAAGAAGGACGTTGCTCTTGGAGATGAAATTCATGGTTAAGAAGCAAGGGATGAAGTTCTTCAAATGAAGGCAAAGGAGGAGTGGTAACGGAGCTAACAAAAGATTCATAGCTTGGGGTCAAGTTACCAAAAACGTGTAGCACAAGATCATGATCACAGATCAGGTGACCAATGGCTTGTAAAGAATCGCTGATAGTTTTAAATGTTTGAAGAAAGGTAGCCATAGAATAAGAACCTTTCTTGATATTGTCAACCAACAACTTCAAGTTCATGTGATTGTTAGAAAAATAATCAAGAAAGATCCATTCAATTGATGGCCAGGTACTATGAAACACAAGAACATAAAAAACTAAAATATACTCAAGCATATCCGTGCTTAAGCAGAGTTAATCCAAGAAAATACTATGGTATCTTTTTTAAGCCAATCAATGTACTCTAAATTGTTGACGACCTTATAACTGGAATCATGAATAATAACAAAAGGGCAAGGATGGATATCATCAACATGATTATAAAAATTAAGACTTTTCAAAAAGGGAATAAAAAGAGATTTCTAGACGAGATAGTTGTTAAAACTAAGTAAAAAAGGAACAAGGCTCTAAAACTTAAACATGCATTCCAGATAAGACAAGTCCATTATATTAAAAGTCATTGCCCAATGTTAGTTTCTATTAAGTGGGGCACTAAGACAAGTAGACTAAAGATAGACCTAACATTTGGTATTATTTTTGCACAAAGAAGTTGCTCTTAGACTTAACCTGCATTCTTAGTTTTTAAGCCCAAGCTTTAACCATTGTACCAAGCAATGACCCTATAAGTCCATTATATCAAAGGGAGAAAAAAGAAAACAAAGGAATAGCAGTTTAAGAGAAGACGTACAGGTTTTTGTAGTCGACCACTCAAGTAGAACCTATCCCACTGCAATAGGTCCTGAATCAAGCCATCCATTCGAACAACCCCATACTTGAACATCTGTCAAAAAATTGCTTTAAGGGTGAAGGATTTTAAGGAAATGCCTTGAAATGCACTTTATAAAAAAAACTAATGAAATAATCAACACGCAGTAGGTTATGTACATGTGCTTGTGTTGAAATTATTGAATGGTTGGTACCTTGTCATTCCATGAAACAAATGGGTTAAAGTGCACTCCTATGCCAATTTCATCTGCAACATTAGTAATCTGACACAACCAACCATATATAAAATCTTAGATTTAACCAAAGCCAATTCAAATAGGGGTGGGAGAGAGAGAGAGAGAGCGCACCAGCTTTGCCCCGCCAAGGTGCACCATCCATGAAGCATAGTGATCTTGGTTCATTTTCATATTCTTGTTTGTAAAAGGAACAAATTTAGAATCTACAAGAATTTTAGACCATCTTTTTCTCCACAGGAGAGAAAAAAAATTAAAAGAAAAAATTGTTTCAATCCAAAACTTACGTCAGAATGCCATTGTTGAGGATCTGATACACCTAAAATGTAATCTACCATGGATGACTAGAAAACCAAAATCCAAATAAGGAAAATAAAATCCAACAAGTTAAAACATATATTATTAAAATTAATTAAAAGTTAGAAAGAGAAAAGAAAAACAAGAGGAGAAAAGTCAACAATGCAAAAAAGGGAAACCTTGTCACGATTATTTGGATGGAGAGCTGAGCCATATACACAACAGAAGTCCACAGGGGGAAGAATTTTTAGCAGACTCGCAAGCTCATTATGGTTCTCCATTGTAACACCTAGTACTTGCATTCAAACATGATGCATTATAAAAAATTAGTAGGTCCATGAAAATGGTCACTACAAGAAGTACATTTTGAAATATAACAAATCCAAATTCCAATACGTCAAGATGAAGACCCAGCATTAAGAATTGCATTAAGTACATAACACTAAAATTTTCACACGTTGCAGAGTATCTAAAATGGTATAACAAACACATTGTAGTATACCAGAAGATGTTTGGCTACAAATTTTTTATGTTATCTTTCTAATTGAAAATTCCTAATTATCAATGACAAGAAATCAGTCAGACAGTCTAAATGAACTTCCTAACCAGTTTAACTCTCCATCTTAAAAAAGCAAGCATAAGGGTAAACAATATATATATATATATGGACAACGAGTTTCATATCACACAAGGAATATACCACTTTCTTAAACTCCAAAAAAGAAGGTGGCAACACTCTTCCAGATGCCGAATCTACGAGACACACTAGCCTATTTTCATTTTTCAGTTTGCTCACCTATACTATATATATATATATATATATATATATATATATATATATATTCATGTATGTATATGCATCAGCATATGCATAAACAAGAGAGAAAGTAGCTGGGAGCGAACTAAGCTCCCAAAGAGGATTTGTATCAAACGGTTGAGCTGCAATTAAGGATTATTTCGAAGCATATTTCTCAACATCGGTTTGATTTGTTGAAAGAACTTCTGAATTCATAATGTGAAGCCAGGAGACGTACCAGAAATTAACGGTTAGTGATTAAACTGAAAGAAGGTCCAAATTTTGGATCAGCGGTGGATTGTTAAAAGGAAGTCTCTCTTCTGTCCCTTCCCAGCATAGAAAAGGGGACCCACTTTAATGCGAGAGAATCATTTTTCAAAGTTTTATGGCCCATGTGTCCATCACATGTGGCACTACCACATCAGATTTAAACCTCCCTCCGTCTTCACAATTCAGAAACTTATCGCCACCCGACGCCTCTTTCCCCTCTCCTCCCCGATCTCTCTTTTCTCCCGCCATCGATCGCGGCCTCTACCAAAGAGATTATTGCGCCCAGAGCATGCATTTTCAGATTTTGAATTTTAAAAATCTATTGGGGAATATTAAAGAATCACATTCAAACTTGACTTTTCTACTAATAAATCGAAATCCCCATATGATGTGAGGTGAGGTGGAGTTTCTGAATTGGGGAGCGAACTAGGGTTTTTTTGTTGAATAATGTGAGGTGAGGTGGAGGTGGAGTTTTTTTTAATCTGATGTGGCAGTTCCACATATGATGGGCACAACTTTGGGCATAAACGCATGGGCCATAAAACTAGGGCTGCGGCATGGGCCACAAAAACTTGGGCTGCGGCTGGTCAATCAGAATCCAATTTTTTTTTAAGGAATTGAGTTTTATATTTTACATTTTGGGTTGAATAAAAAAATTTAAGTTGAATTTTAATTGTATTAGATGTATTTCAAAATTTTCAACATATTAAACAACTTTAACTAACAGAACTACATACATAGGCTACTTTAATATGAGTTTTGAGATAAGTTCAATTTAATTTTATGATTAAAAAAGACAAATTAATCTCACATTTTATTGATAAGAGTGAGACTTGAACCTATGATTTCTCCATTTCAGAAGAGTTGTGATTGATAAAAAAAAGTTACATATAGATATACACACACACACACACACACATAACAAAACAATATAATTTCAATAAATTTAATTACCAAAACGATGCAATTTGAATAAGTTAAAACCAAAATGGTACAGTTTTAAAAATATTTAATTTGCTAAAATAATTTAAATATATTAAAATTATATAAAAGAAAATGGTGCAATTTCACTAGATTTCAAGCTTGTGCAAAAAATATTTAAATATATTAAAGTCATATCAACCAAAACCATGTGCATCCAATTTTCTAGTAAGTGACTATGTTGACTATCTATTTAATGTACGGAATACTCCAAAACCATGAGGCTAATCCATGATAGATAGGAAAACATGTTCTCTCCAGAAACCAACCTACTTCCATGAGAGATTGAAAACTACTTCCATGAATCCTTTCTTGCCTAGTAATTAGTGTGTGTGTGTGTGTGTGTGTGTTGCCGTCTTCTTTATTAGTGGAAGGTTTGGGGCAACTGCAGGGTTTTTCATAAACAGTAAAATTTAACCAATTAATTTTTTTACCTTTCATTTTATAATATCTCTATAGGTGGGGTGGGAGCGGGAATAGCTCTCCCCCACCAAAAAAAACAGAAAAAACTATTCCCGCTCCCACCCCACCTGATAGAGATATTAAGTGAGACCCCAAGTGAATAAAAGACTTGGAGAGGGAATACCCCCACCCAAAACACAATCTGTCTGATTGTCACAGTTTTTTTTTTTATTTTTTTTTTTCTTAGTGTATGGAATCACATTGTATCATATTTGAAGTTTTCTCACGGGTAGAAAAAAAAAACTGTTGATCCTTTTCAAACTTGCAAAGAGAAAGGAAAGCTGAACAAATAAGAGATCATCCAATTGCTCTTAACATTGCAATGCAATTATGAAACAATACCTTTCTTCTCTTTCCCTTGCATGGGTACACATTCATTGATACAAGGGAGCCCGAAAAAACACAGAAAATAAAGATAACGTTGAGCATTATGGGACTGATACAAATTCCTCAGCAACTCAATTTTTCTGAAGCCATTCTTGTGCAGCCACCAAGTCAGGGAGCACAGTCGCACCTGATTGCATCCAATTCTTAGCATCCGGCGTCTTAAATCTATCCAACAATAATGCATGCATTCCCACACTCTTTGCCGGTAAATAGTCCTTGCGCATGCTGTCTCCAATGTGCAGAGCTTCTTCTGGTGCAATATTTCCAGCCCTCTCCAAGGCAATCTCATATATCCTCCGGTCTGGCTTTTCTACACCTTCTAGGCCAGAAAATACACCAAAGTCCCACTCAGATTCCTGCATTTGTAAACATCATAAAGGAAACTATCAGATTCTGCATGTTCAGCGGGGCTTAAGCATGAATTTATTGTTAACTTGGGACTGGATTGAATTAAACTATATGTATGAAAATTCCATTCAAGTCCACATTTTGGCTATCCTTGCATATTCTTACCTGATTCAAACCCAAGGCTGGAAGAATTACATCCTGATACCGATACTCTGCATTGCTAACAATCCCAACCATCAGACCCTTTTCACGAACCCATCGTAGAAATGGCTGGGAATCTGGAAAGACACTATAAGGTGCTGATGAACCAAAGGATGCATATATGCGTTTAAACACCTGCTCAAATGTCTCCTCGTCGTAATCATATCCTGCCTATCAAGTGTCAAATAGAACAAGATTCATATTCATTGAAAATATAAAAGATTCACAAAAATTATATTGAAAGTAAAGATTCGGGCCACTGATCCTCAACATTTGTTTTCCTTATTGTCCAAAATCAGCCTGTTAAAACAGCTGCATAGCGCATCACAGTATGATGCTTTCTGCTGTTACTATGCTGAAATAACAATAGTAGCAAATTACTAGTATGTTCCACCCCTTTTTAGACAATTCATGCTGTACTTCCCATACTTTGATGTGTCATACAATAATTTGTGATGAAGTGTATATCTTACCCTGACGAAGGAATCTCTCACACAAGTCCTCCACCAGACAATGTTGGGCATTTTGGCTGCATGCCCAAAACAAGGATACGTTTTTGCCATGTCCGAGTATGCCAGCTTAAAGCCCTCATGCACACGTTTGTAGTCGGGGCATGGCAACCCAACTGATTTGGCAGCCATGCAATAATAATCACCAAGCTCCCCTTTGTAAGCTAAGAGTGTACCAGTTACATCCACTGTGATACAGCGTAACTTCGATAATATAGACATTGTAATCTGCAGCAGGTTCTAGATGTACAAATTCAGAAATGTCTACAGGGCAACTTCAATATGTTACTTAGTCCAAGTACTTAACAGTAAAATCTCGAGGACATCCAACTGATTCAAAAGATCAGCCAGCTTCCTTGGTAGATTAGACAGGCACTGCATTTAAATATTTCAACCATTGAGTTATAAAATGCATCATTATGTTTTGCGTAAACATGCAAGAAATAAAATTCTATACAATAAAATCAAGCTTAAACCACTCTTCAATTAAACATGGAATCATTAACTTTTCTATATAAAAAGAAAGAACATCTAAATGTCTAAAGATGACAGAAATATCTTTGCACTCATATTTGCACAAGCAGCAAAGAGGACTTGTCTATCAAATCATAATCCCATTGTAAATAACTAGTTCTAAACAATAGTAGTAGTATCAAACACCTAGCTTGTTGATTAAATATAAGGTGGGTGGGGTGTCAGGTCCCAAACAAAAGCACCAAGATAAAAATTGTGACAAGTCAAGAAAATCCTCTTTGGGCGAGAATCAAGCCTCAGATATGGAACAGAATTATTTGCTGCCTTTCATTGATAGAGTCGGGCTCTTTAAATAGCCTAATCCTGCATACAGGTAAGGAGACGTGTGCCATGATAAAAGGAAACATGCAGAAATTTAAGGACACTACCTCTAACCGAATGACTAACAAACTCTCTAATTAACAATGCATAAAGGAAAATAAATGAAACGTGTGGAAGACCCAGTCTTTGCACAGTTCGTGC
Source organism: Nyssa sinensis (assembly GCA_008638375.1). Classification (NCBI taxonomy): domain Eukaryota; kingdom Viridiplantae; phylum Streptophyta; class Magnoliopsida; order Cornales; family Nyssaceae; genus Nyssa; species Nyssa sinensis. The sequence goes on from CM018033.1 coordinate 6,969,794, forward strand.
TCCTTCTTCCAACGTCTACTTCATCATGCAAAATACTTGGGGTTTGGATGCGGAGCTCACCCCGAACGTCTCGGTGGTCTATCATTACTCCCCTCCTCCAGTAAAATCTTGTCCTCAAGATTAAAATGTGGAAAGTGGTCACGTAGCTGTGACATAGATTCCTAGGTAGCTTCTTCGGGTGGTAGCACTTTCCATTGGACAAGACTTTCGTGCACTAATTTAGCTCCTTGTTTGACCCATCTGGTTTCCAGAACTTGTTGAGGTTCCAATGCAGCAACTCCCTCCTCGGTGAATGGTGGTAGGTCGATGGTAGGAGGAATAGGATTGTCTTGCGGTGGGTAATATGGTTTGAGAAGAGAAACATGGAAAACAAGGTGAATGCGAGCAGAGTCGGGCAGGAGCAGCTTATATGCAACGGAGCCCAATCATTCGAGAATTTGATAGGGGCCATAGTAACGATTGGAAAGCTTCTGGTAAGCTCTAGGAAAAACTGTTTGCTGCCGATATGGATGCAACTTCAGCAAAATCCAGTCGCCTACTTGGAATTCCCGTTCCCGACGCTTCTTATCGGCCATTTGCTTCATGCGGTTGATAGAGGATGCCAAATTACCTTTTAAGAGTTTGAGAAGTGCATCTCTGTCAACCAACTGGAGATCAATTTCATGCACTGGGGAAACACCAGCCATGTAACTGGGCATTGTTGGTGGAGTGCGGCCATAGAGTGCTTGAAATGGTGTCATCCCAGTTGAAATGTGGTAAGTAGTATCGTACCAATATTCCACCCATGGCAAGTAGTTGAACCACTTCCGTGGCCATTGGTGAACAAAGCAGCGGAGATATTGTTTCAGACAGCGATTAACGACTTCGGTTTGGCCGTCAATTTGCGGATGGTAGGCGGAGCTAAGTTGCAATTGAGTACCTGAGAGTTTAAAGAATTCCTGCCAAAACCAACTGATAAAAATAGGATCCCGATCACTAATAATTGACTTGGGCATGCCATGAAGCTTAATGATTCCCTCAATGAATTTCTCAGCCACTGTTTTAGCAGTATACGGATGCGATAAAGCTAGAAAGTGGGCTAATTTACTCAAGCGGTCGACTACCACCATGATGGTGTCCTTACCTTGTGACCGAGGTAGACCATCAACAAAATCTATTGTGATGTCTTCCCAAACTTGGCAGGGGATGGGTAGAGGTTGCAATAGACCGATGGGTGAGAGTGTCTCTGTTTTTACGCGTTGGCAAACTGGGCAGGCTCGGACATATTGTTGGACACTGCGATGCATGTGGGGCCAATAAAATTGCTGTTGTAGTCGTTTAAACGTACGTAGTACCCCCGAATGCCCAGCTATTTTTGTGTCATGCATCTCATGCAGAATTCGGGTGCGCAGCTCGGGATCATTTGGAACAACAACTCGGCCTTGAAAAAATAATAACCCGTGACGCCAAGTGTAAGGCCCTACAGGATTTGTTGTTGCACTGGCCTTCTTGGAGAGAAGAACATTATCCGTCTGCATAGCCTTTTTAATATCGTCCCAGAGAGCAACCTGTGGGCATGAAAGATGATGGAGGATTGGGCTGTCCGCTTTCCATGATAATGCATCGGCAGCTGAGTTTTCTCGTCCAGGCCGGTATTGAATTTCATAGTCGTAGCCTAATAATTTGGCCACCCACTTCTGCCGTTCAGGTGTTGCAATACGCTGTTCCAAGAGATGCTTGAGGCTACGTTGGTCTGTGAGTATATAAAATTTGCTACCGAGAATATATGGCCTCCATAATCGAAAGGCCTCCAAAATTGCTAGCATCTCCTTTGCATAAACAGACCAGGATTTCTTTGTAATGCCTAACGCACAGCTCATGTAGGCAATCGGACGACCACCTTGGGTTAAGAATGCACCGATCCCATCCCCAGATGTGTCAGTTTCAATAATAAAAGCCTCCTGGAAATTAGGCATGGCTAAGACAGGCGTTGTGGTCATGGCTTGTTTAAGAGCCAAGAATGCGGCCTCAGCTTCGTCATGCCATGCAAATTTCCCTTTTTTAAGAAGGTTGGTGAGAGGTCGAGCGATAACTCCATAGCTTCGAACAAATTTGCGATAGTAACCTATCAAGCCTAAAAAACCATGGAGATCTGTGATGTTAGTATGTCGAGGTCACGATACCATAGCCTCAATTTTGGCATTGTCCACCTTGATGCCAAGGTTGGTAATAATATGACCCAAATATTCCAGTTCCTGTTGCCCAAAAACACATTTGCTAGCCTTGATAAAAAAAATTTGTGCCGTCTTAATATTTCCAAAGTTTGCTTCACATGCCCCAAATGATCAATCCAACTTGGACTATATACTAAGATATCGTCAAAAAAAACTAAAATGAATTTTGGAGGTAAGGCCGAAAAATGGAATTCATTAGAGCTTGAAATGTCGATAGAGCGTTACACAGGCCAAATGGCATGACCAAGTACTCGTAATGGCCATTGTGTGTGCGAAAAGCAGTTTTGGAAATATCAAAAGGATGCACCCGTACCTGGTGGTAGCCTGCTCGTAAATCAAATTTTGTGAAATATTGTGCCCCATAAAGCTCGCCGAGCATGTCTTCAATTGTAGGAATGGGGAAACGATCTTTTATTGTGGCGGCGTTTAGTGCACGGTAATCTGTACAAAAGCACCAATTTCCATCTTTTTTCTTGACTAGCAAAACTGGAGACGAAAAAGGACTTGTACTCGGGCGGATGAGGCTGGAAGAGAACATGTCCTAGACTTGCTTTTCAATCTCTTCTTTTTGAAAATGGGCATAGCGGTATGGCCTCACGTTAACTGGTTTGGTGCCTTCTTTTAAATTGATGCAGTGATCAATTTCACGTTGGGGTGGTAAGCCAGACACCTCGTTGAACACATCTTGGAAATGTGACAGTAGTTCTTGCATGTTGTTCGGTATCGGTGTTGCAGGTTGATCGATTGACATTCACAGTGCCAGGGCCCCGGCCTCGGGTCGAAGAGCCTTGGAAATTTTTTTGAAGGAAGTAGTCTCAATAGGATGGCCATTCACCCCTACCAACCGTCTTGGTTGGTTGTCCCACGTAAAATCCATTGTCAGCTTCTTCCAGTTGCAAATCACCGAGCCAAGACGTTCAAGCCACTGAATACCCAGGACTAAATCCAAGCCTGTAAGCGGCAATGAATAGAGTGTAAGTGAGAAATAAACTCCTTGGATAGAGATGGGTACCTTGTCGAAACGATCCTGGCATTGTAGCTGTTCGCCGTTGGCCACCTTCACTATGAACGACTGGGTTGGCAGAGCTGGTAATCGTAACACCTCGGCCATATGTTTACTGATAAAATTATGGGTGGAACCGCTGTCGATGAGGGTGATCACCGTGTGTACTCCGATAGTTGCTTCTACACGCATTGTCTTTGGTGTCGCCCAACCGGATAAGGCATGTAGGGTGATTTCCGAATTATGAGGGTTGTCCAAGATCATTTGAGCAACAGAATCATTGTTGTCATCTGCTTCATCATCATGGCCTTCAAGGAGTAGTAAGCTGGGTTCTTGGCATCTGTGACCTGCTGTAAAGTGTTCGTTGCAATTAAAGCATAGGCCTTGGGCCCGTCGACGTTGCATCTCGTCCCACGAAAGACGTCGAATGGGGGTAGCTGATGTGGGATTATTTCGATCGGAGGTGAGAGCAACAGGAGGGTGAACTGAGCGTGAAAATTTCCTCTGCTTCTGGAGTTGATCGCCGCGCATCCGAGCTAGGCCGATTGCCTCCTTTAAGGTCTGCGGTTTGAACAGGCGGATGGCGTCGGAAATTTCTGGTTTTAAGCCACCCATAAAAGTGTCGACTAATGCCTTTTGCGTCCATCCCCGTACCTGATTCCCCAGTCGTTCAAACTCCTTCTGGTAATCACGCAAAGAGCCGAGTTGACGAATGCGTGAGAGATCTTTGTCAAAATTTTCACAATCAGAAGGGCCAAAGCAAGCCCAGAGCTCGTCCTCAAAATCCAGCCATGTGATAACACGATCTTCATTCTGATAGGTGCGTCGTACCCACTGCCACCATTGATTGGCCTCACCTTCTAAGTGATAAGAGGCCAATGCAATTTTCTAAGTTTCAGGGGTATGTTGAAACTCAAAAAATTGGTGGACACGACTCGGCCACTCCGTGTGGTCGTCGCCAACAAAACGAGGGAACTCGAGCTTTGCCAACTTTGAGGACACAATTTGCCGATCGCCAGGGTGTGGATCACGGTTGTGGTGGACATGGGGTGTCGCTTGGTTAGCGAATAGGACTTCCAATAGCCGATTCAAAGTCATTTCGACATGCTGAAACTTATCGGCCATGCCGATCTCTAAGCGTTGCAAGCCGTCTTGCACCGCGCCTAGTCCGACCTCCAAGAGTTCCATCCTCTCTTTGTTGGTGGCCATGAGTGGCTCTGCTACCAATGTCAGGTCCCAAACAAAAGCACCAAGATAAAAATCAGTGACAAGTCAAGAAAATCCTCTTTGGGCGAGAATCAAGCCTCAGATATGGAACAGAATTATTTGCTGCCTTTCATTGATAGAGTTGGGCTCTTTAAATAGCCTAATCCTGCATACAGGTAAGGAGGTGTGTGACATGATAAAAGGAAACATGTAGAAATTTAAGGACACTACCTCTAACCGAATGACTAACAAACTCTCTAATTAACAATGCATAAAGGAAAATAAATGAAACGTGTGGAAGACCCAGTCTTTGCGCAGTTCGTGCTCCCTTCTTCCAACGTCTACTTCATCATGCAAAATACTTGGGGTTTGGATGCGGAGCTCGCCTCGAACGTCTCGATGGTCTATCATGGGGCAGGGGTGGGGATTAGAATTTTGCTTCCACAAATCTATTTCAATTACATAGTGGCCAACCAAACTCTTAACAACTCGAAAGTATAAAAATATTGAATGCTTCATGTTAATTTTTGGTTATAAATTTCCTAGCAGTTCTATGTGCTTTCATGAATTAATTTCCATGTGTCGGAAGTGAATGAAATTCAATTCAAAGACTCATTAAAAGCTTTGATCCAATTGTTGGATAAGCCCTTTAGTTCCAACACAACTGGCTCTCTAAAATGTGTACTGGCCATCAGAAGGTGAATTAACCCATCACTTTTAGAACTACTGGTTTACATGGTTTTAGGAAGTCTTGAGTTTCAAGTCTCTCCATCTAGATATCTTCTCTTGTTTGGTCTCTCTGTGCAAGTTTGAGCCTTGTTCTATCTGTCTATCTGTCTATTCGCCTCGACACGTGCCAAATGGAATCGTACTTGCTCGTGAGGGATGGCATAAGAGCTTGACATGCACAGTGGTTTATGACACCGAGCAGGGCTTTTTGGAAGTGATATTTGAGGTACAATGGGCTTGGGGAACATAAGGCTCAAAGCCCCTATAAGTAGGCACGAAGTTCATAACCAAGAATACAACAAGATCATCTTTGTTAGGACCAGAGGCTGTAGCCCATAACTTGGATTGAAATCCTCACTAATTGAAGTTTGTCAACCACCAACTAGTTCCCCTCTGTTTCGCGTTGCCCTGCTTTTGTCTGGATCAAGTCTCTTCCTAGGTCCCATTGCCGAGTAATGTACCTCCTTGTAAGCAAGAACCATCAGCACATCCTTAATGTAGTACACAGATCATCTTCAACTTCAAAAAATTATGAGAAAAAATTGATCATTCATGGATCGAACCCCATAGATGATCATTACTTTAAAATTTTCTCTGAACACGTTCACATCCAACATAATTTTTCTGTTTATAACAATTTGAAACTCTTAAGACGTTTCTTTTCTTGAAGGAACAAATTAGAAGGATAGGGAAAACTTTGTCTTCATGGATTTCAAGCAAGAATGAATATGTCAATAAGTTTGGATGAATCCATGCACATTTCGGTTCCTCTTACAACAAAGACATATTCTGGTTTCTTTATTAAGTTTATGCAAGTGTGTATTTTTTTTTACACGTGCACAATGAAATTGTTGGTTAGAAAATCTAATCCTCTGCATTTGATCAAATACAAATATTTCCTTATTTGATTGACCTGAAAATAACTCTACCTATGCCATGCTTGTTGTCTTACATAGCCAAAGCCAAACTCGACAGAAGGAGAGTTGCATAAGGTAATAGATACCCACTGCAAAAAAACCTTTGTCAAACTCCTTATGAACTTGAACCTGGATGGTATAACAAGATTCCTACAGCCGATCACAAATAACTGTTACATGACTTTGTTGATTTAAATTAAGTTGATTGAATTGAAAACAGAAAAATGAAGCCAATGCTATGATGTATTAAACCTTCAACTAATTTTTTTTTTAGGATGAGTAATATATTCATTAAGAAACACCAAGTGGGTACACCCCACATACAACACTCCATGGCTCAATACACACACAGTGCAAAAAAGAAACAAAGGTATCTATGGACATAGTTGAGCCCCTTGGCAACCAAAAATAAAAGGTGCTCAACACTGAGGCTTTTGCAACCCATAAGGGAGACTCAATGCCATTAAAAACTCTATTATTCTTCTCTCTCCAAAAGATCCACAAAATGCAAAGAGGAGTCATATACTAAGCTCTCCTAACCGAAAAGGAGGAGAGCATCAGGCAGATCTATCATTCCCACACTTGTGGCCACACCCCAAATTCTCGAAGCCCAATCTTCGATCTTATCTTTTGACCCCACCACCCCATTGAATCCTTTTTTTGACAAGTATACTATCGAATCTTCCAACCAAACAACATTGTAGAAAATCCATCCTCTTTCTGATGCTTTCATGCGAGACATCAAAGCATGGAACTCGTCTCGTTTGCCAAATCCTTGCAGTGCCATTGAGAGGTAGGCAGCCTGGCAACTTCCTTGCAACTTTGTCACAAACCAACGTCACAATGAGCCCCGGATGAAAGAATCTCCAATTCCCTCTAGGTTCACAGTTCCACCTCTTCCTTGCATTGCTCCTCCCTTCGAGATATCCTCCTATCGATGGTCCTCACCATTGAGTAAAGCTCGACAACCTCAACGTTGAGGGCTGTCGTGGTCTGTTCGCCGAAATCACGACAGCGCCTCCAACAACACCGCCAACTACAATGCCTGCGGTCACTTGATCCAGATAACTATCCCTTCCCATACGTCTCTCTCTCTCTCTCTCTCTCTCTCTCTCTCTCTCTCTCTCTCTCTCTCTCTCCTTCAACTAATATTAAGTTTTAATATCATTTTCCTTTGACACATTCAACTAGTTCTTCCATTTTAGACTCCTATCATTTTTTATTTTTGTGAGTGCATGAATCTTCCTCTGAAATAAAGATTAAAATAATGATTCAAAGAGACTTGAAATTTTATTTTCAGCAGGATTAAAGCATTCGTTTCCAACTTATTTGATTCCATACCACACAAGTATTCAAATAGCAGACCTTTTGGGTAATGTATATTGCTCAACCTCATGAAAATTGAGACTAATTAACAGTAGTAGCTCTAAATATCCTCAAAAAGAAACTCTCCTGGTAATAGTTAATAGATAAAGTGTATCACAATGACAAAAGTAAAGGTCGTTCCCAAATATATCTAAGCAATTGATAAAAGATTAAAGGGATGAGCACTTTCCATGATATACCAAGTGGAGGACAAGCTCAGCCTAATTACTTTGTTGGGGCCCAAATATTTGGTGTTTTTCATAACCCTAGCCATTAAATGAGCAGCATTTACTAGCAAAGGGAACATACTTTGGATGTTTTGTTCACATTTTAACTATATTCGCTTTCTTTTCATTTTGGTAATTTCCCAGATTTTTGGGATAATGCTCTGTTAATTAAGTTAAGCAGCCTTTGTAATTAGGGTTTTTCAATATTACTATATAAAGCCACATGACATAAGCCCATTTTCTTATGAATGGATAAAACTGATACTGTCAAAGAACTCTTTATGCACAAAAGGAAAGTGAGACTTTTGTCATCCTTTCTCAGTTGTGATATTCATGCAATCCTGAGAAGCCCTATCTGTATCTAGATGGTATGAAATATACCCGGGGGGGGGGGGGGGGTGAATTTAAAAATTATCTTGTCAAATTTCAAATTGATTTGGATGATTGATGTTTTAACTTCGATTTTGTGCATAATTGAGTTATCGTATGTGCAATCTCAATTGGTGACATGCATCAATGACATAACAATAATAAAACAATAAAGAGAGAACACACCGATTCGATGACTAGGAAAGCGCCACAAATCAAGTTAATCTACTCTGCAAAACCCCTGTGCACTGACCCAGATACACACAATTCACTAGAAAAACTTTGCTGATCACAAACTCCCGTCAACACACAGACTTAGTCCCTCAAGCCTTGTTCATGGTTTGAATCTTCTCTAACTTGAATCCTCAAGCACTCTTCAAGTGATCCACCGCTTTGAATCCTCGAATGGTACTCCTCAACCACAATTGTGAACTCCATGCAACCTCAAACTCTGCCGATTGCACAATTTTGACTCCCCTCAAGCTTATACTCCTTGGATGATGTAGAAGATGGTGTTCAGGTTCTTGATTATTGGATTTGATCTATTAGTGCATTAAGAACAGAGAGAAAAACATTTTGGAAAAGTTTTAGAACTCTTTTTGTAGCAGTCAACAAGTCTCTCCCAAATTGGAAATCAAATCCTTATATAAGTATAATTTAGAAAGCAAAAATGCGCTATTTAAATTGGATTTAGAAACTGCATTGCGCGTCGCTTGTTCAAACGAAAGCAAACGAACCCCACTAAAAATTTCGTTCGAACTTACTTAAATCTCGTTTAAACGAACTATCTCATTCAAAGGAACTAGCAAACAATGCCCAACAAAGGATTTTTGGAATATTGGTTAGAACGAACCCTCAAACGAAAGTTCACTGAAATTTTCGTTCAAATGAAGCCGAGGTTCGTTCGAACGAACCCAATTATAGTGGGAAAATTTAGCTTAATTGAAATATAATAACTCCAAAAATTGTTTAAAACCATTTATCTTTAAAAACTTGAGTCACTATTATTCAATTCCAACCACTCACACTTTTCAAATGAATTAAATAAAAAACATTTTAATACATGAAATGTGTATGAACCAAACCCAATGTATCATGTCTCTTACCTCAGCTTACCATTGTGAACACGACACTAAAGATTTTGTCAAAGATGCTCGACACAAGACTCGAGAATACAACACACAGACGACGACACATTACAACCCAAATAGTATTGTCAACACGGATTAGCCAAAACAAGATACGACACATAGTCCTAACGAAGCCTGGCCTTAATAGAGCAGTAAAACGAGTTACCACTCGCCTTTTCCATTTTCTGTTTTTCCCTCTCGTATTTTCTCATTCTTTTCCATTTTTCCTTTTAAGGGAATAATTGTTTAAAGCTCTTGCATTTAAAGAACAAGAAATAGCCCATGCTGACCTCAAACTTTCCTTCATTTTCCCTTATCATTCACAAGAAATCCACCTTATATTTTCCTGTCACTGTAATCTAATTTTTCCTGTTCATAAGCTTGCCCACTCACCTCATTTTCCTCCACCCAAAGTACTTGCCTTCTTTAGTAAATAACTACACATCTGATCCCTGCATAAAATCTGTTATTCACAGCAGATGCCTGAAGGTTTCTACCTCCGCAATCTAACATCTACTTTTGCATAAATGATCCTAACAGCCTGAAGGACACCCATATATACAAGTCTAGGTGCAGAAAACCAAATTTACTTTGCAGAAGTGAAAAGCACAAAACCAAGAGCCATTGTAAGATAAGTTGTAACAACAGAAGTTAACTACATACCAAAAGTTCTCCAAAATTCTAGTCTTGGATTGATAAGTTTTTATCTCACGATAAATTTCAACTTGCTTCGCATGCAAACATTTCTATAAGACAAAGACACCAATAATTTAGCCTTGTTCACAAAACTGACCTACAGACACAAAATTCATCCAGTTTCTCAAAACTGACCAGAAAAAAAAAAAAAAACAAAAAAGGCAGCCTGTCAACAAATAATAACTCAACCAATATGCACAACCCTTTAGTTCTATGAACTACAAGTGAGAAAATACATAAATATACAATTAAACAAGATGTCATATTAAGACATGTGATTAAATGGTCCAAATAGAGAGCCAGAGTGACTTTATTCAAAATTCAATTCTGCAGAAAAATAACTACTTTAGTAGGATATCTGATCAGGGAGAGAAATACATTAGAAATTCAGCATTAATGGTTCGTAAGTAAATTAAAAATAAAAAATGTATATTTGAAATCTAATGATGGAAAAAAACTGTATCCCTTGATCTCATAATGCTAGAAATTTTCTGAAACTCAAGAGGACTCCAAACTTGGGTTAAGTGACTTGGAATAGTCAGGCTAACTGGATTTTGGTTTTTATTTTGTCTCTTTTACACCAATATTAAGTAGTGGGAAAAAAAATGGTAGCTGACCAAGATGGCGGAAGAAGCACCAAAAAACAAAAGAAAAAGAAAGAAAGATTGTCATTCGAATTATTGCAATTGGAGGTATAGATTGATAGATCTAAGCAACAAATCAGAGGCAAGACCAGATTCATGGACCAGATAAGAGCTCATCCTGACAATTTTCAGATTTCTTTATCAAGAAAAATTACACATTACGAATGTCATGTTTACGTACTCAAACTAGCTCCACAGAGCAAAGTCACTTCATTCACAATACACTAATAATGATATGATCAGAACATGTGAATCATCTGCTATAGCACAAAGGCTACAGAAGGGAACAAGTTAATGCACACATGCTACATGAAAGTACTGAATAAGAAAATGCTGGAAACATTAAAATTCTAATATGTTTAGTAGATCATACACGATACAATAAATAAATAAATAGAATAACAAAAGATTAAAGAGAATCATTAATTAATGACTATACAGAGTCTTTCAAGCTTCATAAGCATACCTTTTAAACTGTTGAATACAGAGGCGCATGCACCACGACTTTATTTCTTGCACCTAACGATTGCATGTTTTTTCAACCATTCTAAGTTTCTCATTTTATACATCAATGACATGCTTTTTCCACTATTCTGGATATTTTTATCTTGTCTACTGGTTCCTGTATTCTTCATATGGTTGAAATGGACTAAAATTCAAGAGAAAAAATTGAATACATTAAGTTATATAATTATATCTATGAGTGTGACTAAAAAATTATTGAAATAGACAAAGAAGCATCCGCTATGAATCCATGAGTCAAATGTTTTGATACTTCTCCATGTCATTTTTTAGAAGAAAACTCCATTATTTTCTTTTGCATTTTCAGAATATATTTATTCATCTCCAGAGACCATAGAGTTTCTTGATTGGCTTTGAAACTAACATTGATGTCTACATTTGATCATTTCCATTTGAATAGAATTTGAGAATTAGTTTTCTGAAAATTGTTCTAGAATTTTTGGCTTCGTTTAGATACATTTCCAAAAGACTAGTCAGCTAATAGATGTAATTTTAGTATCAAAGTTTGAAAATGGATAACAAAAACCATAATTAAGCATGTATTTAAATTCTTAGAAATCAAAAATTGTTAAACGGGACACCTTAGAAATCTCATACAAGTCATTTTGTCAATAATCCTGGTAGTAATAATAAACAAAATTAGCAATCCCTTGACTATAAATCATCTCAGTAGGGGCTTTAGCATTGTTTATTCCGTCCAATCATGTTGATTAACTAATAGAGTTTGTTAATAAATGCAATTCTCAAGCATTCACTAGTACTCTACAACAAAATGACAAAAGATATATATCTTCACTAGTCCAAGCCAACCTTGCAAATAGTTGTACGTAGGACCTCATCTTTAACTTTAACCATTCAGGAGCTACAGGCTGATTTAGTTTCTGAATGCTAGCCTTTGTGACTATAAATGAGATAACAATTAAGATATGAGAGCCACAAAAAATAAAAAAATAAAAAACATTATACTTTCACCCAGTCATTAAATCCAAGTGGCAAAGTAGGAAACAAGAAGAGAATTCCAAGCCATTGTATAAGACAAAACCAAGCCATCCTTTACTTATGGTTTATTGATGTACCATGAATTTATGTATGATTTGCATTTGAATTTTGAGAAATAAGAAGCAGATCTACCTAGTCTTGAGCAGTAAGCCACTCATCTAAAAGTTAGTCTGTGAAACTGCAAGTGGCTCATTGCATTAGCTGTTGACTACCGAATACGACAACCAACAGAAAAAAGTGCACATTTTGAGTTCAGGAAAATGTAAATCAGAAGTCAATAGCTACGATTGATTAAATTTCAGTACAAGTGGGAGCGATACCCATAAGGTCAAATTGATGGGAAACTAAAACAAAATTAAAGGGAAAAAATCAGATTTAAAGGATTGAAATTGAAAAGAAACCAAGTAGCATATGAACAGCAGAAATGCATAAGAATTACATATATATATATATATATAGAGAGAGAGAGAGAGAGAGAGAGAGAGAGAATGCAGGTGATCTGATGAGATTATTGCTTATATTAGCTCGAATTATTACAAGCAAAAAAAAAAATCACAAAAGGAGAGAAAAGCCACAAAAGAACTGAGAGATTGAGAACATACCCAGAAGCTCAAATCGACGGGAAAATGATTTGCTTAGGAGAAGTCGGCATTTTTGAAGTTGGCTTCAGCTACCCCATTCATGGGACCGGACCGCACCGGACCCAAATTGATATAAAACAACACTTTGCACTGATGCCCTTACATTTTAGTGGTTTTATACTTGCCTTTTGCATCTTATTTAATTTATTTTTTGAAAAACAAAAAGTCTTTAATAATATTCCTCCCCCTTCTTTCCCTGACTGACTGAGTGTAAAAGCAAAAAGTAAGGGTGAAGAGGAATGAAAATTTACAGGCGACAGGGGAGAAAAATAAGAATAAAATTTTAGGAGTTCAAGAAATGAAAATACAACAAAAAGCGAGGGTAACAGTGAAAATGAAATTAATTAAAGAAACCATGCTGATGCAGCCTGCGGTTTTGAGTAACAAATACTGGGAACGAGTGTGTGGTTTTAGGGGTTCTTATATATTATAATGAAAGCCGCAAGAATTTCTCCGAATTCAGACGCGTCTGATACGTGGCTGCCACTCATTGGTGAGATTTGGATGCTCCAACTCCAAGTTATTATCAGCGGCGGGGCACACCGGAATGAATATATTGGATATGGCGGCAGGTGGCTTTTGTAGTTAGGTAGGGCACACCGGTTTGATTGTGGGGACTGGGAGCGGAATATCTTGGAGAGGGCGACAGGTGGACGTTGCGACAGTCTTCAGTTTTCTTTTTTCTTTTTAAAAATAAAAATAAAAATTTAGTAAATAAATTTTAATAATAATAAAAAAAATCCTACTTTTATTTATATTTTACTTCTAATTTTATAAGCTTACAAATGACTAATGTTAAATAATCAAATCTTAATAACTTTTAAACATATAATTAGGAATTGTGAGTACATACTTTATTCTAAAAAATTTAACTTAGCACAATATAACTCAAAATGATTGACTAAACATATAAAAGAATTTATAATTTGTATTACTAAATTTTTATTTTAATAATTTACTAATCCTAATAATTGAGGTGTGATTTGTGAACTTTGAAATTTGGATCAAACAAACTTACTCTTAAAAAGTTTCAAGTGTTAAATGCAATAAAAAGAGAAAGGGTAGAGATACAGTCATTCAAAACAACCTTTGTTAGGAGTTGAGAATATTAGGGAGATATTGAAATAAGCTCAATGGAAAGGCGAAAACTCTTTACATTAAAGAGATGGATGATCCAAATGAAAGTTTGCTCTAGATTACAAAGATGAGGGGGAAGGAAGTGTGTCGCGCCTCTGACTCGCAGGGTCGAACTAAGGGGTCATTGGACCCTAATAAGGTAGGTAATAAGACTAATCATCCTAATTAAGTATATAAAATACATGCTTTTTTTTTTTTTGAAAACGATTTAGTTCCTTTAATTAGTTTTGGTTCGGTTCCTTGATTAGACTTGTTCAAGTCCTGTAACATGATTAAATGAATTAGATTACATTCACAATGTAACTATCAATTATCCATCAATTGTATCAAATAATGTATGTCCAGAGCTGACTCTATCATCTAATATATACATAGACAATAATAGTCTGAAGGGTACAAACACCCTTAATAAACATAAAAGAATAAATACAAGGATGTAATTAAATGTTATACTGACTTCAGTCCATCCTGTACTGCTCCTACAGCTATCTTCCATCAAGTCAATACTTGTCATTCTCATGAACAATAGGGGTGAGCAATAATGCTCAGTAAGGTTTTTCAAAACACATAAGAAAACAGCATGCAAAAACTAATGCAAGTTTGAAGAAGACACGCCCTATAGTCCAGTATGCATTACAAGCACACCACATTATCATATCCTAAGACAGGCATAAACATAAGTATCAAAATGGTATCACACCACTACATGTGGTTTGACAATAATAGCCAAGTAGTCAATATAACGAGTATGCATCACAAACATACTACATCATCATATCCCAAACACAGGCATAAACATAAGTATCAAAGGACATCGCACCACTACGTGTGGTCTGACAATAACAACCAAGTAGTCGATATATGGAGGGTTAGACACATGATAAAATTATAAACATATAATCTCACGAAGCACCTCCATTTTCTATTTTAATGCCACAAGAATAATGTATATAAATACATAACCAATCACCAGATGTAAGTGTATGCTTACCAACCTCACAAAACACCTCAATTTCCTGATCAAAGCTATAAGAACAATGTATGCATTCATAGCTAAGCAACCATTCATAAATATCACAGTATCATAAACCGGTAGTATACGATCTATCAATAATCATAATGATATCATAGAAGAATCAAGGGAAATAATCTCAAGTAATTTCACCCATAGTAAAAGGGGATAAAACCTTATTCATCTCATTCCATTCTCTCAATAATCTCAATCACATAAGTATTCACCTAATTTGGCTCTCGATAAGCCTATGTGTTTTACGGGCTACTAACTCGATGAAAACAAACAACCACCCGTGCAAGTTTACGGCTCACAAGTCAAGGGGAGACACCATTTCTATCATAAATGGAACCTCAAGTAAAGCATAATCTCACCACACTCAATACCACACAAAAAAGGTGACTAATTCTCATCATAAGTCTTTTCCTCATATGTGTTCTTTTCCACAATTTCAATATCTTAATCTACACCACAAACGATGCTTATCAACATCAATATCCTCTCAAATCTCACATCACTCAGGTATAGTCAACAATATGCATATCAACATCATTTACATCTACAACAACACTAACAACCATAAGAGATGATATTTTATTTAACAAATAGATACAAAAGTAACAACAATCATATATATATATATATATATATATGTATGACAGAAACAAAAATCATAATAAATATCAACATGACAATCACATGTATCCAACACCACCATTCAAATATTCAAAATCCTAGCATTCAATGTAACAATCACATCATACTGATAATGTAATAGTAAGATATCAAATGATACAGACAAACCTATCACATGTATTCAACACCACCATGCAAATATTCAACATCTTAGCATTCATTATAACAATCACATCATACTGATAATGTAATGACAAGATATCAAATAATACAGATAAATATATCATGTGATTAACATAGGAAGTATACACATCATGACATTGTCCTAGTCCCAATCCTCACTCCACTATAAGAAAACACTACATGTATCTTTCATAATGTTTGTCAACTATTTTACGTATTTCCTGTTCTATTCTTGAGACCACCCTAGTCTATAGTACTAAAGTATTGTATCAAGTCTTATGATTTTTTATGGCCAATCACTCTTTAGCCTACACCTCGAGTGCTCGTTTACCCAAACGGATATAAAAAACGTGTTTTCGGGTATCAAAAACCTTAAGGAAGTCCTATCATATTGTTTCTAAGTCATTTGACTGTCTTTTAAGCTTATAAAGGAATTTTCGTAATTTACCGGACAGGTTACACGACTATCAAGATGCCGTCTCTCAAAACCGACAATGGAATCAAATCTAGAAGGTCCAACAATCTTAAATGTATCATCTTTATATTTTATCAATGTTTCTAAGTATATGTACCATGTTTAAAGGCATTTTAGTAATTTCACATTTTCATGTGGGACTACCCCGAGTCCTTATCTCATTATTTTGACATCATATTTGAGTTCCTGGCATTCAAAAACATTGAAAATGCCTCTTTTGAATTTTAATTCAGTTTTTAATTGCTTAATATAGGTCTAAGGGTATAATCATCATTTTTCACTTTATGTGGGACCGTCACTAAGTCCTAATTCTTTCAATATGATCATATAATTGAATCTTGAGCATCCAACAACTTTGGAATAACCTCTCTTAAATTTTTAATTAGCCTTTAAGTTTTTTAAACTATCATTGTAGGCATTTTTGTAATTTTTTATATTCATGTGGGACCAACTCGAATCTCCGAATATCCAAACTGACTCTGCCATTGAGTCTGTAATGCCCAAAAACCTTAAGAATGACCCTTTTTTTTTTTATTTTAAACGCATTTGAATTCCAAATTGTTTAAGGAAGGGCATTTTAGTAATTTCATCATTTTCAAAAAATCCATTTTTCTAGAATTGTTCAAAAAAACAATACGTAAGGTCTGTTAGCCCAATTGGCCAAATGGGTTAGCCCAGAACCTGGCCCGAATAGCCAGTTGGCCTGTTGACCGACCCGAGTTGACCATTGACCAGGTCAACCCAGTCAACTCGCCGACGCCGATCACCCTCTTCGGTGTCGGTACACAAGAAAACCTCTATTTTGTTCCTTTTTCTTTTTATTGTCTTCGTATTCTTATTTCACACATTTTAGGACAATTTTTAAACTTCAATAACCATTGAATTCACTTGAAGTTTCCCTAAACAATGACTTTCCAGCGACCTCGAAACTCACTGCTATACCCATTTTCGACCATCATTTTTTACCTCTATTTCCTCTCATTTGTATCCTAAGAACCCTAGGAACTTCGCCCACCCCTTAAATCCCCCCTCCCAAAAAAACCCTCAAAACCGTCCACAATCGAAACCCAGAACGAGTCAGTTCACTATGCATTCATAATGAATGCACAACCGTACCTTCATTCATCTATACTCACACTCTCAAGCACACAATAATCACAATAACTGAGAATAAGAATCAAAAAATGGTTGAAAGTCCCTACCTCTAAGCTTGCTGTCATGGCTGTTCTAGAGAGAGAAAATTCATAGAGAAAAAGTGCTTCAAGGTTTGCCATCCATGGCTGTCGCACCACTATTCCAACCGTCCAATCTTTTTCTTCTCTTCTTTTATTTCTTTTCTTATCTTTTCTTTCTTTCATTCTCTGGTTCGGTTACTGTAACACCCCTACCCAATTAAGCAAAGCAATTAGTGATAATAACGATTATCATAAGTTAATTTGCTTAATAACTATGGGTGATACTAGATATGACTATAACTAGTGACTCGTAAATACAAAAGCAAAGATATAACTAACGAAAATAATTAAGTTTAAATTAGAGACGACCGATGTGAAAATGCAATGTAATGCCGAGGGTAATGATTTGATGGAAAATTATGACAAGTGTAAATTGAAGATTTATACACACAGGTAAATGTGAAAAATTAGTACACGAAGTGCACTTGAGCAAAATTAGCATAACGCACGACTGGAGTGTGTTTAATCGAAATTATTTTGATAATTATGATAGACTTTTAAAATAATTAAAATACATTTAAATACATCAAGACGAGACAATGAAGGCCATGGAAGCCAATAAGATCTCGAATTTACGAAATCGAAGAAATACAAGTAAATCGAGAATTTCTTGATAAAAATAATATGTTTTCGACATAAACCAGACACAATGGAATGAGTTGAAAATAAAATTAATAACATGAAGAAGAAACATGAAAGAATAAAAAATGTGGTAAGAATACCAAGGGACTTTAACTACACCCAAAATGTCAAACGAGGCATAAGAAAAATAAAAGAGTAAAAATGAGACGAAAAGGGAGGTCAAAGGGTTTGAACCCTAAACCAAATGAGGGAAAAACTTAAAGCCCAAAAAGAATGCCAGTTGGGCTACAAGTACTTTTGTACTATATGTCTCACAAAATATATACATATGCCCTATTAAACACCCAAATCAAAATACTCCAATTTGAGATGGCAGCACCCTATTGGACCACCTCCCTCTCCCATCAATCAAAACCTATGCAGACTACATATATATATATACACACACACCTAGGCTATATGACTATAGATACAATGAATGCACTAGGGACTTGCATATGGGGCTAGATGTGATTGAGTGTGCTGTGTATATAGTAGTGTGTGTGCAGGGTATGAGTAAGGTGTGTGTGTATGCATGTTGTGACAGACATGAGAGATATAGAGAGAGAGAATTGTAGAGGGAGAAAGAAATTTGTTGAGAGAATAAGAAGAAGAAGAATGAGGAGGAGGAGGAAGATAGAGAAGCAGCAAAAGAGGAGGAAACCGAAGAGAGAGAGGTAAAAGTTTCTCTCTCTAGAATTCTTCCATTTACAAGCTTGTTTATGACATAAATGTTGCATGCATGTATGGTATAATGTAGAGGGAAGAAAATTAGTGAATTTTGGAGTGTGAAAACCCTAGGAACTAAAAAACCTGAATATATGAAAATTGAGTTTTTGTGTAAACTTGATTTAAGCTTCAAATGAATTACATTGCTCAAAAGAGAATGAAAAATGGAACATGTAGCAATTTAGATCACTAAAAATGGTCAAGAGACCATGGAGTTATAGCCACTTGTAGGTATGGCCAAAAATTTTATGAGTGATATGATTTTGGTTGTTTTGTCAAGCTTAGGCAACGAGAAACTGTTCCATGTAGTTTTATAATCACGTAGGTACAATTTGGGGCAAAAATAATGGCTAAAAAGCCACGAAATAGAGGGACAATGGGTTGCCGAAAAATCGTGGTTCACTAGAGAGCCCCTTGCAACTCTATGTTTCGACGTCTAGAACTGTATAAAAATAAGTTTTGAAATTGGATTTGAAATCCTTATGAAAAAAGGGTTTGAATCATGTCAGGCCCGTCAACGAAAAAGGTCATCGAAGATCGCCGGTGCCAGAGAAGACACTAGAGACTCGTCGGAGAAGGAGATGAATAGGGAAGGGGTCGGGTCGGATTCGGGTTTGGGTTGAAGCCCGCCCGACTACATAAAAGGATTAATGGAAACGGTGACGTTTGGTTTTTAAAATTAAAATAGTTTGGGTTTGTTTGGCTACGAAGATTAGAAATCAATTAACTAACCTTGTTCTGAACAGGGATATCATATCCCTGAATTGGACTTTATCCACCGTTTGGCCTAAGGAAAATCAGGAAAATATTAGAAGCTGTAGTTCCAGGAACTTGAACCCTGATGCTTGTGGAAGGGAAGCACTTAAGCCCAATGGGTCAACCACTGTGCCACTAAGGCACTTTGTATAAAATGCTACCTGAATATATATATATATATATATATAATAAAGGAATTAAATAAATTTAATTTGTTACGATGCCCAAATAAATGAAAAGATAGTATAACCTAATTTTTTGGGCATTTTGAACTCAACGGCGAAGTCCAATTTGTGAAATCAAGTTTTGAAAAATTAAGACGCGTAAAAGGTAAAATTACCATTTTACCCCTAATGATATCCAGGGCCAATTAAATATAAAAGGTAACCCATCTTGACTATTTTGGATCATTCGAACTCAACGGTAGAGTCCATTTTAGCAAATGAAGTACCAAAAAATATAACACATAAAAGCGTAAAATTATGAAAATGCCTCTAGGCTTAATGTAAGTCACAAATGAGAAAATTTAGATTCGAAAAAGCCTAAATTAATTATATTCGATATACCAGACTTAACGGTAATGTTCCTTTGAAGAGAATAAGACTTGGTAACAACTAAAAAATGATGAATACGTCCTTAGGACTTAATGAAGTTACCAGAAGTATAAAAATGAAATTAATAAGTCAACGTAAATGATATAAGGACCAAATAGACTCAAAATTGAGTCTGAATACGTAAATCGTATACGGAAAGATATGAAATATTAAAGAGGATAAATTACCATAATGCCCTTGAAGGGCCAAATAAGTTATAAGGCATCAAGGAACCCTAAATAAGAAATTGAAGACCCTTAATTGAATAAAGTAAGTTCAAAAGAACTTAAAACACTGAATAACAAAGTTTGAGACTAGAATGAATATTGATTCATTATGCTATGTATTTTTTATTCGTGATTATAGGATTACCCAAACGATAAAAAATGAAAAGAAAGTTACGGGATAGCTAATATGGTAACCACATGGGAATGCAACACTAAGAACCCAATGTGAGTAAAACCCGAACTCTAACATGTGTTAATTCCCAACCATGTCACAATGTCATTTCCTTTATGTTACCAAATTTGTACTCTTATACATGCCTAATACTTATTGACTCCACAATTTGATGCTTATGCTATATTATGGACTTATTGTGAAACTGATTGTCAATAATATCCCATATGATTAATTGTCAATTTCTACACTTGCTTGGATATTGAAAAATTGTTATGCCCCTCACTATTGAGGATATGCTATTCCATAAATATGTACATCGCCTGTGGAATTCTAATGATCATGGTATTATTAAAATGAGTGCCTAGAGTTGTGATCTGTCACAACGTCCATCTGATTCATAGATGTTTTTAGACCTACGGGTCGAAGTCCATTGAGGACATGATATACGTAAAGAGCTCTAGTGCTATCCAGTGATTCAAGCGAGGCTAGACCCGGGCGCGTAAGGGCGCCGTCAGACCAACAAACCCCTTGGATAAGCACTTCTGAGCGTATGTCGGGCCCTATCTGTTTTCGCATTTATTCTGTTAGTATTCATATCATTTATTGATATTATGATATTGCACTCTCTGATTATTGATATGCTTGCCATGCCTGTTTTGATTATCTGATGATGTATCCCTGTTTGTTGATACGCTTGATTGATGGTATGTTTTGATTACTGATATGCCTTGGAAGCCTATCACTTGATCCGATTTGGCCATTTGTGATACCTTATGAATTGTGGCAGCTAACTATTGTATAGGCTAAGTCCCCATTGTTGAATTGTCGTACACTTGTAATATATTATCATGGGACGTGCCTATTGGACCCTTGGGTCATTTTTGTTATTTCACATTTTTGGTGACTAGCTATTGTATTACCATATCCTTTGCTTGTCTTGATTACACTCTTTTCTGTACTAACCCTGACTCATGATAGAGCAAGAAAATTTACTTACTGAGCTAAGTTAGCTCACTCCATATT
Organism: Nyssa sinensis; assembly: GCA_008638375.1. Taxonomy (NCBI): domain Eukaryota; kingdom Viridiplantae; phylum Streptophyta; class Magnoliopsida; order Cornales; family Nyssaceae; genus Nyssa; species Nyssa sinensis. The sequence goes on from CM018033.1 coordinate 6,991,257, forward strand.
TATATCTATTTTTCAGGTAGCTCTATAAGAGAATGAACAAAATGGGGTGACTAGTAGAGCTAGTGGCGAGACTGTGAACATAATTGATGATGTGAACTCCAAGTTACGATTTGAATGCGTACTTTGTAAGGCTGATCAGATAATAGGTATTTGAAATATTATATCATTGATAGAGGTGTTAAATTTGATTAGTGAATCATGGTGAATAAAATAGTACTTGAAGATATTTGATTGATGGTGGTTGGAGTTCGGTTTATGATCAGATAAATTGCATTTGGTGTAGTTTCTGCATTAAATGATTCAATGATTTGTGATTTATTTATATAAAGAAAAAATTATTTATCATTCTATGTGATTCATTTGATTCTATACAGCCTATCCGAGTGGTAGTGTCGGTCACCAACCCCTAATCCGTATAAGGTGGGTTTCGGGTCATGATAGTTACAGTGTGTGTAACACACACACAACACACATTCACACACTGCCTCATACATACACACATACAACTACTACTTCTCTCACCCTCACCCATATCTTCACTTACAACACACACACACTCTTTGTTACACACATACAGTCTTTCACACAAAAACACACACACTCACACTCACACTCTCCTTTCCCTCTTTCACTGATCACACACATAACACTCTTTTGCAAACTCACAGTTAAGGGAGAGAGAGAGAGGAGATAAGAGAGTCCGAGGGAGAGAGAGAGAGAGAGAGAGAGAGAGAGAGAGATAGAGAGTTGTGTAGGGGAAAGGGGAAGGTAGGGGTGGTCTACCGCAGGTAAGGGGGAAAGGGGAAATAGAAAGAGAGGGAAAAGTTAGCCTTTCTTGTCCCATCAAACATCAAATGTGTTCCCTTACCATCCACCTCACCCACACTAGATAATACTTTAACATTGGATCCCATTTGATCCAATCAAAATAGGACACATCTCCCCTTTGAGAATCTCCACTTAGCTTCTTGGAGAAGCTTCTCGTGCTTCTCAAGGTGTCACATGGCTAATTGGCCAATTGCACGTGCACACACGCTCGAATTAAACTGTCTCAGAATTGTACTAAAATTGGTACACTAGTTAATTTTGGTGCTCTGATTCCAAATATGTAGTCTATTTCCTAAAATTCTATCGCTTGAATTTTCATATTTATCTACATCCTGTAATTAATTGTGTAGCCTCAAGGCTCACACCAGTCCCGAATAAGCCACCAAAATTTCTTTTTATCCCTACTATGTTATATTGATGACTTATTGACTTATTTTATAATTAATCTGACTCAAATTTGATTTATCCCCTAGTTTGTCCTTAACCTATGCTGACAATTTATTGAATTGCTCTTTTGATGGTTTTTCAGGTCCTTATAGAGTGGTACACAAGCATAGGGTGGATTGTGAAGGACTCTAGAGGATTTATGGTCAAGTGGAGGAAATAAAGAAAAGAAGGGTGGGAAGAATCTCAAATTGCATCCACTATGGTCGCAACAAAAGCTTAAGGGTAATAAAAGGGTTGAGTGGATATGGAACCTTTGTCAAAGTCAAAGAATTGAATGGAGAGTCTTAATACAACATTTACATCCCAGATTTTAATAAGGGTGTGTCATGACCTGAAACCAACCCTATGTGGATTTAGGGCCTATGACCAACACTATCACTCGGATAGGCCGTACAAAATAAAATGAATTGTACAAGAGTGATATATATTTTTTTGATATTAATTTTGGAAGCTACACGTGTGCAACTCATCTGATAACCATTTCAACACTAGTCATCTATAAAGTATACTCAAAGTAAGATCATTGTCACCATTATTATTATCATGTGTCATCAACATTTATATAAACATCAAGTAAGTATTCTTAGAAGTACAAAACGTAAATCTCCAAGAGTCTCATCTATCATTAAGTGCAAAAATATACATCATATGATTACCAAGAATAATTCATATCACATCTAACCAATGTCCTGGTACAAAAGGTCCATCACATTCATGCTCTCAGCCATACGGTGTATACTTTGTTACTTCCAAGCCAATTTAATTACCTGAAATATATTGGATAAATTCATATGAGCTTCACTAAGCTCGTGAGTAATTCTTGCTTCCTGTCATAGGTTTTGCTAAATAGAGTTTTGCACAAAATACCATAGGCACCAAGTTTCTCAAACAGATAGCATATACATGAGGATAACTTAAAACATGCTTTCAAAAGGGATCACATATGAAACATACTGAAGATTCAGACAAATATAACGAAAGCATTTCTAAAACACGTTATTTTCTGATAACATAGTTTGAATATCAAATCACAAAACAAATAGTAAAGAGTTGTTCACAAATCGTATACTAGCATTTGCAATTTATAAAACATGATTCAGATAATAAGATACAGAACAGATAACATGATAACGAATGACAAATACACATGAGAGGGTGCTTTTAAAATTTGATTTCGAATAACAGATAACAAACACATATTACACACAACAAAGATTCACATAATGAATTGGAGCACTACGTGGGTAAGTCTCATAAAGAGTCAGAGCGCCACGTAGGTAAGTCTCATACATGAAATCCACAACGAGTCAGAGCGCTATGTGGGTAAGTCCTATAAAGAGTCAGAGTGCCACGTAGGTAAGTCTCATACATGAAATCCACAACGAGTTAGAGCACCATGTGGGTAAGTCTCTTTAAAACTCGGAGCGCCACATGGGTAAACCTCGTGTAGACATAAGAATCAAGTCAGAGTGCCATGTGGGTAAGTCTCATGAAGAGTCAGAGTGCCACATAGGTAGGCCTCGGGACATGTCACGCCCCAAATTCCAGCGAACCCGAGGCGTGAGTAACGAGACAAAAAGAAATAAAATAATAATGAAATGAAAGATAACAATGACATTCTCATACATTCCGTACACCGTTCTAATACATACATGAAGTCTGGTCCGTTGGTTCACAATATTCAAAATGAAATACAGTCTCGGGCTTATGCCCTTACAAAATATCAAAAGCGCCCATCGGGCCCAATATAACCCTCAATCAGACCATCTCTATATCCCGTACAGCTGGAACATCATCTGAAATGTTTGCCCCACTAAAGGGGTCAGCTCAACATGCTGGTACAATATAATGCTAATGCAAGAAACAAAACTAAGGTCGTGGCATGTGCGAGTGTACAGTTATTTCTATATGGCATTCTATATCATGATGACAGTATATAGACAGTATACAGTATATGAGCAATATGCATGACACACCCATGCAACTCTATGCCACCCATGTCTCATGATACGGTCATTCTCCGCTGGCATGAGTACCGCCACTTATGTCTCGCTTCACGGTCCGGAATCCGTCAGGCTCGCAAGTACCTAATGGCCGATTTTGGGTTTTTCACCACAGGATCTGCACCCTCATAATGCAAAGCACCAAGTGCTTACCCACGCCATGCCCAAGGAATCACACCATGCCAATATGCTGTAATCTCATCATGTCATAATGCAATCCCAATGATACATTTCAGTCATACATAAAATATGCTTTCAAGTGTACAATTCATAACATCGACAGTTCTTCAAGCAGATAATTCACACACCACGTTAATACATGCGATATACTCATAATCATCATTCAACTAAACAAGATAGCACATAGCACGTAAGCATGTGAACACTCGGGCAAACATGTGAACAATTTACACAGCAAAGCAAGTATCCCTAATCTCAATTCCATTTCTTACTTAGCACAATATATCGTACCTGGTAATCGATCTCAAACCGGAAAGGTATACTCGTAGTCAAGTGAAACCACCGTAAGAACACTGAAGGTCAGGTCACCTTCTCTTTGCCTTTCCGTGTCCCTAAAATTCATAACATGAAACTCAGTTTAATCGTCACTTGAATTACGCTATTCATCAAATTTTACGTCTTTATCTTATAAGCTTCTACTTTGCTAAATTAAACTTTACTGTTGAATCCGGGACGTTGAAGAAAATAAGTTTAGGCTTTCGTAGAATTCAATTTGGGCATTTGGGTCAAAAAGGGCAAAACAGTCATTTTGCACTTTACACGGGTCCTTACATTTCGTGACCTCTTTTCACAAATCGGACTCCACGGTTGAGTCCGGAATGTTCGAGATAATAAAATTCCACTATTTGTTTACCTAATTCGGAATTCGTCTGACAGTGTTTCAAGTTAGGGGTATTTTGGTAATTTTACACGTTGCTACGTGTCTTTTATTTTTCGGGACCCCGTCTCGTAAAACGGACTTCACCATTGGTCTCAGAATGGTCGAGATAGTCAAAATACACCTATGACTTGTCCTATTTGGACTCCGGGATGTTTTTGAATATTTAATTAATTAAATTAATTTAATTAAATAATTAATTAATTAATTTAATTAATATTTTATTAATATTTTAATCAGGTGGGTCAAAGTGTAATTTCTAATAGTTGGGGGGGTTAATTCGTAATTTCTGAAAGTTCAGGTTAAGGTTCAAATTCAAAAGGTTCAAATCCAAAGGGTTCAAATTCCAAAAAAAGGTTCAAATTAAAACTAGTTTAATTTGTTATTCTAAATCAGGTTAACCAAACAGGGTTTATCCAGAACAGGGATAGGATATCCCTGTTCCTATTTTAATTTAAAAGTTTTAAATTCCTTATCTCCGTAACCAAACGCCCCAATTGGTTTTTAATTTAAAACCAGTGGGCGACACGTGGCAGGGGCGGGTCAGCCCAAGCCCGACCCGACCCGAACCGACCCGACCCGGACCCGTACAGTCACCATCTCCCCCCCCGTTTTTTCGGTAGGGTTCCGGCAGCCTCCGGTCATCTTCTCCGGCGACGTCGCCGGAATTTCAGGAAAATCAAGTTTTCAAACTTGATTTTCTTGGTGTTTTTGATGCCCCTTTCAATCCCAAACTATTTTAAAACACTTTTGGAACCCTTTAACATCATTTTGAAGCTCTTAATCACAATGAAAAATCAGATTTCCCCCCCCCATGGCCGTGACCTGCACATCCATTTTTCTCCCTCATTTCTCAACCATTTTGGTTGATTCTTGTCCCTAAATTCTCCATATTTTATGCTCTATAAGTTCTAACAATTAAATCTAAGCAAAATGTTACAAAACAAGTTGGAAAATTGAGAGATTTTCTAGAGAGAGAAAGCTCACGGTTATGGGTTTCCAACCCTGTGATGGTGCTCCTCTCCTCTTGCTTTGTCTCTGTTCTCCCCTTTGGCCTCCTTAGCTTCCTTCTTTCTGCTTCTCTTTCAAAAACCAGAGCACACACCTCACTCTCTCTCTTTCCTTTCACTTTCTCTCTCTACACTTCTCTCTCTCTCTCTCTCTCTCTAAAATCCCACGACCAGTCTGCTCTTCCCCACTCTCTTCACTCACTTATACACACCTATACATGCAGACCACACTCACACACTTCCAACAACTCTCTTACACACACCACACCTCCCATGCTCCTTGGAGTGTTTTACACTCCATCACCCACTCACTCACTGCACACACCCACCCACATGGCACACACAATCAGCTTTTATACATATATATATATACACATTTAAATACACACTCATATGTACACACATATACACACCAAACAATTTAATTTATATATACATACACACACATCATAACAATAATAATAGTAATAATAATAATAATAATAATAATAATAAATAATAAAAAAAAAATTAATGATAACAACTTGAGAATTTTATTTTAAAAAAAAAAAAAAAAAAATTTCAGGTTGTTACAGGACAAACACAAGAAATTGAGTTAGAGCACTATGTGGGTAAGTCTCATGAAGAGTCGGAGTACCGTACAAGTAAGCCTCACAATAGACACATGATCAAATTCAAAACACATATGATTCAGGTTTCATAGTCAAATTGGTTCACACAAATCATTTATTTCTCATTGAAAGGGTGCCAGTGGTTTGCAAACATTTTTCAAATTAGTACACATGAATGTTATTTCAAAATCTAGACATGAGTATCATAGTTTTTGAATATTTCACAAAATATAGATAGACATTTGAGCAGAAATTGAATTTCATAAAATAGACATTTGAACAAAATATAAAACACTTAGCATTTTTCAGCTAGAAGATAAAATACCACTGCTTCAAGATGTCGAATTACTCACAAAATAAATTTAGCATTTTGAACGACCATAGAAAATAAAATACCGCTGATTCGAGATACAGGGTTACTCACCTCAAACTTTCAGTCAGTTATGCTAATCCCCTTTCTTTTGTCTATAGTTCCTCATTCATTGTTTCATATTTTTCATCTGTCTAGCAGGCTGCTGTTACATTCTTGACCTCTGGATGACTCGAATTCCTAGAAGTTATCGCCCACACTTTCCTATTTTTTGGCCAGTCTTTGAGCGGCCCCTTTCTCTCATCAATCGACCCATTGGGACGATGGGGGTTCTGTAAATGAATAGGTTCTAGCTAAGGACCTCCACCCTCTTGGCGATCCTTATCTTCCTCTTTTCTCCATGCTTGGTCATCCATAGTTTACCTTTAAATCAGCTCAAAAACCTATGACATAATTCAAGATCTTATTACTCACTTGTTTGAAGTGTTACGTAATTAAATTACCACCTCAGTGCTCTTTATATTCCAATTATACTCTTCCAATAGTTACATTAACCCTAGGGGCGTTTTCAAAATTTCACGCTTTTACGTGTCATATTTTTTGGTACTTCATTTGCTGAAATGGACCCTACAGTTGAGTCTGGATTGTCCAAAATAGTCAAGTTAAACTACCTTTTATATTTAATTGGCTTCGGGTATCATTAGAGGTAAAATGGTAATTTTATATTTTACATGTCTTAATTTTTTAGAGTCCCGTCTTGTGAAACAAACCCTGCCGTTGGGTTCAGGATGTCCAAAATAATTAAAATACTCTACTCTTTTATTTTATTTGGGTAATAGAACAATTTATAATAATTAAATTATTTAATTTCATATTATTTATTTATTATGTTAACATTATATCATTTGTGCCATGGTGGCACAATGGTCATGTGCTTAGAATTTAGGGTTCACTATGCTTGAGGTCTGGGGATCGAAACTAGGGAGCTGCGACTCTCCTTTATTTTTTGATATTTCTTGGGCCAGACAACGGATAGGACACAAAACAGGGATAGGATATCCCAATCTCGCGCGATTTATTAAATCCATCTCCTAACCTTGTAGCCAAACAGTCCCATACTATTTTAATTTAAAAACCTAATACCTCTAAACGACGTCGTCCCACTTAAACCAGATATGTGACTAGACGGGTCCCAACCTGAACCCAATCCAACCCGAAATTGACCCATCCACTGCTCATCTTCTTCCCCATCTCCCCCGTTATTGTTGCACTAATTTCAGAGATTTTAAATCTCTATTTTGTGATATTTCCGGTAGCTTCTTGGCCTGTTTTCTTCTCTAATGCTTTTCTGGAACATTAATTAAGAACTCTACGTTAGTTTGGGACCTCGAATCAAGCTTAAAAGCTCCATTGAGAGTTGGAAAAACATACCTACAACTCAGTCGTACAAGCTTGTTTTTGACCCAAAATCATAGGGTTTCTTCTATTGTGGTCTCCTTATCATGGGGTTTAAATCCTCGTTCTAAAAATTGGGTTTTGTGTAGGTTGGTTCTTAAAATTGAAACCTGCAAGTTGAGGTTCGGGGGTCTTTTCTTAGGCTTCTAAGTCGCGGACAAGGGTTTTTGTAACCCCAATGAGGCCTAGTTCAAGCCCCAAGTAAAGAAATTGGGTTTCCTTTGGGTTGGTTCAGACTTGAGGTTTGATGGTCCATCAATGGTGGATTTTTGTGGTTCTTGTATTATGAGCCCTATTGGGTCTCATTTTCACTCCAAAACTCTAATATAACACCAATAACAGCCATGCATGTGCCTAATACCCATTAAACAGCATGCAACGGTAAGTTTTTCTTAGAGAGAAAATTTCAGTTAGGGTATTTTACCTCTATAATGAAGCTTCTTCTCTTCTTGGCTCAGCTCTACACTCTTAAAACTTCTTGGGCTAGCCTCTTCTTCTTCTTTCTCTCTCTACGTCACTCTCTCTCTCTTTCTAGCCGCCCACACATGCACACATTTAGTGTCTGCCTCACGCAAGCTCTTATATATATATTCGTATACATATATTTTATATATTAGGCTTGGGTGCTGATGTGTTGCATGCATTCCCATTGGTTGTGATGGGTGGTGAGATGGGCTTTTGTACAATATGTATATATATCTTGTGAGATATATAACACAAATGTGCTTGCAAATTAGCTGGTTTATTTTTTGGATATAAGTGTGATATCCCGACCCGGGATACGACACGTATACCGAGGCAAGTTGATTGAATAGTGTAATGTGAGCTGTTTGAGCTCTATATCATGGTATTTCATGAAACCAAAAGATTGAGGGATGTGAATGGTTTGCTTAGAATAGCTAGTGCCGGGCAACACCCGAGCACCCTAGGATCCAACATCGTAATGCGTGCACGCACGCACTTCCATGCCCATGAATATTTCATGCATGCATAGCTTGAACAAAATAAAGGTATGTAAATACCTTTAGAAATACATATATATGTGTACATATAAATATATATGAACGTATATGATTGACGTATATAAGTATGTATGTATACATATTGATATACATGTATAATATATTAAGCTTATATGAATATATATGTATATTAAAATGTATGTGTATCTCATGCAAAACAAGAAAGGAAAAGAAAATATCAGTGTGTGCATCACTGTGAGTGTGTGTGTGCATCACTGTGTGTGTATGTGTGTTTGGGAACCACACCAACCGACCTTGGTAAAGGTGGTGTGTGAATATATGTAAGTGTATGTATATATATATATATATATGTGAGGTACGTGGATGGAGGAGAATAAATGGGCGGTTCTCTGCAGTCAAGACTGACTGCAAGAGAGAGAGAGATAAAGTAGAAAGATGAGGGGCGGTGGTGTGTCGTGTAAGATATATATATATATATATATATATGAGTGGTATGTGAGGAGAAAGGAAAACAGAAAGATTGGGGGGCCGTGAACATTGTCTAAAGGTTGGAAATAAATTATGGAGAAGGGATAAAAGTGAACCAAGTGGAACCAGACGAGGGAAGAAGAAGCAACAGGAAGAAATCAGAATTTTGAAAGTAAGTGGGTTGGCTTCAGTTTTCAATTTAAAAGCATGATAGGTTGTTTAAATAATAGGGTTCAAATCTCCATGATCTATAGGTTGTTTTGCAAAAAGAATCAGGTTAAATGGTGTAAAACCGAGAGAGAAATTCATAGTTGCAGGTCTGTAGAGAATAATCGGCCACTTGACATTTCATGCATTAAACTTTGTTTAAATGACCCAAGAATGATCCTATGAAGTGCAGAAAAACATTAGAAACAAATAGGGGTCAAAACGGTTGAGAAGCAGGCATGTAATAGAGAAAGTGCAGTTGGCCGGAGCCACTGTTTTTCTCTATTTCGTGAGGAACTAGTGGGTCAAGTTGAAAACTAAGGTTAGAAAGAAGATCTACATGAAAAATGGAAGGAAATGGCATTTAAAACGGGTTGAAAACTGACTGAAATTTAGTGACAGTCGCCGGAGAAGACAACTGTTCACCACCGGAACCCTACCGGAGCAGTGGGGAAGACGACCGGAATGTCGTGGGGCTATCGGGTTAAGACGAAATCGGGTTTGGGTTCGGATCGGGTAGGGACCCGACCGAAAATAAATGGGTTTCTAAAACGGGATCGTTTTGGAGATGGATTTAAAATGTTATTGGGGTGTTTGGTTGCAGGGATAGGAAATGTGGGAATTGGGTTTGGGGTTATCCAAACCATGGATAGGATAGGAACTGGGATATTGTAATTCGGTTCTCTGAATTTAATTGAACCGTTTGGTTCAGTAAAGAACCAGACCGGTTAGGGTTTCTAAGCAGTGAACCCACTGGTTCAGACCGCAACTTTGAGTATTTAAACTTTGACCCCAAATGTTTTAGGAAATGTCACTGTGGCCCAAACAGAAAAATTAATAAAATATTAAGTTTTACAAAAATACCCTTATTTCAAATATGGGTCAAACGAAGTCCAAACGATGCAAATGAATAGTCAAAATTTATTATCTCGGACGTTCAGAGTCCAATGGTGGGATCCGTTTTACAAGATGGGACCCCGAAGGATAAAATAACGTAAAGTGCAAAATGACCTTTTTGCCCTTTTTAGTACAAAAGTCCAAATGGAATTCCGCGAAAGCCTAAACCGACTTTCTTCGGCGTTCCGGACTCAATGGTAAAGTCTAAATTAGTATTTGAGATACTTATGATAGAAAGGCATAAAATTTGATGAATAGAATTTATTCTGAAACGTAATTACTGATATATATAGGGAACTCGAAAGGCAAGGGCACACTCACGGATTTCTGATATAGAATCACATTAGAGGTAAGTGGATCACTTTCTCTTCCATATGGTATCCCCAAGCCAAGTTTATTCATTACTGCCAAAATTGTACTCATGAACGTTTCAAATGTTATTGTATTCCACAATGTGATATTGTTCTATCTTGTGGACATTGATTAACTATTGTACCATTGTTATCATGTTGAACCGTGCCTTGAAAGGCTTACTGTTATGCTTTACTGTATATATGATATTCCATTTTCATACTCCTATGGAATCACAAATGATCATGCTATGTTTATAAATGCTGGAATTGTGCTCAGTCACAATATCCATCCGATGCTTCTGTGACGAACTAGTCCGTGAACGGACGCGTGGCAAAGATGTGAGTTTACTGAGAGGTATGCCGGGCCTCGAAATACAGAGGGACTGCCATCCCCTACTACAAATTATAAGCATCTCGATTGGATTATTGTTATGGTTATATTGTTGAATGGTAACTGTTTCTTATGGTTTATCTTACATTGTTCATTGGTTTGATTGTAATCGATTTATTGTGGCAGTACTTTTATTGTGACAGGTTATTGTTGAGAAACCCTCATTATTGCTTATCTATTACTCCTGATTGTACATTGTGACCCCACTATTCATTGGCCATCATGGCAACTGTTCTCATTTGGCTATCACAGCATCTTACTTCTTATGATTGGCTATCATATTGTTATTCATAGATTCATGTTCTTTATAATCATCGATACCAGTGTCGGAGATCTGTTTTACTTGCTGAGCTTCATAGCTCATTCTACCCCACTTACCCCCATTTCAGGTGATGACGCTACGAGACCCCAGTAGGAGTCTGAGAGCGTAGGGGGACATTTTGAAGTACTGTTTCAGTCTATGTTAGTTCTCCCATGTATTCACCACCCCCGGGTGCTGGTTACGTTTAGTTCTCATTTTGTCTTATGTAGAACTATGTCATGTATTTAATAGACTTCCGCTGTTTAAATTATTTAAAAGACTTCCGCTGGATTACTATAATTGATAAAGACTTCCGTTGTTCGTTGTTTAAAATTTTTAGTACATTGCATATTAGTACTATGATACAGGAATGGAAAAAGTAGGGACGGCCTTCTGGTCGGCCCCGCGACACGAGATCCGCATAGGGTGGGTTTCGGGTCGTGACAATAAGTCCTTACCACCTTTTTGGTCTTGGGATCAAATCCCTTGGCCAACACTTTTGGCCTCTTTTTCCAATCTTTTTCTCCTTATGCCTTGTTTGGCATTTGACATATATTATCATATTCCCCCTTTTTGCTTTATTTTCTATTTTTCTTCTCGCCTACTTGTATTTTTTTGTAGTCTTTATTATCTTAGTTTAATCTCCCATAATTTTATTTTACTTCGTAGAGTCTCTAATATTAAATTAGTGACTTAATTCCCGATAATTGGATCGGGATGTTATAGGGTGGGTGGCTCTTTAGACCGGTGACAATACAACCATAACATCGTGATCATTTAAGGAGATTACTCTGGTGAAAAAGTGGTTAGGATCACAATTGAAGGTAGAAGGGACTTATAGAATAAGTTGGGGATGTAGTGGTTGGTTTTAAATCGGAGCAGCAAAGTTATAGAGGTGGGTATATCAAAATTAGAGAATGTCGACTAGAGTTAGAGTAAGAGCAATGTATGGGTACTATTCCTCTTTGAGTTTCCATTAATTGAGGAAGCTACCAGAATACAGAGCCAGAAGGAATGATCCTTGATGGTCAGCCTTTATTTTTCTAGACTAGTGGATCATGACGTAAGGCTATTCAAGGAGAGTGATGGAATTAACTAAAACTTGGGTATGTCGTCATTCCTTTGGAAGTAAGAAATATCAAGGCCTTAGGGGACTGTTCTGGGGGATTCAAAATGGTGGATGACGATACAAAGCCACATAAACATTTCTGACGCGCTCGGATACTGGTGGCGGTGATAAAGAAGCCTCTACCGACAACAATTAAGGTAATGGTTGGGATTTTGAATTTTGAAATTTTGATATGGGTGGAAAAGGGACCATACTTTGATGTTGCAGATAAAGATCCTATTGAAAACCCAAAATTATTCACCAAAAAATAAAAATTCCTAAGGTATATTTGGGATAACATGCATAAAACGCGTAAGATGTAATGACTCGAAAAAATATTGAAGGGCATTTTAGTAAGTTTTTAGTCATAATTAATATCAGATAATTAATAAAATAAAAATATGTCAGTTAAATTATTAAATTGACTAATTAATAGTGATTATGATATAACGAACCTAAAAAGTAATTTTAATGATTTGTTTAGGACTGGTGTGGGTCTCGGGGCCACACAATCAGATTGAGGCGCAGATAAATATGAAAATGTTAATAATTGTTAAAACCAAGGGGTCTGCAATTGTAATTAACTAATCTAGTTTGACAAAATGTGTTTTGATTGTAATCATTGCATTAGTCCTATGCTTAGAGTATCTCAATGCCTATTCTACTCCTAGACAGTCCAAGCTTCATCGTCGTGCACATCTATTGGCCGACTTGGTTCATGAAGGGTAAATTGGGTGTTTTGGACTTTTGTTTTGATTTTGATCTCACACAATCACACATTGCATGCATTGCATATAGTAAACATCATATCATCATGTGTATAGTTGATTTGTGATTGTGAAATAATTTTTCCAAAAATGCATATTTCAAAACACTTAAGGAAACTGACTTTACAAGGCAAGCAGGGGAATGCGCAACACTCTGTTGTTCGTTTGAACAAACCAAGTGCCCTTTTCGAACGAACAATTGAGGCTCGTTATTGTTTGTTCGATCTCATTCTAAAGGACTAGATCAAACGATGAGCTGCAACCTCTACATTTTTCTCGTTTGATGTCTGTTCCTTACTCGTTCGAACGAAGGGTGATTGATCGAACGAATTACTGATTTATTCGAGCGAATACTGCGCGAAAATAGAAAATTTTCTATTTTCAAGCCTTTTTTGAGATCTGATCTCATGGATATAAAATCATGAAAATTTAGTTTGAATTTAGGGAGAATAGAGTTAAAGAGAGTTCAAATTGTGAGAGTTATAAACTTGAGAGATCTAAGAGCGTTCACGAGTGAACATTCATACTTGTAAATCGTGTATATCTCTACTCTAATCATTCATTGATTTAGATCACATATATGATCCAAGTCAATTCAAAGAGCCTCAATTCCATGTCAATTCACTATTGAAGAGTTTGGAGTTCAACCTTGAGGATTCATTGTTGAGCAATCGAAGGAGTTCGAGATTGCGAGGAGTTGCAATTGTGAAATGGCCCGATTGGAGGATTCCAAGACCGTCATAAGTGTAACACCCTAACCCGATTAATAAAAATTAAGTCACTAATTAAATATTAAGGACTCAAGGAAATTTGATTAAGGTGACGAAGGCTAAAATAAAATAAATAAGAACGATACGTGAAGGAAATTAAAAGCAACAAGGCTTCGACTAACGAAGTCGACACGTGAAAAACATAAACAAAATTATAAGTCTTCGATTTATTAAATCGACACGAATAAGAAACAAGGGTAACGCATCGTTTCGATTAAATAATAATTAGGTCGCTAATTATTAATTAGTAACCCATAATTGAATATCGAGAAATTTAATCGAAAATAAATGACGATTCCAAGAATTTCGAGACCTTAAAATAACGAGGTCGACTCTGGGAAAAAAATAAAAAATAAAATAAGGCTACGATTATAAAATCAAAACATGAAGAGTGAATATTAAGTTCGATTCACAAAGTGGAAAATAATGCAAAAGTTAAAAATAAATAATTTAATTGGCCAAACAATGCCTAATGGAAAAATGGCAAAAATAAGCCAAGTTGAGGCCAATAGGTTTTGAAACCTTGACCCAAAAATAAGCAAGCACTTAACACCTAAAAATTAACCAAATGGGCTACTAGAACTTTTGTCCTTAAATATACAACTTATATGTATGTAAGTATGAAATAACAAAACCCCACCTCCCAAATTGGCCAATGGCCATTCGTGCAGCATGTATATATATTTATATTTTAATATAAAACTATCATGACATCTATATATTTGTGTGTTGCGTGTGTTGAGTGAATTCAGAAGATCAGAAATCAGTGTGTGATGTAAGTGAGGTCTGATGTAGAGAGAGAAAGTAGAGAGAGAGAGAGAGTAGAGTGAGTTAGAGAGAGAGAGAGAGAGAGAGAAAGAGGAACCCTAAAGGATCTAAGCTAAGCCACAAGTAGAGAGGGATTCACTGTCGAAGAAGGTATAACAGTACACTTGAATTTCAATTTTTCTCTTTTTCGTAAAGGAATTAAGCACACACAACACACATTTTTTCAAGGCCATACATATGCATGCATGAGTTAATCTTGACACAAGAAACTATCAGAATTAGATTGAGAAGGTCAAAAAGGGCTTGATAAGCCCTAAGCCATGAAGAACCGCCATTAAAGGACCTCTGTTGGAGCAGGTCTGAACTAACCAAAGCCAAACCAAGTATGGCTTGTTAAACCCTAAATTAGACCTTTTGAGGGTTTCAAAAACCCCAATCCGAAACCTAAAAACCTAGACAAAGACTCTCAGATCACCACATACAGGTTTTGATTTTTAGTTACAATCTTCACAACTCACTATAAAACCTGATTTTGAGAATGGGGACTTGAACCAAATGATAAATAGATCACAATAGAAGAAACCCCAAGAGTTTTGGGCCAAAAATGACCATGAATGACTGAGTTGTAGGTTTGGCTATCAAACTTTAAACTGAACGATTTAGCTAGATCCAAGGCTTAAAATGAATGCCAAGAAAGTCCTTTGGTGTCCAGAAATGATTTGGGATAAAAAACAGAGCAAATGATCAGCCAAAAACCCACAAAATTAAGAATCTTAATTCGCTATAATTAGTGCAACATCGTGGGGGAATGGAAGAAGAAGATGAACATTGTGGGTCGGATCATGGGTTTGGGTCGGGACCTGACCCATCGCACGAAAAAGGCATAAGTAGGACGACGTCATGTAAGGGTGTTAGGTTTTAATTTTTAAAACTGAAACTGGGTTGGTTGGTTACAAGGATAAGAAATTAGAATCAGAACTAGGGCTAACCCAAACCATGGATAAGACAGGGAAATTGGCTATCTTATTTCGGTTCTCTGAAGTAAACTGAACCGGTTGGTTCAGTGAATATTGGACCGATTCAGGGTTTTAAGTTAAAGAACCCACTGGTTTAGACCGAAACTTCAAGAAATTGCAAACTGACCCCAAAAATTTTGAATAATCACACTAAGGCCCAACAATAAATTTATTTAATATTAATTTAATAATATTTAAATAGAGAAATTACTAAAATGCCCTTACGTAAAAAATGGGTCAAACGAAGTCCAAATAAAATAAATGAATGGTGTATTTTGACTATTTCGGGCATTCCAGATCCAATGGTGGGGTCTGTTTTACGAGGCGGGACTCCAAAAAAATTTAGTATAAATTACCAAATTACCCCTAATGTGCCCGAAGCCAAATAAAAAGCTGAGAGAGTCTAAATTGACTTTCTTTGATGTTTCGGACCCAATTGTGAGGTTCATAATACTGAAATAAGTACTAAAAAATAAGTCACGTGAAAAATAAAATTTATTAAATTACCACGAGTAGACCGGTAAGACCAATCTTAGGAAATTAGGATACGACGAGTCTAAAATTAAATAAAGAGCATCAATAGGTGAAAATTTAAAGTTAATGTGAAGTTGATGAGTTCTTTATAATTTTCTTAGGAGCTAAAAATGAAAAGGGAAAGCCCACCAGTAGCGCTAACCTGGGGGAACAAGGTTAGTAATCCTGTACTTTGTAGTAGAGGTTTTTTTTAATCTCTATGGATTCTGAAGTAAATCAAAGTTTAAATATTTTGAAGTGCTTTCATGTTTAAAATATCTGCATTATTTCTAAATTTAAATTCTCATATTTATATGCTTTATACTGTAGTTTTATTTATAAATTCTAACATGGCATGCAAAATTACTACTTGATATTTCTGACAGATGATACGTTTATTTTCTGCATGTCCATGTAAATGTCAATTTTATTAAATGCCTATTGAATTAAATGTTTTTATTCTATCTATGCTTTAATAAATTTTTGTAAATCGTGATTTAAATTCTTGAAGCTCATGTGTTAAATGTTTTAAGTATTGTCCTCCATGTATTTAAAACTCCATTAAATTGTCCATGTTTTGAATACTCATGAAAATTTATTCTTTTTATTGAAGCCATGTTTTTAAATGTTCATCAAAAATATTTCTTGAAGAAGCCATGTTTCTAGATGCTGATAAAAATTTTTTCTTAAAAAGTCATGTTTTTAATCCTCATGAAAAGCACATGTTTGAAGAAACCATATTTTCAATGCTCTTTGAAAAGCATCATTAAAGAATTAAAAAGTTTTGCAAGATAATAGTGCATAAGCCGTACAATTGATATTGGGTTCCTTCGGAACTCAATTGACATGAAGAATGCCCAATAGCAGGATCTGATCCCTTAGGCATGAGATATTTTCACGGGAAGTAAGACTGGAATCTGGTTCGAAACAGATTTTCACCTAATCAAAGTGAAAATATGAAATGTTTTCAGAAATGGTATCAGGTTTTTAAACCCCCAGTTACCTAAAACGAGTTTAAATATAACCCTTTGTTCTGAAGTTTTGGAGAAGAAGAAGAAATTTATATCCTTCTATTTTCATGGAAAGGATTTCAATTATTTCCTTGGCTTTCAAATGACCATTCTGCACATGTTTATTATGTTGCATATTAAATGCTTTATTGAATGTTTTAAAATGCATCATGCTATGTGATTTGAAGATTCTTGTATTCTACGATTATTGAAATACGTGCCTAGCTTGAATGCCTTGTATGCTTCACGCTATCTTTTTTGAAGAATTCTGTTTTCTGTATCTGAAGTATATGTACAATTGGTAGTGTATGTTTATATGAACTTATTCTTAACTAACCCACTACCAATTGAAAACCCATGACAAGGTACTGGAATTACTCACTGGGCTTGTTGAAGCTCATCCCATTATCCCAACATTTTTCAAATGATGACGATGAATGAGAGCCTTGCCCATTTTGAGGATTGGTGATTGGCAGCTCCATTATGATTAAGGAATTTTTGAAAGTACTAGGGCCCATAGTTGGGAAAAAATTGTTGTAGTCATTTTTGGACAATTATGTACTTAAGCCCTGAGGGGCAATCGGATATATAATATGTAAAACTTTAAAAAATTTTAGTATGCTCTGAATGTATGTTAATTGTTTACTGCTCCGAAGAAGAAGAAGAAGCAACGGTACCGGGCGGGTGTGCAGAATGTAAAAGAAAAGAAAAAGGTTTTTCACGCTTCCGCAATTACCAATCCTGGCCATACCGCACCGCTGTCCTGTGCCACCGCTTATATGAGCCCGCTCGGTGGCCCATAGGCCGAAGCGGGTGGGCAGTCACTATTCCCTTGATCTGTAGGGGGCAGGTTTCGGGGGTCGTGACAATAAGCGTCTGGTTGTATGAAGATTCCAACTATAGAGGAAACTTGTGCATTCAAAGGATATTAAATAAGAGAACGAGTAGAACGGTGCTTGAGGTACTTAGGCTGATTCTTCATCGTGTTGTAATTCGATCTCACTCATAGTGGAACTCTTCCATAAGCATGGCTGGCTCTAAATTTTTACACCTTGGATAGTTTTCCTTGGTGGTTTCTCCTTCATCACTCCGGTTTGCAATTTCTCTTACTCTTCATGCTTTACAATTTCTAATTTTTTAGAATTGATTGCTTCTGCTATATAGAAATTTAGGTTTTCATGAATTATGAAATTTGATCTTCAATTGAGTAATTGAGAACCTTAATTATAAAATTGGGATAACAGATTGAATGGTGGAATTGATAATTGATCACATAGTCTAATTTCTACTTGAATTGTGAAATTGACAATTGAATTGGATTAGTGGTAGATCAATTAGGCTTGAGTTGAATGATTTATATGTTGAATACTGCATAATTACTACATTGGATGGATTAGGCATATAATTGAATTGTTGATATTTTTTGAATATTGATAGGTTTTACAATTCATATATTGTTCAATATTAGTAGTTATTAGTATTGTGGTTAAAAAATTGATGTAACACCCCGACCCAAATAAATTAGAATAATTCCATTTATATCCTAAGGATCAAATAATAATACCTAGATCAGACCAGGCCAATGAGTATAGTATCAAAATGTAAACTGAGACCAACTCAGACCGGGAACAGTAGACCTCAAATATACCTAAACTATCATGATGATTAGTGTATAGTGATGGGTACGCATACTGAGGCAAATAGTAAAATTAATGATCTTAGGAAATTTCGAGACCAGGAAAAGCTCAAGTATGAATAGAGCGGACAGATGTTAGATTTCTGGATAATATTAGTGCACAAGTGATGTCAATATACGATAATGATTTAAGGCGATCCTGAGTGCCTGGGAAATACCTGTACGAGAAAAACTGACAGTACGAAAATACGTGCATGTGTAAGTATATATATATATATATATATACACATACATATGTACATATATATAGGTATATATATGTATATATATGTATGTGTAAGGTACATATATATATGAGTATATATACACATTAGGGTATATACAATAAGTGTGTGTGTGTGTATAAATTTGTGTATATACATATATATATATATATATATATATATATACAAAGTTGAAGGTGTATATATATATATATATCAGTGTGTGTGAGCAAGTGAGCTACTGTGTGTGCAGAATGAGTGTCGATAGAGTTGTGTGTGCGAGAGAGTGTGTGTTATATATATATATATAATATACATAATATCTCCTCCTATTTAATGCAAAGTGGGAAGACAAAAAAGAAAACAAATGATTCAGAGAAGAGAGGAGAGAGAGGTAGGAGAAACTGAAAGAGGAGAGAGAAAAAGCTGGAGCGGTTACTTGGGTTATAAAAGGAGTGAAATTATATTTAAGGAAAATATAGGATAAGAAATCAACGTCTGTAAGAAGGGGTGCAAACGAGCCGAGTCGAGTTGAGTATTTAATGTTTGAACTCGGCTCGTGAAGAAATACAGTGTGGCTCGACTCGGCTCGAAACTCGACTCGAGCTTAAATGCATGATCAAACTCGACTCGTCAATGGATTTTCAAGCTCGAGCTCGAACTCGACTCGGCTCGAAAAAATAAACGACCCTCATTTGAGCTCAAGCTCGAGCTCGAACTCAAGTTACTCAATTTTTCTTTTCTTTTTTTTTTTTTGTGTTCAACTGAATAGAAATTATGTCATTTTCACATAATAAAAAAAAAATACAACTCACTGAATAAATCAACACAACTTTAAAATTTTAATATAATTTTTTTAAAGAAAAAATCCATTATATGCCAATACCATATAGCTATAGAGTGTAGAAATTAAACAAATAAAAAACCTTGCATCAACAAGGCAGTAATAAACTAAAATAACTCATCATAGAGAAAATATAATATTACAAATTGAATCATTATTCTGTAAACAGATTGACCCATCTTCCTCTTCCTATAAGCACTGGAACTGGATTGTTCTCTAGACTTTACATGCCAATAGTTCTCCATATGGTTGGGACTTAAGCCTGACAAATGAAGATTGTCCAAAACAGATAATGGCCCACTTGAATTTAATTTGTTCTCAAGTGACTTGTTCTCTCTACTAGCTTCCTCTAACTTCTCTCTAAGAAATGTAACTTCAAAGTCCTTGAGCTTAAGCTGAGATCCATTTGCATCATAAGGAGACTGAGGAAACTACAACTGGGCAACTGGGAGTTAGTTAGGAAAGAATATTGAATAATTTGGAATTATAAGACCAATTTGATTGTAATAAATATGATGCACATATAAATAGATAAAGATAAATATAATTATATGATTTCATTCAATAAGAAACCAAATTAATTCAAAACTTTTGGAAATAATGGTGTGTGCAATATTTGAATTATCTTTGGAATGATTAGAAGGTGCGATATTAATTTGAGATTCAATCACTTATGGGGAAAGCCTTCCCAGGATAAATTCACAATTTGTAATTAATTCCAAAATGGGTATCTCTATACTTACATGGCTTGCCAACATGTAGAGCATCAAGTTATAAGTAGCCCCTGCCCAAGCTGTTTCAGTCACAACACCTGTAGCTTTAACAATTTGCGATGAGAGTGGAAATATAAGAAAAAGTCTCGACAGGTACTGAAAAATAAGAATGAATCGAAGGAAATTTTTAGTGTTCATCATCGTCGAACACTTAAGATTGGGGATAATGATCGAAATCAATATCTGAAATGTAAACAATAAACAAAGGCCTTCAATCAATATTTGAAAACAAAGGCGTTAATTTGTTAGAACACTAGAAGCGCTGGAAAGAAAATTGAAAAAAAAAATGCTTGAAGTACCTGAAGAAGGGGTAGTGCAGCAATGGCATCAATCCAAAACCCCCTTCGTAGATACCTTAATGCAATCTTGGAAGAGTCTATAACAAGCTCTCCTCTCCCAAAAACACGAGAAGAAGGTGCAACATAAGCAACAATAACATATTGAAATAATAAGCATTTACAGCAATAGAAGCTAAAGAATTCAAAGGGGACATACATTAAGACTTCAACCTGAGATCAATTTTAGTCACTCCAGTCAAAGAGTTAAATTCAGAATATAAATCAATCAAATAAAAAAAATTGAACTTCAAACTATAGTTAAACTATAACCACTGAAGAGTTCTTTCCCAAGGTCTATGAGAAGTTCTATGGAGGTATAAAACATGCAACTGACGAAAAGCAAGCCAATAAAAGGAAACAATTAAGTCTGGAAGAGTATACTAGTGTTTTCTTATGTATAACAATAATACTCTTTGACTTGCAACCAAGAACAGGGAACACTAATTCAACTCCAACCTGCACAAAATAACCACACGAAAGAAGAAAAAAAAAACAGAAGATTAAGCAAAAAAAAAAAAAAGAACAACAACAACATAAAGATTTTTTTTATAAATATTAAAAAACCAACACGAAAAACTTTTTATCAATAAATAATATTAACCACTACCTGAATAAAGAAAGAATTATCTCTGCTCTGTTAGAAACTAGAAGCATCTTAAAAAGCAAATGTTTCTAGGAAATGACCTAAAACTTTTTTCTAGGCTTCACTATTTCAAACTTTGACATATGGCGAAGACGACAAAGTGCCTTCACACCACTAGGAAGTTGCACAATGGCCCCAAAACTGTCAACAGCAATGGCTTTAGCTTTAACCACCATCCCAGGCTTAACATCTGAGTGAGTGAAAACTGACCCTTCAAAGGCACTAGTCTGCATAGAAGAAAAACACACAAGGACAACAAAATTAAGCCCTAGTAATATACTGCGATAATCATAAATGATAGGGCCTCATTTCGAGTAGGGGTGAATCTAGCAAAAAACACCACTTACCTTACAACCAAATAAAACACCATTAATCACATATCAATTAATCTGCAAGTTAACAAGGCACAAAATATAAAAGCAATTGTTTAAAGGAAATTCGTATTCGTATTCTAGTTTTTATACTATTAAAAATATTTCAAAAAATAATCAGGCATTAGCAAAAAGTTTTAATTTTGGTAGTGTGGTGGTTAATTAATGGTCTAGAATAATCGGTATTACTATTATTTTATATCTCTGCAGCCTCTGATTTTCTAAATCTACTCAAACCCATCCATCTGAACAGATTTTTCTTTTAATTAAGTGGCTGTTTACCACTTTTTTTTGTTAATAATTTTAACATTTCTTTTAACTGGTACAATTTTTTAAAATAATTTTAACAAAGAGATGCAAAAGCAGAGTGGATAGTTATCCCAAACAAATAGCACAAATGAATCACAAGGGGTGACAAAAAAGGAGCATAGAAACACTAACAATTACAAACATAGTTGCAAGCTTAAACCCTCAAACAACAACTGGATACAACAAGCGGAGATAAGGGAAAACCTATTGAAAAAATAACAAGCGACGAGTAATATTTGCCGATTCTAGCATACAAATAAGTCAAAAGCCAAACCCTCATCACTGTCAATTTCACTCTCGGCTAATTTAAAGCCCTAAAACACAGCAACAACTACATGTAGACACTAGATCTATGCACATTATAAAAATCTTATACCCCAATTTGAGATTGGAGATAGAGATATACCTTGTACGAAAATCAAACAGAGATGGAGAGACTTCGGATGCCACCGGAGAAAGGAAACAAAGGAACTCGGGTTTTTCTCTCTCAATTTTCTCTCGTCTATCTATTTCTGTGTGGCCGCCTCTCAATCTGCTTTATCAAGAGAAGCCAAATCGTTAGAAACTTAGAAACCCTAGTAGAAAAAATAAAGTATTTATACTAAAGACAAAAACGAGTCACACGAGCCGAGTCACGAGCCGAGCCATGATCTGAGCTTAAATGAGTTTGTTCACGAGCCTGACGAGTCGAGCCTTCTTTTGGCTTGGCTCGGCTCGTTTAATAAACGAGCCCTAATTTGAGCTTGAGCTCTGCTCATTTATTAATTGAACCGAGTTTGAACGAGTCATAATTCAGTTGAGCTCGAGCTGTTCATGAACGGCTCTATTCGTTTGCACCCCTATATGTAAGCAACCGAGAGAAGCTAAGCTTGTAGAAGGAGGGTTGCAAGTCCAAGGGTGAAATCAGAAGTGGGGGAGAAGGAACCTGCAATAGAAATAAGTGAGTGTAAATTTAGAATTTATCATTTTTATATGTTTGATTTTTAGAGTTTTATACATGTTAAAAATCACAAGGTCATGTAGGTTAATCAAAAAGAAATTTAATGCAAGAATAATGAAGCAAAATAAGCAAGAAACGACTATGAAACACTGAGTTGTAGGTTTGTTGAGTGAATAAATTTCAGGAGTTTTTGAGGATAAAACTATGAGGGATTAATCCTATGGAGTGAAAAAGGGATTAAGGAGAAAATTGGGCAAAATTTGAGAGTAGAAAGGCACGAAATTGAGAAAATATACCTTCGCTAGAATTTCGGAGTCTTGCCGGAAACCCACTAGTTTCTGATGATTCATGAGGAAGGAATGGATGAAATGATGATTTGATCATATGGGTGTGATCCTGGTAGGGAAAGGAAGAAAACCACATTGAAAATTGTCAAAAAAAGGTCGCCAGTGCCGGAGAAGACGCCGGAGGCCCACCAGAGAAGAAGAATAGTGTTAGGTTTTAGGGTTAGGGTTTGGTTCTGGTTCGGGTCAGACCTGACCCACCCGCATGTGAGGCCAACCCGATACTGTGTTGTTTTGATTTTGTTTTTAAATTGAATTGGGGGTGTAGGATAAGAAATTGATTTAAGGTTTGATTGGGAATCAGGGTAACTTGTTTTGATTTAGTGGCTTATCCGCTGTTTGGCTATTCCAAATAGGAATAGTAAATTTTAGAATTACGAATTTAACCCAAATGTTTTACAAATTATAAATAGACCCTGAACTTAAGGTTAATTATGAAAACACCCAAGAATAAATAAATTAAATATTTATTTAATTAAATTTAAATAGGGAGAAATTACTAAAATGTCCCTAAGTCAAATATGAGTCAAATAGACTCCGATTAAAGTGAATGAATAGTAAATTGTTATTATTTTGGGTATTCCGAACTCAACGGTGAAGTCTGATTGATAAAAATAGGTCCCAAAAAGTAAAGACAAATAAAAGTATAAAATGATCATTATGCCCTTTTTAGTACATATGTTCGAATTGAAGTCCGTGAAAACTTAAACTGACTTTCTTCGACATTTTGGCCTCAATAATAAAGTTTATTTTAGCAAATAAGATACTTAAAGTAATGAGACATAAAATTTGATGAATAGCATAGATAATGTAAACAATAGACTGAGATATATTTCTTGATTAAATAGGAACTTCAAAAGGAGAAGGAAGGGTGATATGAGTTATAGAAATACAGTAAGATGTAAGTAATATCTGATCTTTGCATGTGATACTTCTAGCCAGGTTATTAGTTCTTTTACTACTACATTGTACTCTTATATATGCCAGAATGTTCAATTTATCCACATATACAATACTTGTTTTATCTTGTGGAATATGTTAGTAGACTATTATATATATATATATATATATATATATATCTTGATCATGAGTTCTGTACAATTTTACAATAGACCTTTCTGTACACTTGTACCTAAGGCCAAAATGGGCGAACCAGTTATATTCTCAGCAGCCCAGTTTTACCATAGCCCAATAGAGGGCAACAATAATATTCTCGTTGCTGAGAACAGTTATGTTCCACATTTATACTCTTCATGGAAAGTAGCATGATCTTGATATATTATGAGTGTCGAATTTGTGTTCAGTCACAAACTCTATCTGATGCTTACTACGACCTACGGGTCTAGGTTCCTGGTGGAACATTAGCTACCGTGGCTATATGAGACATAGTGCACGATTTTGTCCTGGAGAACGCATAAATTATATATATTACAGAGCTCTTAGTACTATTCAGAGACCCTAGTCTGGGCCTGAATTAGGGGGTATGCCGAGCCCCAAATTAAAGTGCATCCACTTTTGTTGATATCATTATCTATTATTGGAAATTCATAGGTTGATCATATTTTTCCCTGTGAATGATCATGTGATTACAAGCTTTGTTAAGTACTTACAATATTATGCTTGAGACAGCTCATGACTGTAGCAGTATGATTATTGTTATCAGACCAGATTTCCTTTTGATTATCATTTGTGCTTCTACTATTTGATATTCATTGATGAGTTATGACTTTATGATATTGACTGGCTATCATGTTCGTTATCCTTATTCATTCATTTGGATTATGCTTTCCTATATTGACCTGTACACATGGTAGAGCAAAGGAGAATTACTTACGGCACTAAGTTAGCTCATTACAGATTTAATCTGACTATTTTAGGAAAGGAAGTTGTAGGAGGACAGTAGCAGTCTGCTAGATAGCTGTGGACATTTTTGGGATAATCGTAATGTATAATATTCAGTACAGTCTTGTAGCCTCCCATGTTATCTATGTCTTGGGAGACTTTTGTATTGGAACTTTTGGATAGGTGTTTTTTGGAATTTTTGTCTGTACATGGAAAATCTAATGATATCTAGCATGTAACTTTTATTTAAAGACTCCCGCTATTTATGTTATGATATTTATTGCATGTTAGTAGCACTGATTGTGTAGCAAGTTCAGATGCCGGTTCGGCAAAAGGATCGGGCCGGGGTCGCGATTCGAAATCTGTATAGGGTGGGTTTTAGGTCATGACAATTAACGAAATTAAAAAGTTAGAATAAACCTATTCAACCATCCCTTCTAGGTTACTTTCACACCACGGGACCAACCAACAAAGTGGTATTAGAGCCTACTCTCAAAGGCAATTGATTAGATACCTAAATGTGAAAAATGGAAGAGATGAGAGAGGGCGGATTGATCTACCAATCACCTCTTTTTAATGGCTCAAATTATACATATTGGAAAGCTCGCGTAAGAGCATTTTTGAGAGCCGTGGATGAACGAGTGTGGCTTGTCGTCCAAGAAGGTTGGACCACTCTGGTCACAACCGTTACTATAGAAATCCTCTCTATATCCAAGCCTTTAAACACATTAATGAGTTAGAGCTTAAAGTTAGTGGATACAACACAAAAGGCTTAAATACCATTTTTAATGCAGTAACTTCGGATGAGTTTAGCCACATTATGACATGTGAAACATCTAAAGAGGCATAAGATATCCTCGAGATTACCCATGAGGGTACGTTGGCAGTTAAGAGGTCCAAACTTCAAGTGCTAACCTCTAGGTTTGAATCATTAAGAATAGAGGATTCAAACACTTTTGCCGCATTCTATGCAAAGTTAAGTGACATCGTGAATTATTCATTTAACTTAGGTGAAAAGATTGATAGGACCAAAATTGTTAGAAAATATTTGAGATCTCTCCCCGTGAGATTCCAACCTAAGGTCACCACTATTGAGGGGAGTAAGGATGTGGACTCTCTTGTTGTTGATGAACTAGTTGACTCTTTTTTTCAAACATTTGAGCTAACTCTAAGGCAAGTGAAGAAGACTAAGAGTCTTGCCTTAAAATCAACTCAAGACGATAATGAATGAGATATTGAGATTGATCCCGAGTCCATGAATAAGGAAGACTTAGCTATATTTGTGTGGAGGTTCAACATATACTTCAAGGGTAGAATGTCTAATCCTAAGGGAACACAAAATTCTAATAGAAAATCCCTAGGAAACTCTAGTAACACAAAAGGCAAATTCCAAAGAAATTCATTGAGTGGCGATAAGAGGAGACCTTCATCTCAATCTACCTCCAAGCCGATAAAGTGCTATGATTGTTATAATTTTGGTCACATAGCACCAATTGCCCAAACAAAAGAAGGGAAAAGTCTAATAATAGAAAGGCAATGAAAACTACTCTATCCGATTGTGAGGAAGTGGAGAAAGAGGAAGAGGATGATGATGATAATGATGATGAAGATGAAGGGAAGAAAAGTCAATTCTTGGTTTCACAAGTATCACCAATATCCTTGAAGGTCCTTCACCCATTAATGATGATGAACAAGAGGATAATGAAAAACTTGTGTGTAGTAATAGTGAAAGTGAAGAAGATAATATTGAGATTGCATATGAACTCAAAGGAGATAAACAAGAAAGTAAGTTCCAGCAAAAGCATTGGTATAATGTAGTCCAAGTCCAAAGGCATTCCTAGTGTATGGAAGGAAAACTGATTAAGGCCACCATACATAATCAATGTTGTAGTTTTCTTCCCTTCAATAGATGCCTCAGAATAACTTTTCGTGACCCATGCTAGCCTTTTGATCATTTGGTATCGGTGACTTTCGAAAGATACTGCTTTAGTTGTCTTCAAATTAAAAATGTTGTGGAATCTCCAGATTGATAGATATATAAAAGAGTCGTTCGGCTAAAAAGGCAAATGAAAGTGCAAAATTATCCTCTAGTCTAAGTATTTTAGTGCTATAGAACCAAGTCCACATTTTATTCTTTAGACCAAAAAGCCTTATAGAGATTACCAAAATGTTGCACCCATAAATATAGGAACATTCCTTTAAAAGATGCAACGCAATTGGATTTCAAAAACAAAAGAAACAAGGCAAATATTACGTTTTCTTATTTTATATGATAAAAAACAAAATCAAAACTTGTATTACTCAAAAAATACTTATTCTAAAAAAATATGAATTTTCATTTGGTAACAAATAGATTTAACGTAGGGAAAAGAAAAATAAAATGTTACTTTTCTTAAGTGATAAGGAGTTTGAGTTAGGATAAATTTTTACCTTTTCTATCCTAACTCAATAGGATATGAATGTAAGATAAAAATTTACTTATCTGAAAAAAATTTATGTATATCAAAATAAGGTAAAAATTTACCTATCTGAGAAAAAAATTACGTAACTGCAAGAATCATAACTAAAATGTAGAACATAATTGTAGTAAAATTCAAATTTAAAACAAAATATGTAATTTCGTACAATACCTTTATTGCAACATCAAATGCATCCTTTTTATTTCTCAAATCCATTGAATTTCCATCCTTTCTACGTGTTTGCTAGAGCCCATATTTCTTTGGTTGAATAAGCACTCAAATAAGTAATATAAGAATATCAAAACAAAGAAGAGAACTTGTATCTCAAGAACAGTGAACACATAAGACAAATTACTTTATAAAATGCATTACTATGTTACTCACACTTTATTAAATCAAAAACTTGACTGTTGATACTTGCAGTAAACATGGAAATCTCAGTAGATTCACAGCGCATACATGACACAATGAATGCTTTAGCTTCAATTCTCTTCATTTGTCCAACCAATCGCCGTCCAAAAGTTCTGATCCAAAAAAATGTCTAGATATGGTGAGAAGCAAATTATTCCATGACAGATAACACTAAAAAAATCATTCCAAAGATAATACAATCACCAGATCATTCCAAAAAATATATAAAACAGTACTAAAAGGGTATATTTGTAAACAAGAAAATATAAAATTCAATGCCATGTAGAATTAGTAAACCTACTTATAAATAAATAACCACTACATGTCACTTGTACCAACATGTAACTTATTATGTATTTATCAATAATTAAGTGACTATACTAAGAAGTTTATACTAATTAACTCTAAATAAAATTATCAAATTAAGTTTGATTATGAACAGATACATATGCAAGTGGTGCATTTAAATGTTGAAACATAGTTCAAGGATCAATACAATACAGCAACCAAATCAAACAAAATTTTATCAGTTCAGAAATAATCATTAAAAAGATAAAATCAAACAAATTTTCCGAGAGGGACCCTATCAGAGAGAAGGTATAATCAAGAAGAAGTAAAGCTTAGAAGAAGAAATCTTACACATACGGAGAGATCTTAAAAATACATGTCCATATATATATATATATATATATCTATATATTATCACTTAAAAGGATAGAGTTTACAGACACTGTAATGTGCACTGGCTGCTTCCATTACAATGCTAATTTTCTGGAAAACTAGCATCTTATATTCTTTACCGATTGTGTACATTCTATGTCCCGATATAAAGAATTTAGACAATTACTCTCTATCACATGAAATGGTATTGGGTTTTCTTGACTCTAGTTCCATGTGAATCATCAAAATCAACATGGAAGTTACATTTATTTACATGTCACTAACTTGGGACTTCTTCATGTACTTTTGGCGGGCGAGAAATAATGAGCAATACTAGAACCTCGTTTGGCTATATTAGGCCGCTTGTGAGGCCGAAGCCAGGCCCACAATTCTTCCTGGATTTCCGGTGGTAATTCATTAACCACCTTGGGGTCAATCTCATCCATCTTGTAACTCCATGCATCCCTTCTCTGTTCATCTTGACCTAAACTATATGTGCCACTGTTGGTCCCAATTTCTGCAACTGGGGTTTCTTGAGGTAGCTGATCTTTAATCATTTCATTACAGCTCTCACCTATTGACTGAACACCTGTAACAAAATTCAACATGAGAGAGAGAGAGAGAGAGAGAGAGAGAGAGAGAGAGAGAGAGAGAGAATTGGCAGAGATTTGTATCTAGAAGTGGATCCCATTATTACCAGAGCAAGAAGATGCTTTAATTTCTCGGACACTTTCAAAATGCTCTTGCTTTGAGGAAGAGCAAGAGTTACGACTTTGGAAGAATCTCAAGATTGAAGATGTTCCCTGTCACATCATATGGAGTAGGAGGGTAAAACATTTATTTTCTGAGAAAGAAAGAGCTAAAAATGTGGTCAAGGGCATGATGGATTGCGTAAAAGAAAGACCAAACTGTTTGCATGTCATATTTCTCCGCATATTATTAAATTTCATGGCAGTACATAAGCAATGAGAAGGTGAATCCTTTGGTGGACAAACTAACTTGTACAAATTTAATAATAAAGTTAATGACCCAAATTTAAATGGCCAGATTTTCCCAATGTTCTAATTTGGGAGTCTTAGTACCAAAAATTTTCACCAAGAGCAACTCACCAGATTAATTAAGGAAATATTATCAGAGCCAAATTTTCCTTCTTTTTTGGATAATTTTTCCTTTATCAACCTAATTTCAAAATTTACAGAACTTTTTATACAAATTTTAAATTTAATTTGACCCAGGTACCTCATCAGAATTGATATCCAACCCACATTTTGCAACTAGTTACTGGACTAGTAAGTAAAGTTCTTCTGAAAACTAGTAGTAAGATTGTGATCATTATTAACGCCTGAAGATGGATCCAAAAACATATTTTCTTTTATGATTAGTAGAGGTAGTAGCAATTCTTTTCTTCATTTTTTTGTGTGCCTGTGTTATTTCTGGGGCAGGTTTGAAAAGTATTAAAGGAAGAGACGAAGGCTGAAAAAAATAGAATGATGAACTGAGAAAGGAAAGTATGAACATGCATGTTCAAACCAAAGATATGGCTTCCCCCCAAGTGAAATGGTGTAGCAGCCTCCAAAATTTTGGTTACGGGTAAGATATTACACAAACCATCTCAAGGCAGACAGTTTAGTTCCAAGCATAAAGTAAACAGAAATGAAAGGAAGAAGGCATAAAGATAGTGGAGAAACCATAGAAAGGAGCCAATCCCCACAATATGGAATAAGAACAGACAGGAACTTCGGCAACTTTCTGTTCACTAGGCTCTATGGGGAAACTGAATAAACGTGAAAGGAATCATAACATCTCGGCTAACCTATTGAGTAAAATTAAAGAGAAAACCAAAGTTCTGTCAGACAATTTATCATACAAATGGGTTCAACTTTTGTGTCTAAATGGTCATAAATCTTTTCTGGAATGCCAAACCACTTCCTCCATGAAATCGATCAACTATTTAAAGTGATGTCAATAAATCAGTGAAGCCAAAAAAAAAAGTGTAAACTCAGACCTTTTCTTTTAATCTCTTTCTTTTCTGCTCCTGTGGTTTTACACTGCGCATTGCATGCTTTATCCTGGATTCTTCCCCATGGAATTCCGTCTGTGGCTCATTTTGCTTTGGTAGCAAACAACTTTCAGTTCCTAAATAAACACCTGCCTAAATTATAATGCAAAAATGAAGAAGAAGGGGAAAGGAGGAAGCAGGAAAGAAAGAGGTACTGGAGATACAGCCAGCGCAACAAGGGAAACTACCTGAGGATGGCACTGGTGAAGTTTCTCGGGTGACCCTGTCTTGCACCTTCCTGGATGAGTGAGATGGATCCTGGCTGTCAGCAGATCTCACCATTAAACATGTGTCCTGCAGTACAAAAGCATTTGCAGATCAGGCAACCAGATGTAATGCATCACAAATTTACAATTCTGGTTGAATATAAGACAATTACTCCCGCTGTTCCAAAATTAAGGACCCTTCTTAGAATTCCAACTTTTTAAAGAAACATATTTTATATGTTTAAATTGTGGTGGGAAATTCTGAGTACATAATTGGCCCCAATTTATTTAAAATTTTACCTTAAGTTGCAGTGAAAATTTCACCTTTAAGGTAGATTTGGAATGTTACAACAATAAAGCACATTGACTTGAAATTTCAGAGAGGAGTTATATTTTGGGATAAAATTGGGACGGGGAGTGTAGATGAGTATACAATTACACAAGTACAGTTAGTTGCTTATACTTTTCTGGTCTGTTCATAAAAAGTATAATATATGTGCTGGATTTCATTTTTCAAAAAAATACTGGTCTGGTAGGACTCCCGTGAATTCGGTGCAAAACCAAAGGACTCCAGAGCTTGGAAATGGTTGATGGATGTCAACGAGGATTTTCTTTTAAATACTCAATGGATTGTGGGGAGGAGTGACTTTTCCTTTTGGTATGCTTTATGGTTTTTGAAGGGATTTTAGCACTTAAGTTCAAATTAGTGTACCCTCATATAAAGATTAGTAGTAAATGTTTAAGGTGAGTGGAAAATTGAAGGTGGGGGTAAAACTTAAACTGGTTTTCTTTTCTTTTCTTTCTTTCTTTTATTTATTTTTTTGGTCAAGTAACTTATAGCAACATATTTTGGGGTCTCATATTGCTATTTCAGATTCGAATGATGCTCCTAATTGGATGTTAGAGGATGATAGCTTATTTTTTGTCAAGTCTACTAGGAACTATACTAGAGGAGGAGTTTATGCATTGATGGATTTGGATGTGGAATAAATTTTTGCTGACTAAAATCTCGGTGAAGATGTGGAAATTCAATAATAAGGGTGTTCTAGTGGATTTGGCTCTTAAAGAAAAAAATGTATACATTGCCTGACTATGAAGAACAAACACTATTTTGGCTCACGTCATGTATCCATGTCGGACACAGACATGTCTCAGATGTGTCGGACATGCAAAAAAGTGTATTAGTTTTTCTGAATTTCGGACACATCCCATACACGTTATGGACATGTTTGGGACACTCTTTTTTTCCTGATTTGGTCTTTTTCCCCTTTTTTTTGGATTTCCCCCCTCTTTTTCTCCCCTTTTCTATTTTTTTGGGCTATATATATAAAAACATATATATGTTCTATTAACTAGTTAGTAGATTTGTTTGAAATTTGGATCATAAATGTCGATGATAAATGAATTTTTATGTTATTTTGATATCTTAAAAATATTGTTATGATTTGTGTGTTTTATTTTAATTTTGATTGACATTAGTTTTTTATTATATGGTCATATAAAAAATATATATTCAACATGTTTCTAATGTATCCATGTCCTACTTTTTTGAAAAATTTCGTGTCCATGTCCCGTGTCTGTGTTTGTGCTCCTTAGTTGCCTGCCAGTGTTGTACTAATCATATGGAGCAGTCTTTAGCTCATCTTTTTATGCAGTCCTAGCTATAAATGTGGGTGTTTTCACTCTTTGATTTTTCAAGAGAGGGCATATCTTACATGTAGATGTGTTTGATTGTAGTCTAATTCTAAACTATCCCAATTTGGATTTCTTTCTGTTACCGTCCTTTTATTTCCTGGGAGTTGTGAATGGAAAGAAATACGAAATCTTTTGAGAAAATGTTACATGAATATAAGCATGTGATTGGTAACATTATAAGATGATTAGGCTTCAATCTTCCAAGTCAATGTTGCATGTGTAAAGAGGAAAAGGTTGATCACCTACTTGTTCATTGCAGGAGTATGCTTTTTTCTTTGTTTGGGTGTAATTTGGTGATTCAAAAGGATGAGGAAAGAGTCGAGGATAGCTTGGCGGACGGTTCCTTTGCGTTTTGTCTCGTGCTTATGGAGAGAAAGAAATAAGAGGACTTTTGAAGGGAAGGAACTTCCCATTTGGAGTCTTAAAGACAGTTTTTTGGAAAAAAATTTCTTTTGGATCAAGGAAGAATTTCCCATGTATCTAGTTATGTTGATACATTTTTTGGGGGATCAGGAAAGAGTCGAGGAAAGCTTGGCGGACGGTTCCTTTGCGTTTTGTCTCGTGCTTATGGAGAGAAAGAAATAAGAGGACTTTTGAAGGGAAGGAACTTCCCATTTGGAGTCTTAAAGACAGTTTTTTTGGAAAACAATTTCTTTTGGATCAAGGAAGAATTTCCCATGTATCTAGTTATGTTGATACATTTGTTGGGGGATCTTCGGCTTTAATTGTCTAGCCGGTCCCTTTTTTGGGGCGCCTTGTTAATACATAGAATTACTATTTACTGATTAAAAAAAATGCTCAAAAAGGAGGCACTTGAGTTCCTTCACATTGATGCAGTTTCCACTTGGGGCAAGGAAGTTCCACTATGCAAGTGGGTAAAGACAAATTAGGGTTGGCCCAAATTGAACACAGATGAGCCATGTCGCAATAACCCAAACATAGCAGGGACGGTGGTATTCTTAGAGATAGCAATGGCCCATTTGCATCCTATGCTCTGACTGGACAATGCATTAATAATGAAGCTGAAGCTTTTGCAATTAGGAGAGGTTTGTCCTTTGCCTCCAAAGGGGATATACAAAAATAGAAAGTTGAAGGTGACTCCATGATTTTGGTTGGAACGTCTATGACTGTCGTTTGACGGTGTTGAAATTTAAAAGTGATGAGTATGGATTGTATTTCATTATAACACCTATACTGTGGAGATTAGGCTTGTGGATAAAAATGTGAAGTTTTACAGAGTAAATGAAGAAAAAGTCAAAATATATTATTCAATTATGTACATAAAATGCCAATAGAGTCATTAGTACAGAGTAGAGACAGAAAACC
This sequence comes from Nyssa sinensis, assembly GCA_008638375.1. Lineage (NCBI taxonomy): Eukaryota > Viridiplantae > Streptophyta > Magnoliopsida > Cornales > Nyssaceae > Nyssa > Nyssa sinensis. The sequence goes on from CM018033.1 coordinate 7,025,490, forward strand.
TTATGTTAAGAAATTCAGCTCCACAAAACATCTTTACAACGATAGACTAACTGCTGAAGGGTATATATAGTGTATATGGACAAACATCGTAATAGCCAGTGCAGTTTTAATAAATAAGTTGCAATAATCACATATAGAAAAACAAAACTTTTTTGTTCGTTCTTCTTTTCTTTTCATTTTTTTTTTTAGGAGGCAGGGCCAGAAGAGAGCCTGATGGTGATGCTGTGTCACAGCCAGGCAAAGAAGCCTAATTCCACCATTTCAAACAAAAAAATATTACTGCTCAATTGCATAACATCACTGCTCTTTTGCACCTTGATGTGATACATGGTAATTTAGAACCTAACAATCCAAGGATGCTCAAACCATGAGGAGCCAACCAAAAGAAAACTTAGATTGTAGGAAACAATTATTGAATATAAAGCTTTTTTTCCCTCTTGAAGGGGAGGCTTGGGGGTTGGGGCTGTTCAAGCAACCAAAGAAATAATAGGGAAGTGACATTCCACTATCAAGCCAAATAAACTTCTGACACAGAGCAGCTTATGGTGGTCTTCACCATTTAATGTCTACCTTTTTTCTTTTTTCTTTCTATTTTTAAGTAAGCGAACTGGCATCCCAACTAAGACTTGAACCATGCCTCGTTTTCGGGGCTGTCAAGAGATACCACTCAAGGTAATAGCTGGAAGTTACCATTTAATTGCTACTTGGGAATCAGGACATAGCCCCTCGCACTTGGCAGCCAAATTTCTTATTGAAGGACACTCTTTGGTAATCCGTTAGTATTTAGAAAGAATAGTTTTTGGCCATTTTTAAAAAAAAACAAAAGGACATTTAATTAAGGGAATAGTTATTCACACTCCCTTTTATACATTTGAACTCCAAAAATATTAATTTTTTAATGATAAAAGGTGTACTTTTTGGAGCTTAAGTGACTATTTTGGAGTGCCAATAGCTAGGCCCTTTATTAAAACATAATACATTATGCTAGCCCACAATATTAACCCCACGACATGTGGATTTTGTCTTCCACGGGAAATCAGTGAACATCACAGCCTAATAGATACAAGCACAAAATTTAGCTTAAAACTTCAAAATTTGCTATTAACACTAAAATTCACGATCTTACATTGAGGAATCTTTTTTGGCAAAACATGGTTATTATGAAAAGTAAACGTTAAAGGGAAGATACTGTACTAGTGCATCATATCGTAGTATAGTCATTTCACCCACAGGTCCCCCACACAATATATATCCAACTGCATTTTTGAATACATAAATGCAGCGAAAAAAATCTTACAAGAAAAAAGAGAGAAGAACGTGTGAAATTAAGAAAATAAAATAATTATGGGAAAAATAAATGAAATGAAATAATTCCTGAAACAATGGTGACCCATCCCAAAATTTAAAATAAAATAATTGTAGGAAAAAAAGCTCACAAAAAGGGCCCTTTTGAAAAGAGGGCCTTTTGTTAAAAGTAGAATTTTTCTACAAAATAACAAAAGGGACAAACTATGCACAAAATTCCAGCACTTGATCCGTATATCCATCTGAAGCTTAATGTCATGGGTCGGGCTCTAACCCAAAAGCCGTAGCTGATGAATAGAGGTACCGGACCGCTTATATGGCTCAAGAGCTCCCCTACTCACAACCGATGTGGGATCGTGACATACTCTCCCACCCGAATCCATGACGTCCTCGGTGTGGTTGGATCTCAAGGCGGGTTCAGGCCCGTTGGAACCCTGGGCAGGCCGGGTTGTATGGTTACCACCTGGCCATCAGAGTCTCGAGTCGACTTTGATACTACTTTCACGGGTCGGGCTCTAACCCAAAAGCCGCAGTGGATGGATAGAGGTACTAGATCGCTTATATGGCCCAAGACCTCCCTACTCACAACCGATGTGGGATCGTAACATTAAGCTAACAAAATTAAGGATCTCAAACACAATTCCTTTTAAACTAATAGTGGAAAGCTCAATAACTAAAAAATCCTCCTACTTTATTTCCAAATACACCACATTGCACAACAAAGAGCAACTTTACAAGCCCAAAGCAATCTTCCTTAGTCATTTCTAAGAGGAAGAAAACAAAAAAGGCCATTAGCTAGTGTTGCTCTTGCCTATGAAACACAGATATTCTATTTCAACTCAGGTGTTCATGTCAGAAACGGACACATTTGGACATGTGCCAAAGTGTCTAAATGTTTTTATTTTTTCTGAATTTTGGATATGTCCCAGACACATTATTAACACGTTAAGAACACACATTTTTTGTGTTTTTTTTTCCTCTTTTTTCCCCTCTCTTTCTCCTCTCTACATTTTTTGTTATATATATATACATATATATGTTCTGTGTAATAGTTAGTAGATTTGGTTTAGAATTTGAATCATGGACAAGAATGAATTTTTATTTAATGCCTTTGTTAGTTTGATATCTTAATAATATTTTTATGATTTGCGTGTTTATTTTATTTTATTTTTTTATAAGTACCAATTTATTCAGAGATAATAATCAAAGGGGGTTGCACCCGTGTACACGAAAGATGTACATTAAAGAAAAGAAGAAAAAAACATAAGGCCAATACCACCTCTAATTATAAAATCCTCAAGCACTCAAAAAACAGTTGAAGAAGCTTAAGAAATAGAAGGACTTCACACAACCCAAAAACATGAAGTGTTCACAAAACAACTATTAAGAACTCCAACTGAGTGCTCAACCCCCTCAAAATTCTTCTATTACGTTCTCTCCACAAGCACCACATAAGACATAGTGCAGCGGTGTACCACCCTCTTGTGGAATTTGTCATCTTCCCCCGAAGTGCCAATGAAGCAAGAGATCAATGATTGAATCGGGCATTACCCAATGAATTCCAAACAACATCAAAAGCATATCTTACAACTCTCGAGCCACCTCACAATAAAACAACAAATTACTATAATTTCCTCATGAGAATAACACAGAGAGAAACGATTAAACTATACTAGTAGAGCGATGTACCACCCTTTCGTAAACAAATCATTCAACACTTGATTTGTTTATTTTATGTCAATTTTTATTCAAATAACATTAGGTTTTTATTATATGATCATATAAAAATATAAAAAATATATATATACTCAACATGTCCATGGCGTATCTGTGACCCACTTTTTTGAGAAATGTCATTTTGTGTCATGTTGTATCTGTGTCTGTGCTTCTACTGCTCCCACTTAAATATGGTGCTGGGAGGGGTAGATTGGAGACAAATCTAACCTTCAAGATTATTTTTGCACAAAGTAGCTACTCTTAGACTCGAACCGCATTCTAACACTAGCAACCCTTACATTTTAACTTTGCACCAAACGATGGCCCCTACAAGGAAGAAAATGAAATGGCCAGAAATTAATTGCTAAGAATAATGCAAACAAGGGTGATATACAAACTCCACCTATGACTTAAAAAGTATAAAACATCAATTAGAGACAATCCACCCCTATTCATTTTGATCCACTCCTAGCCTTTTCCTTTGACCACCATCTATGCAAAAAAGGCTAGGCATGATCCCATATCCTCATAAGCCAAAAGCATTCAGAAAATGGTTCTACAAGAGTAGACCAGGTTTATTACTCCCCAAATCCACTATACGATCACTAAATCTCTCTACTAAAGAAGGGAATAGCTTCTTATAAAATGACAACACGTCCGATAACTCCCAATCCTGTTATCTCCTCAAAAAAGGATTCAATTGGATAGCACCCGCAGATAGAAAATGTGATCCATCACCAAAGCACGATTTCCCTAGAAACACTAAAGGGTCATGGAACTAGAGTTTCAACAGCATAATACAACACCAAACAGCATGCCAAGAAGGTAACATTCAAGCCATTTCCAATGATTAGAGAGCTTCCTTCTAAGTTACTTATAGAGGAGCATAGACCAACCTAACGGGTCTTGATTGTATCATTAGCATAAGGAAACATTTTTTTTTTAATTAGTAAGATTATATTAAAAACAAACATGCTAAGGGGGCGCAACCCATGTACAAGGAAGAATAAGAGACCTACAATGTCTCAACTCTACAATTTAACTTGCCCAAAAATTAGCAACCATATACAAAGAAATGGAGAACAATTTGTTGCTGGATGGACCTTGCTGGCCTGGAAGTTCCTTCAACACGTCAAATGGAACCTGTGACACCCCAAAAAAGAGGAACCCTAGAAGCAACCCAATTCGATGAAGACAGGCTAAACCGAAGCCAAGACAACAATTTAGGCAGTGCTGGGTAACTGATAATCCAATCCAAAATGGAACCTTCAACTTGGTCTTGAAGTAAAGATAGTGTCTTTAGGAAATTAGGTCATTCTAGAGTCGATGTAGCATAATGCTTGCCTTGAGGGTATGGGCTTCATAACTTATTTATAGAGGGCTTGGCTTGGCCCACATATGGACATGTGTGGAAGTCATGATCATTGCCAAATTATGTGTCAATAAAATGATTGAAATGTTCACAGGAGTTGCTTATCTTCCTGCCAATCAATACAAATGTGGGATGCTTATAGTCTTTGGGGCACAACATTAGTGCAATTATCACCGGATGTGGTAGCCAAAAGTCCACTTACTCTCATGGTGTGGAGCGTCCTTACTAGAGTAAGGCTTCTACTTGGGCTAAAGTAACAAATCCTGCAGATGTTGCCGTAGCTTTTGGAAGGGAAGCCTGTTTCTTTGGCTTTCTGTGTAGCCAGTGTTGTCAAAGGTGACTGGATGCTCGCCTAGGCGATAAGGCGAGGTGAGGTTGAGGCGTAATGCCTCAACACACTTTAGGCGAGGCGATTTTAATAAAGTGCTCGCCTTGACTAAGGCGAAAGTCGTTGAGGCGAGAGCCTCATTAACTGAAACTTATTTTACTTAAATGTGCTCATGTTTCTTGTCTTGTTTTAGGATTAAAGCTATTTTTGTTTGAACAATATTTAACTAATATAAAAGTAGTAAAAATGGAAGAAAAAGTTTAGAATAGTCTCTTTGCTTAAAACTTAATTATGTTATGTCATCTTTTATATTAATTTTTTTTTTTTGTATTAAACGAGAATTATTACAGAAAATATTGTTTAACTTAGAATAAATGAACCTTTAATGTATAATATATATTTTTAATTATTTTTATAAGTTAGCGCTTTACTTCATTCAGGCTAGCGCTTTTTTGTCACCTCGCTTTTCAGGCAATATAAGATCTTAGTGCCTTGAAGGGGCCTTTCGCCTTTAACTACACTATGTGTAGCTAAAATGATCTTGTCATTTACCCGTGTCTGGTAGGCACTGTAGATTCTGGAGCTTTAGCAGATGATGGTACAGGAGGGTCTATGGAGGAGGATCTTGACTACCTCTATAGACCCTCCCCTTCCGGAGCAAAGCAGTTACCATTTGCTCTTACGTAATTTGCAGAGCTAAAAACATTTGATTTTGAGATTCCTGCGTACCAGTCATTACTTGACTTCCCCCAGAACTTCAAATCGCTGTTCTCCCAAATGACGATGACTGGTTGCCATCAAACGTTGTGTGCCGGGTGTCTCCTCGCATCTAGGGGAAAAATTCAACCTCCCAGCGATGGTCCTTGATGGCCTGGAGGTCCTTTAAAACATTAGATAGAACCTGTGACATGTTAGGAAAGAAGAATTCTGGAAGAAACTCCATCTGGTGAAGACGGGGCAAACAATAGCCAAGAGGTGGATGCAGGCCATGTAGAGTCAATCTAGCATTATGGTATGAGCCTAATAACTTATTTATAAAGGGCTTAGCCCACATAGTCAACACGTATTGAGGGCCCAAATTGTCTTGTGCTATGCCTTATTTACTGGGCTATCATTTCAACATCATATACAATATACATATCTACCATATTAGATTCTACGTGTCTCAGACACAATCCCCTAGTATTCGGAATGGCCCAGTGAGACATGTCCCTTATCACCATTCTTCCATTTGACAAGGGCCATTAGGGTGTATTCTGGTCTTAACGTCCAAACCAAATACCTTCAGGAAATCCCCAAGACCTACTGGCTTAGTGTTAGACCCTTTTACACTTGACACGGCGGCATGGGGCATGGGGAGGCATGTCCTGCCTTGGTGGCATTGGCATGGGCATGAGGGAGGCATGCTATGCCTTGGAATAACATTCAGACTTGGAATGTTATTCAAGTGCGGAAAGATATTCGGGACTTGGAATCTTATTCAAGAGTAGAATGAAATTCGGAAGTGGGAATGACTTTCCAGAGATGGGATATCTCAAAAATATTCTAAGTATTGGAGGGATACTTAGACGTTTAAGAGTTGGTGCAGCCAGTGGCTTGTGAACAGTTTGGTGCATGGCTGCCTTTGGCAAGGCAGATGCACACAGGGGGAAGAACTGATGTTGCAAGTGGTTGTATCCACTCCTGTCAGGTGGACAAATTGTCATTTGACATATATAGGGGGGAGTACCTCCTCGAAGCGCCCATGGGCGAGTGGCTTATGCGGCTAAGGAAGACCAAGGCATGTGGGGGCATGGCTTGGCAACGAGGGCTAATACGGAAGCTTGGGTTGGGTCAAGGGGTGCGTGGGTGCAAGACTGACTGCATATGGCCGTGTCCTTGAGTGTGGGCTCGGGGCTGGCAGTTGCGGCGCAAGGCAGTTGCGGGGCAATTGCTGGGCGTAAGGCAGTTACGGCGCAGGGCAGTTGCGCAAGGCAGTTGCGGGGCAGTTGCTGGGCGCAAGGCAGTTACGGCGCAGGGCAGTTGCGCAAGGTAGTTGCAGGCAGTTGCTGGGCGCAGGGCAGTTGTGGGCTGACAGAGGGCGCAAGGCAACTGCCTGCTATGCTGGCATGATCCAATGGCTCACATTGTGTGCGACAATGGATGCATGAATCCTCACAGGTGGCACGCTGATCCAAGGGCCCCTATTGTGTGCGGAAAAGTGAGGCACGGATCCTCACAGGTGGCGCGTATCCAAGGCTTCAGATAGCCCTAGCAGTTGGGGCGCAACTGCACAGCACAGGTGGCAGCCTGTGACAAACCCTAGCAGTTGGGGGCAACTGCATGCCATGTGCATGTCACATGGAGCGGTTGAGATCTCTGCCTATATAAAGGGGGCAAGGTCTCTTGTAGAAGACACAGAAGTGTATAGAGAGTTATACACAGGGGTGTGGACGAATCTGTGAGGGAGAGTCTATTTTTGTAGCCTTTGGGCAAGTCATTTGTATTCATATGAGTATATAGTGAATAAAAGGTTGGGAAGAGTTTCCTGTAAATGGCTGTGTTCTCTGTGTGTGTCTCTATTTGTGTTTACAATTGAATTGTGTAGACTCAACGGTGGTGGAATCCTATTCTAGGGGTTCTGTTTCCTTTGGGGGTTGCGTGGTTGGCTGGTCAAGGCAGGGGTCTTGACGCCGCACAGGGGCAAAAATTTGGGCGTAGAAGGTGACCCTGTGACACTTAGCCAGCTGACATAGGATCTTTATGGGTTCTCTGAACCCTTGCCTTTCGGTCGTAAGCAAACTCTATAGCATCAAGTTGTCCTTCCCTTTGGGATGTCTAATCCAAGTCCACGACTAGCTAACTAGCCACCCGTCTCTATACGTTTCCAAATCCATTTGTCTCTCCCGGATCCCAATTATAGGGGATCGAAACTTTGGATTTCGAAACATACAATCCACATGATTCCTCATTCCCTTAGTCGTCCATCACCAACACTCAGAAACCCAAAAAAATAAAGTATCTAAAATCCTTTTCTTTAACTTATGAGCAGAAATTTCCTCTTCCTCAAAAGTTTGAAGATTTCACCCCTACCAAAGCACACAAAGTGGCGCCTCTTCGCTTGCTGGACAAATGGATATGCTACACCCCAACACCAAAATAACACAATCACCAACTCAGGCATGATCCAACATGGTCCTAGTAAAGCAAAAGGCCTAGACCATAGATCTACTAGCAACCACACAATGAAGAAGAAGGTGGTAGAAGGACTCCTCCGCACTCTTACACATGCAACACCAGTTTGGGAGAAGCTTCCCGCTTCTCCTTAATGTATTAAAGGAATGAATGGCCTCCAACGGTGCATTCCATACAAAAATGAAATCTTTGAAAGAACCAGGATCTTTCAAACATTCTTTTGAGGGGAAACTACCCAGTTATCACCCCCAAAACAACCTATAACACGAACGAACCTCAAATCTCCCATTAGGACCTAGCTTCAACAAATTGAGTCCTCCCTATCAATCGTAACACGAGCCCTATATAAAATTGCCAGAAAATCCACCACCTAAGGGAGCTCCCAATCTTGAAAAGCCCTCATAAACTGAGGATCCATCACAATCCCACTTTCTGAGGAGTATATGTAATATGCAATGAAGACCCCTTCGTCCTGAGGAATATGGAGTAAGTCAAGAAATCTACATCTCAAAGGCCTATTCCACTCCAAACATCATGCCAAAACCTGACCCTTCACCTCTCCCATCACAAATTGGATGTAAGTAGCAAAATCACACCAACCTCTTTTGTGCTCTTCTACAAGCCGAAGTCCAATCATTATAGCTAATCCAATACTTACACCAATCAATGCCAAAACAATTAATCTCTACCATAAACCTCCACAGCCACTTCCCAAGAAAGCATTGTTGAATTGCCTAAGAGAACGAATACCAAGACCACCTCTACTTAGCAGAGAGTACAACTTGTTCCACGCAACAAGTTGGAACTTGTGCTCCACAAATCCCTTTGAAGTTTCTCCCTCCCTACTATTGAAGCTAGAATAGGAAATGGAAGCATAATATATGTGGGTAATCTTGACAAGGTCTTTTTGAGAAATGCCAACTTCTCACCCTTCGATAAATATTGCTTCTTACATCCGACTAGTCTCTTATCCATCATCTTGCCAACTGAGTCCCATGTTGGTGTGGCCTTAAAAGAATACCCAAGAGGCAATCCCAAATAAGAGATAGGCAAAGCACAAAGTGTGCAACTAAGATTCTCGGCTAGAGACACCACCTCCTCCACCACTATGACTTTGCTAAATTAACGCACAAGCTAGACACTGCCTCAAAGCACATGAGAATGCATCAAGGATATGGGATTTGAATCTCCTCCACACCACAAATAAATATGGTGTTATCTGCAAACAATATGTGGGAAATTGAGATAAGATCACCCCGAGCATAGCCCACCCTGAAACCTCTCAAGAACCCCCTTGTAACCACCTTATGTATCATCCTGCTTAATACTTCCATTACAATTGTTAAAAAGAGAGGAGAAAGAGGATCCCATTGTCTCAACTCGCATGAGCTGGATAAAAAAAAAAAAAAAACTTCTGGCAAGCCATTGATAAAAATCGAGAAATGGACTATGGATATGCAACCCTCAATCCACCACTCACTAAAGCCCATGCAATCCATGACATGAAGCAGAAAACTCCATTAACAGGATTATACACTTTCTTCACATCCAATTTTCATAAAATACCCTGCTTTCCACTCCTCGTCTTCGAGCCAACACAGTCATTTGCAATCAACACATCATCGAAGATCTATCTACCCCCCATGAAAGCATTTGGGAGTGAGAAACCACCTTATCTAGCACCTTTTTCAAGCAATCACCAATGTTTTGGCCAAAATCTTGTAGAGATATTGCCCACTAAGTTAATAGGTCTAAAATCTTTCAACTTTGAAGCATCTGCTTTCTTGGGGATCAAAGCACTAAATGACGTTTTGAAGCTCCTTTGAAACTTGCCATGATCATGAAAAGCATACAACATGGCCATAACATCTCCCCCCACAATCTCCTAGTAATGGTGAAAAAAGCCACAGTCATACCATCAGGGCCCAGAGCTTTATCTCTATCATACTTCCTCAATGTTGCCAAAAACTTCTTCTTCCACAAAAGGCCTCTATAACCACCCTTTCATGCAATTGATGGGTAACATGGCTCCCTCTCATATTAAATAGGATTGGACGGGTCCACTGTGGTGCTAGTGTCATTGAGAGGAAACTGTTCATCTCCAACAATGTTGGGCAATTTGATTGTGCCTAAAATCTACGGAACTTCTTACAAAAATGAAAATCAAGGTCAGCCTAGCAAGGATTTGGCATCTAAATTACACTTCCCTTTATGACCAAGACAAAGAAGCATGGACAACATAACGAGGATCTATTTCCATGTTGGACACTACAGAACTAAGACAGGGTTGAAGAAATTAAATATAAGACATGTCCGAAACATTAGTGGTAACTTTTCTGATTGTAGACACATTTCTGACATGTGGCCAAAACTTATCTAAGATGGTGCAAATATGTGGTACATGGCTATAGTATATGAATCCTTCTTGCCATAATATTTTTTGCATCTTCCTATATTTTGCATATGTTTTGATCTTTATTGTATCATATGAATATGATCGATTGATTGCAATGGTTCATAATTTAAGTGTCTAATGCTTCCAATTTCAATGCACGGATGTTGAATTATACAGTCAATTATAAATTTCTATAAGTGAAGAATTATTGACTTAAACAAATATTTGTATCAGCACTTAATGAAGCCTTAATGACTTCTTAGAGTCAGCTAAATGAATCAATTTTTTTTTCCATTTTCAGCCATTTTGAACATTTTTTTAAATAATTTTTTTGCTTGCTTATCAAAAGAAAAAAACAATGTTCTCAGCCATGTCCTTGGGTGAGTCCTTGGCCATCGTGTTTTTTTCTCTATGCCTCACTACATTTTCATTTTTGCATTCCATTTACCTTTCTTACCTTCAACTTGGGTCAAATTAGTCCAACTGCATACATTTTTCCTCATTGCTAATACATCCTTACCAACTTTCCCTCGTCTTCAATTGGTGCAACATCTAATTTCACACAATGGATTAATTTCTCATTCAATCTTATTGCCTCTCATTCATTTTAATATCCTCATTTTAGCATCCCTCATGTTTTCAAAAATGGTTTTCAAGTACCCAAAATTCTACACTATAAATCATAGCTTGCCTTGTAGCCATCCTAGAAACTATTTGCTTTAACTTGACAGAAATTATGTAGACAGAATACTCAGAGACACTTCTTCACTCCAGTTATCCTGCTCTAAACAATAAACTTCAATATTTCCCCAAGGATAACTTCTCTAAGATAATGAACAAGGTTATATTTGGGTTTGACTATAAATTTTCCCTATAACATAATATTTACTTCTACTTTTGCTATAGTACACCATAGAAGTGAATATACTCTAGCTTAATCCTACTTGTCAAAAAACCTAAAATTTTGAAGTGCCTCGACATAGTTAGTCGTAACATAGAATAATCATATATTAGTTTCATCTATTGAAGCTAAGTGATGCTTTTTGATGGTGTGGAGTGGGAGGGTTTTATATTTCTGGTTGTTTTCTGTGTATTTTCTCCTCTGTTCGGGTGCATCATTTTAGGTTTCTTTTCCATTGTATCAGAAGCATTTCTCATCCTTTGCTATTTTATCCTTTTTTCTCTTCTAATAATATCTTTCTTGTATCTTATCCTGAAGTTTTTTTTTTTTGAAGATGTATATCTGCAGACATGCATCATGCATATATTCTAGAATAACCCCATGAGTTCATACATAACCATTCAAAAAGAGAATGGCTCAATATCAATCCTTGATGTAAATCAATTACTAGCAATCTTTTAATTATTTTGATAATTAAGAGACACAAACACACATCCACTTTGTCCCATTCCCAACTCGAACCCTCAAACCACCCAAATACAACTCGAGCAATCTTTCATTTTTTATTTTTTGATAGGTAGAAATCTATTAAAAATTTTGTGTCCACACTACAAAAGCGATATAGGTTTCCCAGGTCGGTTCATTTATTTATTTACACCCTTTTTTAATCCAAACACCTTCTTAGATGTGGTGGATTTGATGGGATAAACATCATAAGTGGCTGAACATTACATATAGATTCTCATGAAAACAATTAATCAATCAATAGAAAATAAATCAATTAAAATTCAAACCTGCTCTTCCCACATTCTTCTTTTATGTTCCAGTTGATCCAAAATTGGCATGGCATACTCAATCCTAGGTTCGTCCCCACAAAGATCTATTTCTTGCTCAGTCAGATGCAATCCTGAATAGCTTTCACTTCCTGAATGAATGCCTACCTTATAAAAATTTTGGAAGGGTGCATGGAAAACTAAGAGATATAGAAATAAAAGTGACAGCCAATACGGAAATAACGCTACCTGACGGTGATGATGGTGCAGCTTGGATGCATCTGTCATTTGGTTGCTTTGATGAAAAGTGGGATTGATCTTGGCCATGAAAGTATTTCATGATTGAACGTGTTCCCTGCCAAAAGCTTTCACAAGTCACTATTAAATAAAATGGATCAAAATTATGTTTGACGATTTGCATGAGTGGAAAAAATAAAAATTGGAAGCGCACTAGATTTGCTGCAAAACCCAGGAAAATAGTTTCATTTGGTTAAAATAACTCCAATCTTTCATTAAGGGAGTAATTTTGTCCTATCGAATTCAAGTCGAAAAAGGGGGAAAGGGAAAACTAGGATGGTATATAAAACCACAAGAGCTAGTAAGCTCAAGGCTGTTCATACTTTTTATTTATTTATAATACAACAAATGACTTCTTTCCACGAAAGGCTAAAAGTAAATACAGTGGATCACTTCAACCCTGTCTTATTCATCGTTAACCTTGCACAATTCCATGTATAGAACTGAAAATTCACAGAAATGTTATTTGATTATCTTTAACTAAGATATGATGAATATTTTTTATCAAATCAAGTGGCTTCATATGTAGAATTCAGTCATCATTTATATATTTGACAAATTACAGGATTTCTAATATGTATGCATCTCCAAACATGTTTAAAATTAAAATATAAACAGTTAAATTAATGTACTGTAAAATAAGTGCCTCCTTTTTCATTTTCCGATGACAAGGAAAGGTAGTCATTTTATCTTCAACATAAAAAATTCACGATAACTTACCTCTTATACTGTGTCCCCCAAATATATCAACCCAACTAAAATTGGTCTATATATACAAGGCCACTGCATAATGTTGGTCCAGCCAATGTGGGGTGTCGGGAGAGAGAGAAATTGTGTTACACCTAACCTTTGGCATTATTTTCATATGGTAGTAGCAAGATGTCATGGAAGCATTAGAAAAAAAAAATCAATAGACACTACTGTATCACTAAAACCCACTATCATTGAAGAGATGATTGTTTATTGCACTAAGGGCAGCAATGAGGTTCAAGCTCTATGAAAATGTCTATCTTAATCCTGATAGAATGCTTTGCTTGGAAGGTTTGGAAAGGCTCCAAAGTAACTAGACAATTCTCCATTGACTCCATCTAAAGCTTGGTCCAGAATCCCCCTCATCCATTTCTTTCTAGAAAGACCATTATGCTGCTAAAAAAAGACACCAACACTTTCCTCAATATGCACCTTTACAGAGATGGAAGACCTGCAAATTCAATATTTATTTATTCTCATAAAGATTGGGCACACTGCCTAAGACAGGTCCCAGGTGCTTAAAGTTATTGTTCATATGTGATTGTTGAGGAAGAGAAGTGAATGGGAAGATGGTCAACTAGGGGCAAGATTTGCAGAGAACACAAACTTAAAAAACAGTTACTTGATATCAAATTGTATACCACTGGCAGCCATTATTTGATTTTCTTTCAGTACATGAAACATATCCCTTTCCCCAAAAGGGCCAAAACCCTCAAAAATAAAAATAAAAAAATAAAAACTTTATTTAGAGATAGAGAAACAACTTTCCAGGTAAAGAGTCATTTCCAATGTCAACCTGTGTTTGGATTTTGCAAAATATGCTCTAGATTTGCTAGGTGCCATTGGTCATGATCTTCTGTTCTCTGTTCTAACCCAAATGGCTCAGTTAGCATTATTAGGCTGCTCCAATAATATCTCAAACATGTCCACCTCCAGGGTCTGGGAGTTCCTCCTCTTAAAGGCCACAACACTCCATCTTTTAATCTACCACCAGCTGTCGGCTTGAGTGGTATCTCCCGAGTCCTGACACTTCCAAAAGGAGAGTTGCAGGGTTCAAGTCCTGGTTGGGATACGAGTGCGTGTGTATTATCTATCAGAAAAAAATTTAAACTTTAGCTTCTAATCTAGGAAGGTATGAACTCACCATAATATTCATCTCCACCACACAGTGCACAAGTCAGAACAGAACTAGCCTATCTTGGTTCCCAATCGTCCAAGCCAAAACCAAACCGTGAGATGCATGACTCAAACCAAACAAAACGGTAAAATGCTAGTTCATTTCACTTTGGTCTTGGGTTAGATTTCAAATGATAGTTGAGATCAATGTATAAGATACATCCTTCTAACATATCTGAATGATCTACAAATACAACTTAACACAATTGTCCCTCCACGTACAAATGCTGGCCCAAGGAGACAATGGAAGTTGGAACATGAGTCAAGATGCAGGGTTTGCTTATATAGATGGACATAAAAGAAAGGAACTTAAATGCAATAAATTTGGGATACCTTTCCCAACCGGGTATTCAATCCTGCACTTCCCCCTAGGGGTGGCAGGAGATATTACTCAAACTAAAAGCAGGTGATAGTGTGAAAATCTAAATTTTGGAAATATGGAGAAACAAAGGGAGCAGCAATTTATTGAAATTTTATCAAGGTCTGTCAAAGTTTATTTCACCAGGCTAGTTGATAATATCCTCTTTGCAGTGTTTGGGTGATAGTGGGGTTGGCTTCCTGATCACAACATGCTATAACAATGAACATACCAAAGTCCGGTAACTAAAATTAGACCATAAAATACAAATGCACAGACAAGTGTTGAACAGTGTACCTTAAGGAAAGATTGCAAGACAGTAAATACTACCAAACAAGTAACTTTGAGCTTACAGATGGTATAGCAACTATTTTACTGGCAGAAACTGAAAGAGCTGTTATTCCCCATCCATTGTTCTGACTGCCCTTAGTCTTAACTCTGTATGAGCCAAGATATTCCCGTAATCCAATTTGAAATAGGTTTAGGGCATCTTCTTGAATCTTGGCAGTCCCATACCTCAATGGACATGACTTAGAAGGAAATTTGTTATGCGAATCCGAGTCACCACACTGTAGGATAACACATAATCAACGCAAAACAGATACCGGTACAAGATATTAGCAAACATTTAGACTGCTTGGTTACACAAAGCTACCAAATAGCAGAGACAAGAGCCAGAAGAAAATATAACCTTGTATGCCCTAGCATGCAGAGTGATTGTATGTGCAATTCGCTTATTCTGGTCCATGTCAGAGTGAAGTCGTTCACTCAGTTCTTCACAAAGTTCATTGAGCCAATGTTCAACCTGGAGGAAGAGTAAAAGAACCAGCAGGGAGTGACAAATATGAGATAAATTCATCATGAGTAAATATAAGTGTTCTTCATTAGATTGAAGGAATTATATAGCTACATAAACATATCCAAGTACTCCAAAATCTAATAAGACTTGGACTCCAATTTTAGGAAGTACAAAATCTAGAAGAGAAAAAAAATGATAAGTAAAGTACACAAAAAGTGCTAAAAGGGATCACACCCATTTAAATTATCTTACATTTACTTATCAAAAAAAAAAAAAGGGATCACACCCATTTAAATGAGCCAGATACAAAAAAAATGAAATTACCCCCCTAAACCCAAATCTCCCAATAAACTCTATAAAAGAATTAAGATCAAAATTAAAAGATCCTGTTTCCCAACAAAACAAAAAAAAAAAAAGCTGAAGCACCCACTGGTTGAAAAAAATTAACAGAGTACTCCTTCCCCTAAAAAATTCTCCTATTACACTCCTTCCAAATACACTACATAACACAAGGTGGACCCAAGAGCCATAATGGCCAGACTCTTCCAGTCTCCTGAGGAAATCCATCACCGAACCTGGCTTAACCCAAGAAACACCAAAAAGAGCAGAGTAACCCACAGTTCCCCCGGCATCGAACACAAGATGTGTAAGGGATTCCTCTGCCGCTTAACACATAGAGTAACTATTAGCATCCTGTAACTCCTTTTCTTCATATTGTCATTTGTTGGAATGGCGTACCAAGATGCTGACTACACGAGGAAAAAAAGCCACTTTTACAAGAGCCTTCGAGTTCCAAATTCTCTATCAAGGGAAAGAAGGCCCTCGGCCTCGTAAAAAATATTTGAAGAAAATTCTTCACTGAAAAGACACCTCCTCTAGCTGCCCTCCACCTAATTATATCATCGTGTAGAACCATAAGAGAGAAGCAAAGATAGAGAAGAGAGAGAGGTACTTTTGCATAAAAAGCCAATATTCAATTTATTCAAGTCCGCCCATTCAATTACATCAGAGGCCTTTATATAGGCACAATCAAAATATGGAAATTAAATCACTCCTAAAATTGTTCAATTACTTAAATTATGCCCGCCTATTGGGTCCTCGATTATTCCAACGCCTAAAATATGTGTGAATCTCACGTCTGATTCCCATCACGTCGTCTCCTCTTCCGGCCCCACCCACTCTATAAAGAACCTCTTAGGAACTCGGAAACTGATCCCAACTCCCAGTACTAAAAAGCTCATCTGAAAGTAAACAACTGCCCCCTCATAGACTAAAGCAACATCCACAACTTAAGAATCCTCTTGAGTGGTGATTTGAAACAAATTCGGGAACCTCTCCTTGAGATTCCTTTCACCACACCAAGTATCATGCCAAAGCCTCACCATCCATCCCGATCCCACCTCGAAATATACTAGAGGCACAAAATCTTCCCAACCGTTCATAATACCTTTCCAAAGTCCCAGTCCATAGGATAATTCAACCACTTATGAAGCTCATCCATCCCAAGAACTATCATTCTTACATGATATAACTCTTCTCATAAGGCATTCTACTCCATTGCAAACTGTCACATCCATTCCCCAACAAAGTTGCTTGAATACCTAGGCTCCTTAATACCCATAACTCTCTGCTTCACTAGACAAAAGGCTTTCTTCCAATTGAGTAGATGAAACTCCTTTTCCACCTGCAGCTCTGACCACAAGAAATCCCGTTGCAGCTTCCACGATTTCTTCTCAATCTCCACTAGAAGGGTAAACCGGGACATGAAATATGTCAGCAAACTGGACAACATGCTTTTGATCAGAGTAAGCCTAGCTAGTAGCTCCTTTAGACGGATATATCATCTTCCAACTGGCTAGCCTTTTTTGAAATTGCTCCACCACCAAATCCCAAACAACTCTAGCCTTAAAAGCTAAATCCAAAGGAAAACCAAGGTAATTCGTAGGCAACAAACCAACCTTACAACCCAAATTAATAGCCAAATCCTCCACATCTCTAATCTCACCTACCAGGATGAGCTCACTATCGGCACTCTTGGCAAAATTCACACGAAGACAAAATAGAAGGCTCTATGATACCTCAATTAATCTTTGTCCGCATCAACTAAAACCTAAGTATCAGCCATACACAGAAGTTTAGACACAATCACTTTGTCAGCCTCCCTAGCCCGGGTAGCCCCCCAAACTCGAAAATATCTTATAAAACCCCATCTATGGTGTTGCTCAACATTTTGTTAAGAGTCTACATCACAATAATAAAGAGAGAGGGAAAATTTTGGAAATTTTGACTCGTAGTTACCAAAAAAGGCTAATAACTTAGCGATTTCCATTTTGGTATGCATGTTCCAAATTAAGACATTAACGTACTAAAACTCTACATTTAGCAATATGATAATTTTTTTCTTCACTCTTCAATTTTCCTCTTAAAGAAAAATAATAGGAAAAGACCAACACAAATGAAGAGATCAACATAAATAGTTATGCTTGGTTCAATGCTTTTACATGTTTAATTCCAATATAATAAATTTTTATAACTATATGAACAACTTGTAAACTTCAATGATATTAATTCTCATTATTAATGTATGGTGAAAAGAAGAAAACACTTTTACAGTTAGACCTACCCATTGTATTCCATCTATGTTATCTACATAAGCCTTCCTCTTATCATACCACAATTAGAGTAATTAGAATACATAATTTAGTGTGTTCTTGTTCCAAGTACCATAACGGTCCATGTTCTACTTAACATTGCTTTTGCTAGTAAATCAATCTTTGGACAAATTGGACTAATAAAATCACACATAAAGGCCCAATATCATAAATAAGACCCATGGGTCATCATCGCAGCCATGTCTAGAGAAAAACTAAGTTACCAATATACCTTCAACTCCTAAAGGTCAAGACAACTTGAACAAACATCATACTAGAGCATAAAGACTTAAATTTAAGACTCAATATCAGCTAGAAAACTCTATCCAAGTTCTCAAGTACACCATATATCACCAAACATGTGCCAAATCAAGGGTTGGGCATTAAAAGCAGCCTTGCCATCCAAAAAAGCTTTCAAAGGTGGCTGCCCACAATCCCCATCTTAATATAGCAAGGGACTGTGAACGACATGATGCAAATACTGAAGAAACTTCAACTTGGATCAATTGTTAGGTAAATTTCCCATTCCAAGCCATATCCAGCCTGCATTCTACAGTATAGACTCATTAACTCAAATCAACACAGGAGAACAAAAGGCTGTGAACAATTTGCGATGCTATTGATTCCATTACTACGGACATGCATCCTGAAAGAAACTTCAACTTGCATTAATCCTTATGAAAAATTCAGCAATAAATTTCAATAAATAGGATGATATGGTACACAACAAAAATAATTCTTATTCATGTCTTGGCTTAATTCCATAATTTTACATTCAAAAGAAACATTCTTTGTCAGAGAAAAAGTACTTACAGAAGCCATCGTTTTCAGAGCCCGTGGTCCAGGAAATGTTTTCCCAGAACCATGACTCTTGGGAAGAAGGCGACCCTCAACCTCTTCCCCACTGATCCCTCTTGCAATATTCCATAACCAAGTACTACAAATAAAAAGTAGGAATCAAAAGAACATCTTGACATGTTTCAAAACCAACCATTAACCATTAAATTTTAGAATGAACCTTACATCAAAAAATAAAATAAAGTATAATCCTGAAATTTTGAGAAAAGAGAGGTGATTTGTGGCCAGAATTCAGCAAAATATTTAAATAAAATATGAGAAGGAACTTAACTGGAAACCAAATCATGCCAGTAAATCTGGAACTAATTGAACTAATTTTAAGTTACTTAAATTTTAGGACATTAGCAAAAATTTCCAAATTTCCATAACAGGACAACATCTGGTTATATTTGCTTATTCAAATGTCACTAACAATCTGAGAATCAGAAACATTCTGAAAATTGGTTTAGTGATAGAGAATAACCCGGTATTTATGCCATAGCGTTCTTGTAGCTTCTCCTCGGAAAACCTCAATAAATCCCCAACAGTGTTCACACCAAGTTCAACTTGCAAGGCACTCCCAAGCTTTCCCCCAAGTTGTTTCCTGCAAATAAATTTTGCCTCAAGCATATTAAATAATGGATTGCATTGTAAAACCCATACAAGCAGGCAACATTATCAAATATAAAAGAATAAAACACACGCGCACACATTTTTTTGGTAAAAAAAATTATCCTCCAAGGAAGATCCACGCATATGAGAAATGACATAGCCAAGTAACGGGTACACCACTCCAACTCAAATTGCAATTTACAAAATGGGTAAATAAGAAATAAGACCACGTCTGAAGCAATATCTTACATTTTCTTTATAGGCAATGGTTCGAGCAATCCCATGACTGATGAGAAAGGCACAACAGTTTGTTGTGCAGGTTTATTCATACCACTTGCTAATTTGGCCAGCATCTACTAAAAAAGTCATATATAAGCTAATAACACTGAATCTGAGTTAACAAGGAAATCTCCTTTGTAGGGGGAAAAAAGAGCACTGCTTCCCACCTTATTATGAGCAATGCCAGCAGAACATGTAAATTCTGTCTCCTTCAAAACTTGCAACCTCAGTTCTGCAACAATAATGGCCCCACAGGCTAACAACTTATCACGGTGATCAGCATCATTCCTACAGATCCACTGCCTCACAATTTCTTTGAAATCATTTCCATCCTGGACACAACACCAATTTCAGTATAGTAACTGCAGCAAATGCAAAATGAGCAGAGCATGAGCCACAAGTCATTGAGGGATAAGCTTTTGGAAACATAAATTTCTTTATTAAAAACTCAAAAAAATATTATTATTATTAGCCAAAAAATAAAATTTTTAGTATTTTTAACGTTTGGTCATAATTTATGTTTTTAATCTTAAGAGGAATGTTAGATATTTTAGCAAATCCTCAGCTAAAAAATAATTTTCTTTTTTGATAGGTCAAAGATCATAGAAAGCGTCACTTTTTTTTTTGGGGGGGGGGGGGGGTGCAAAACCTATTTACAGTCAACCCTTCTATAATTAATATTCAATAAGTTAATAATCTTTCATAATTAATAATTTTTAAGGAACCAACTTGGTTCTATAGTGGATAGTTAATAATTAATAATTTTTTCAAAAAATTCCTTTATAATATTAGTTATAAGAGAGATAGAATAGTTATATTTATATTTAAATATTCCACTTATGACATGTCTTGATAAATATAATTACTAATTGTCCATAACTAGAGTCAAAAGTATTGTAGGTAGGGAAAATTGCAACATGAGCAAGCGCATGAAACACTATTTCTTTAGTTCCAAAGGATATTAGAAGTTTTTTATCCCTTAAGTTGAACATTATATGTATTTTTTTATAAATATAAATAAATTATCGTTGAAAAGTTGTACATAATGTCTTCTTTGTGTACCGAAAATCATATAGATGTAAAGAATACTTTTGATTAATGAAAGGAATTTGATTAATGAAAGTATGGAAAAATTAAATAATTAATAATTTCTATCTCCAATGTTTATTAATTATAAGAGGATTGAGTGCACATAAGAAATATACAAAAAAACAAATTAAGTATTTTATATAACAAAAAAATCATGGTAAAATACTTTTTCCTCCTTCACTCTCTCTTGTACTTGTCAAGGAAGAAAAAAAAAAATCCAATATCATATAGAAGTTATAGGAATTAGGAAAACATTACCCATCTATGTGGAGATTCCCATTAATGTGTTAGGATTTCAATGATTTTTTATTTATCGGTAAGTGGCCAATTGGTTATAAATTACCCTCAATCAAGGGGTTTGCAACAAGTTAGGATTTCATCATTCTTTTGTGTCGATCTTTACTAGGTACAGGTTTATATTCTCTTTTTTTTTATTCGAAGCCCCCAAAGTTAGAGTTTTCGACACACCCAAAAAATGTTCAAAAGTTGCTTTTGAATGGCTTCAAGTTTAAACTTTAAATTGTGACCACTGTTCTCTCTTCTTTTCTTATTTTTTCAAAATCTTCATTGTGTTTTGTGATGCCTCACTTCAAGGCTAGCCTTGATAAAGCTCTTTAAAAAAAGGTTCTAGAGATAGAAAGATTGGTGTCTAATTTGGGACATTGGATGGGGTCTCTCCATCCTATGAGATTGATAGGAGGCAGATGTGAGAAAGACAGACTCTTATTAAAAGCATATTATCTAGTATTTCTTCCTTTTTCATGTCCTTGTTTCCCATTTCAATTGCAAAGAGGCTAGATTAGTTGTGGAAGGATTTTCTATGGAAAGGTACAAAAGACAAGTTTAGTTATTAGTTGGTGGATTGGGAGGTAGTGTTCCCTTTGAGAGGGTTTGGGTTCAAAAAACTATCAGTTGTTTAACTAAGCTTAGTTAGTCAAGTGGCTATGGAGTTTCACTTCTGAGGGAGAGCCTTTGGAGGAAGGTAGTAGGAGAAAAATATAGGGTCGCAGGGAGGAAGTAGTGGTCATCAAATGAAGTCAAAGATTAGGATGGAATGAAGGTATTGGAAGAGTATTAGAAGGTAAAAGGATTTCTCGAAAAAATAAAAAATAACTCATCATTGGTGATGGGTAAAAAGGGTTTGGTTCTAGGGGGGATTTGTCATGGACAAACCTTTTTTTTTATAAGATAAATTCATTAAACGGCACCAAGTGGGTGCACCCATATACAAAAAAGAATACAAGAACTATATGCCCATCCTCAAGGATTCCAAAAAAGCTACAAAATAGTTTATAGACAAAAAGGAGCTCCCCTTAAGCCAAAAATAGAGGGAACTCAAGACTAAATGCTTTACTGTCCAAATGGGAGACTCGACTCCTTCGAAAACTCTATTGTTTCTTTCCCTCCAAATAATCCACCATATACATAACAGGGCCATGCGCCATGCTCTACCCAATCTCCTACCAAAAAATCTACCCCTCCAAGAGTCTAGAACTGCCCCTGTAGAATGTGGCATGGTCCAAAAAATCTCAAACAGACCAAAAAACCAAAAAAAGAGACCATATAGACCACAAGAAAGGGCAATGAATTAGGAGATGATCCACCATCTCCTCATTTCATTTACATAAGCAACACCAGTTCACCATCACCTAGCCTTTTTTCTTGAGGTTATCCATTGGGAGAATTTTCCCCAAAGCCGCAGTCCAAGCAAAAAGCCACCTTGCAAAGAACTTTTGATTTCCAAACAACCCTGCAAGGAAACTGATGACCCCGGTCCCAAGAAGAAGCAAGTAGAAGGATCTAACAGAGATAACTCCCTCCTTGTGTAGCCAATCAAAAGTGTCATCCACTGATAAAGAAATATTCTATCTGTACAAAAAATAGAAAAATCTAACATTTCATCCAACTCTCAGTCCTGTACATCTCTACAAAAATGCACATCCCAATTAGAAATTCTTGTATCACTGCTAAGATACCTTTGCTTCCTTGACATCCTTGTTTGATGCGATTCTGAAAAAATGAGGAAAAGCAAAATGGAGCTGCCCCCTATCACTCCACTCATCAAACCAGAATTTTATTCTACTTCCATTTCCTACTTGCCATTTGATATGTTTAGAAAATTCATTCCACCCATTCCTAATGTTCTTCCATACTCCGAACCCATTCAAAATACACACCTCCCTTGAGTACCACTTCCCATCCTCTACTCCATACTTTTTTCCACTACTGTCCTCCAAAGGCTCTCCTTTTCCATTCCAAACCTCTATAGTCATTTGCCCAATAAAGCTTCATTAAAAACCAAAGCTTCTGATTCCCAATCCCCTATCTTTAAGGGACTACAGACCCTTGTCCCAGGCCACAAGATGATACTTGAACTCATCACCCAAACCTTAACATAAAAAATCCCTATGAAGCTTCTCCAACCTCATTGTCACTGAAGCCGGAATAGGAAATAACAGTATAAAGTATGTAGGGAGGCTAGCTAGTGTACTCTTCAACTAGGTAATATGGCCCCCTTTTGATAGATATTATTTCTTCTATCCAGCCAATCTCCTCTCAAATCTCTCCACTACAACATCCCATATGCTTGTCTGTCTCACTGAGGCACCGAGCGGAAGGCCCAAATAAGAAATGGGCAAAGTCCCTACTTTACAAACCAAAATGATAGCCAATTCATCAATTTCACCAACCTCTCCAACCCTCACCATTTTGCTCTTCCCTAATATTTATCTTTAGCCCCGAGACTCCCTAAAAACAAATGAGAACACATCTCAAATAACCCAACTGCTCCTGCTCTGGATCGTAAAAAAACTATAGTGCCGTCTGCATAAAGTAAATGAAAAACCTGAACTAGACTTCTGCCCCTCTCTCCCACCAAGAAACCCTGCAACATTCCCCTATTCCACAGCTCTAGCCATTAAACCTCTAGAAGCATCCATCACCATAATAAAGAGGTACGGCGAAAGAGGATCTCCCTGCTGCCTCAACCCCCGCGAACTACTAAAGAAACCTTCAGCAAAACCATTAATGAGAATAGGGCATTCACCGTGGAAATGCACCATCTCCTCCTTTTCAGCCCAAAACCCATCATGTCCATCATTTAAAGAAGAAAATCCCAATTTACATGGTCATAGGTTTTGTGGATATCCAATTTGCATATAATCCCTCTCCTACCACTTCTCAATCTAGCATCCAAACATTCATCAGCATTAGCAATTAGACCTGCATCCAAAATTTGTCTTCCTCCCACAAAAGTATTATTTGCCTCCGAAATAATTCCCGCCATCAGCTTTTTCAATCTCAAAGCTAAGGTCTTGGCATTAATGCTTCTTTCAACCCCCCCCCCCCCCCCCCCCCCAAAAAAAAAAAGTGTAAAACTCCTCAAAAGCCTCAATCACATCCACCTTAATCACCGACCAGAAATGTTGAAAATATGTCATCGTCATTCCATCCGACCCTAGAGCTTTATCACCATTGCAGTTATTCAACGCCGATAACACTTCCTCTTCAGAGAATGGTCTCTCCAGCCAGAATTGATCATCTGCCGAGATGCGGTGGAAGGAAAGACCATTAACCCGTGGCCTCTATTATCCAGAATTTGAATAGAGGTCTTTGTAAAAGTTAACAATTCCTTCTCTAATCTCAACTTCATCTGATAGTTCCTGCCCCCGATAAAATTTTTCCCAATATAATTACTCATGTGAGCATTAGCAAGCTGGTGAAAAAACTTGGTATTATTGTCGCCCTCCTTAAGCCAAATGGCTCTAAATTTTTGTATCCAATGTGTTTCTTCCAACAGAGCCAGCTTTTTAATCTCAGCCCTGTATGACTCCCTTTGATGCCATTCATCATTGCTCAGCCCCTCTTCCCCCTCCTTAGCATCTAACCTGCCAACTTCATTCAAAGCCACTATTTCCTCCAGCTTAGATTCCAGAAGGTTTCTTTATTCCACACCTTTAGCTTTTCTTTTTAACACTGATAGTTTCTTCACCAATCTATAACTTGCTGATCCTGTCCCATTGCCTTCTTTCCACCAGTTATCAACCATGGCCATGAACCCTTCTTCCTTGAGCCGCGTGTTCTCAAATCTGAAGGGCATTTGCCTCATCTAATAGCCCCACAATCCAGTAGCAAAGGAAGATTATCCAAAGAGGCCCTAGGCAAGGCTGTTTGCTCAGATCAGCAATGGTCTCCTCTCAACCAGTTGACACCAGAAATCTATCCATACGGGAGAGGGATGGAGGCTATCTATTGTTAGACCAAGTGAAACGTGCCCCAATCAGCGGAAGATCTACCGGATGATTAGCATCAATAAATTCTGAAAATTCAGTCATTGCCTTTGAAGCTCTAGCTAAAGGAGACCTCTCACTTGGGAACCAAATAACATTAACGTCACCCCCAATACACCACGGGTCTCCCCATGGTTTGGGAAGTGCTATTTGGTGTATTGTATAGCATTGAGAGATACCAAAAAAATCCATGGAGAGCAGAAACGTTAAATGATAATCAATCTTCGGGATTTGGGGGTTAAACGTGACCAAAATGCATACTTTGGCAGGATATCCTCCATCAAGCAGATCAGCAATGGTCTCCTCTCAACCAGTTGACACCAGAAATCTATCCATACGGGAGAGGGATGGAGGCTATCTATTGTTAGACCAAGTGAAACGTGCCTCAATCAGCGGAAGATCTACCGGATGATTAGCAGCAATAAATTCTGAAAATTCAGTCATTGCCTTTGAAGCTCTAGCTAAAGGAGACCTCTCACTTGGGAACCAAATAACATTAACGTCACCTCCAATACACCACGGGTCTCCCCATGGTTTGGGAAGTGCTATTTGGTGTATTGTATAGCATTGAGAGATACAAAAAAAATCCATGGAGAGCAGAAACGTTAAATGATAATCAATCTTCGGGATTTGGGGTTTAAACGTGACCAAAATGCATACTTTGGCAGGATATCCTCCATCAAGCATTCTCTACGCTGTATTTTGTTAACTTCCTCTCAAATTTATTATCTAAACTTGATAATTAAAAAATAATAATAACTAGTGCCGGTCCCATCAATGCAGGGTGCTGAGAGAGGTCATTGCTTAGTGTAATGGTAAAATGTTACGGTTGCCAAGCGTTAGAATAAGGGTTCATGTCTAAGAGCAGTCATTTTGTGCAAATAATGTCAAAGGAAATAGCCTGTGGCATTATTTCTAATACCAGCAACTTTAACATCTAGTCATACTATTAAAATTCATTTTCTAACTATTGCTAAGACTATGGGGGTCAAGAAAGCAAAAAAAACAAGAAGTACAAGTCTCCTGCCTCATTAAACCCCAAAACATGTGATTTAAGAGCTTCTTCATCAATTGTTTCCAAGCTCTCTGGAGGAGTTTCTGCCAACATTGCTTCCACAGCATCAGTGAGGTCGAGATATACTTCATCAATTGAAGCCCGCTCACATCGGCCCTTCCTTGCAAGAATAGAAACCACCTGATAGTTGAGTCAAAATCAAACATAAGTCCCACTTTCAAAGACAATTAAAAGATATAGCAAGCTTTGAAAACCATGAGGATAGCTTTCAAATTCCTTAGACCTCTGAACCCGCATTTCGATATATGCTCAAGTCAGCTTTACCACGGGCAACTGGAACTTGGACAAGCTGAATTTGTGGACAAACTTGCTTAGCATCATCACCTCGCATCGAACTTAAAACCATGCAATAGATCGATAGTCAAAGAAAATCCAGTTATATATGAAGAGGTACACAGAAAGTAACAAACAATATTCTACTTACCGCTTCACCCCATACTTGCGGGCCTCATAGCTGACCGCAATCAGGCCCCCACCTTTCCAGGAGTTGTACTGTACCACAGCAGTGGGCTGACCCCTTAATTTTGGCTGTTTACGTTGCTCCACTACACAGACAAAACAAACACAAGTCAGCCAAACAAAAAATACAACTACCATCCCACAATGAATGTAGATGATGGGGAATGCAAAGGAATTGAGTGACCAATTTAGAATGAAAATTAGGGTTTAGCATTTTTTTTTAGTTATTTTATACTTTATTATTTTTAGGGTCTTAAAGCAATTTTGGTAATTGTTATTTTGGTGTTTTAGGGTCTATTTACATTACTTAGAAAGTTTTTGGCAAGTTTAATTAGGGTTTGCCTATATAAAGGCCTTTGATGTAATAGAATAGGGAGACTGGATTATTGAATAAAATATTGATATTCAGATATTGGTTATCTTCTCTCACTCAGCTTGTTCTCTCTTCCCCTCTCGATTTCTTCTTTCTCAAGTTTCTCCCTGAATTCCTCTCTTTCTTCTTCTCTTCCCTTCGCACTCTATTGCTCCGGCACCCGTAGGAAGTTACAAGAGAGAAAATATATATATACACATATATTGTTCAAACATTTCTACAGAAAAGGAAATTTTTTGAAGTTCATGACTATTAGAGATTCAAAAGTCCTAGCCCCCAAAATATATAGATAGAGATATAAGGAAAGTAATAAACCAAATATATGAAAATCAATGAAAATAAGGATTCTGAACATGAAATCAGAGAATTACAATTTAGAGAAATTCTAAGAGTGGGACAGCCACAGGCACACTTTATTTCTTAACTGAGACAGATTGGAAAATCAGAAACCAAGAACTAGCAACAACAAATTTTCCCAAAAGGGCAATAATAGCCAAAAGGGTCCATGTCAAACAATGGTATTGTTTAGACGGGCATTTGGAGGCCTCAAAACGGGCTTCCAAGCCCTCAAAATCCTTTTACAGAAAAGATGGGGATTTGTTGAGCTTACACAAGCTGCTGGCATCTAGAAGAAGCCCAACTCTTCAAAAGCCCATCTTATAGAAGCTTGCAGGAGCACCTTTTTGAATGACTTGATAAATCAGAAAATTAAAATTTCAGCTCTAGATTACCACTCGGCATGGGCAGACCAACAGAGTGGCTGAGGGAGGAATGAATTCTAAATTACATATTCGCCCCCTTCTCAAAATAAAACAAAACTGGATATAACCATTCAAGGAAGGGAAAAATAAACTATCCTTACTATGCCCTTAACCCAGCAACTCAAGCAAATTATAATTGAAAGTTATGATTTAACAGCATAAGAGAGGAGCTTGATACGTAAACAAATCTAAAAATCTAGATCTTTCCTTCATGATCAATAAATTATCAAATTAACTACATAGACATTCAGAACCCTAAAAACAAATCATTTCCCTTCAAAATGTTTTTATGTCCCCTTCTATATATTCAATAAATTCCAAATTATTTTGTGTTCCCTAATGCAAATTAACTACTTTGCACAGCCATTTGTTTAGGAACATCATTTTATTGATATTACATGTAAAGTTATCTAATGAACATCCATGTGAAGAATCCAAAAGAAAACATTTTTAATATCTAGTCCGCACAAAAACCTCAATGAGGTCCCTTAACACTTGAAAATTTTAAAAATTTTGAGAAAGCATTTGTCGAATCAAATCCACTTATGACTACCCATCCCTTGCACGAAGGGGGATCCATAAAGGATTTCAATAAAATTGAATGAATCAATTTCTATCACGATGCAAGAGATTGTCCAAATAAAAAGTCAAAACATCACTTTTCCCCCAAAATCTACCAAATAAATCCCTAAACAAGACCCGTTTTCCCTACTGTAATGAATTGATGGTTTTGGTGAGTGTTCAGCTAATTTAGAAGAACACTTAGCAATACCATATGCAACGTATCTGCTGGCATGACACGTGATGAAGCTTTCTTGGCATGGCAAGGGTCGGGGGTGTCCCCTAAATTCTAGCTACAACAGAGAATTGTATGGAAGTTTATGGTTCTTTTGTGGATGTGAAAATGTGCGGAGAAATCCAGAGGATTAATGTTTGCCAGTGGACCATCTGACACTTTCTTCTTCTTGTTCTTCTATTTTCTGGTTGGGTGAAAGAAGATCCAGTCACTTTTGGTTTAATCCTCAATGTTCAATGAGAAGGTAAAATGTCCACAATTGTCTATATATAGGAGAGATTTCATTAGACCACAACATAAAGAAACAAATGAGATCCTTGTTATATGGGGGAAGTCCACCAATATAGCCTCAAATTTTGTCAAGTAATTAGTACAAGATTCAAGTGACTGATCAAATTTTCTGTTATTACAAGTTTGGTTTGACTTAAACCTCACTAAAGGACTGCCACATGGATGAGTTCAGAAAAACTTTCTGATCAAAATTATTGGGAAATAGCACAGGTCAGACCACGTATAGGCACAAGGCAAACAAGTTGGTTCAATACTCAGGCAGGCATCAGCCAAGTTCGAAAAATTTCTGTGCCGACTGCTGAGGTCGTTGAGCTTGTAAAAAACAAAGGAGAGGTTTTGTAATCACAAGTGTTTAAGAGGAGCATAATTAATTCATAAAAAGAAGCACAAGAAAGGAGCTCACCAAAACAATTCATAGGGACCCATTTATGGGGTACAAGGCATGGGCATGCTATTCATTACCCTTGGGGCATCGCAACGCATGGAGACGTTACTCATCACACGTAGTTCAATGGCCTATGTCTTCAGAGGTAAGCATGTAGGATTCAGGGCCAGTAAAGACCTTGATATAGGGGTTATAATTGAGCATGGTGTAAAACAAAAATGCCTCAAAAGATTATGTGCTATAAGGGATGCAAACACCTACGGCATGGCAATGGGCTAGATGGCATAGGGACTCAGCAACAAAAGAGTAGGACATTTTGGGAATGCCCAGTCCACTAGGACTTTCATAGCAAGGCATTTGTGATAGTACAAGGTTGGTGGGGATGTCTCACAATCTAACTCCATTAGCATAAGTTCAACTTGCTTGGCAACACAGTGGCAGTTAGGGGTGGCAAAGCTTAAGAAGACCCACAAAGTCAACTGGAAAACAATACAAAATTAGTGGGCTTGGATTAAGTATATTTTTGTTTAGGTTGTAATCATGTCAACTAGCAAAATACACTTAGCTTAAGTTAGCAAGGTCAATTCGCCTAACCTAATATGACTTGTTTTTTCTTTGGTAAGTAAGGTAAATAATATTAAGAAGCACCGAGGAGGTGCGCCCATCTATAGGGAATGAAACATCTATAATCTCATTGTAACAAGGCCAAGCCCCCTGAGATTGAAAAATAAAGAGTGCTCGATAGAATGGCCTTAGTATTCCAAAACGAAACTCCATTCTTTCAAAAATTGTGGTCCCGTTCCTTCCAATTGATCCATCATGAGCACAAAGGAGTCATTCGGCCATGGATTTAAATCGCGGTCGCGGGATACGAATCGGTGGCGGTCGCGGTATAACGGTATCGGGAGTATAGGGTCATTCGTAATGGGAATTAGGAACCGCAACTGTGAATTTTTTTCAAACACTAGCAAATCTCTTAAAAGTCACTGATACACATATCTGGACTACAATTATCACATTTTAATATTTTTTACTATCATTTTTTAAATTTTTAATAGCTAAAAAAATATTTTTCTTATAAAAAACACTTAAAAAGATATTTTATTAATTTATATAGATTTTTTAAAGTTAAACTAATAAGAAATAACATTTAATTTTAATAAAATTATAACAAGTAGTATAAATAATAACCAAAAATAATTATAAGCATGAAAATTAATTTAATTGATTAGTTATGGAAAAAAAATTAAAAATTTTGAGGCCAAGAGGCCTTTTCGAATTCGTATTAACCTGAATGTTTTGGTAACTCATTCCAATATTTTTGGATTATTTTGTTAAATATCTCTTTTATATATAAATCTTATAAAAATAGAAATCATAAAAATTCTGTTAAAAAAAATTTTAAAGTAAAAGAAAATTAAAAATTTGAAAAAAAAACTTAAAGCAGCCATAACAGTCTTGTAACGGCCATAACGGTTTGTAACGGTTTGTAACGGGCATAACGGACGTATCGGTCAATACGGCTGTGAATTTTAGTCACACCGATATATCGGCCAGTATCGATATTGGAGGGTCAAAAAACCGATACGTAACGGCCGATACGTAACGTAACGGCCGTTATTTAACACCATGTATTCGCCACAACTCCCTTGCACTTCTATGAACCAAATTGCCTCTCCACATAGACAAAACCTCCAAGATAGATTGCAAAATAAACCGATAAAAAAAAAAAAAGTATAGATTGAAAAATAACCCAATGGGCTCCAAAAAGGTCAAGCAACAAAATCCAAACCGTCCTAATAATTGGACAATGAATTGACAGATGATTTACTATTTTTTCATTTGCTTGTATAGAAAATACCATTCACAATAATTTGGCAACTTTTGTGCAAAATGTCCATACTCAAAATCACACTAAATGAAAAAAACCACATTTAAAGGTGCCTTAATATCCAAAAGCATTCTTATCTCCTCTCCCACTTCAAAATTCTATAAAATGATTTCACCTTAAACTACCTTTCATTTATCCTCTCCTTACTCAAGAACACCGTGCCTATAAAGCATACCATTAAACTCTGGAGCTTCCTCCACCTCCCAATCATGCAACTGCTTGACAAAATTAATGTCCCATGCCAATTCACCCCTTGTCATCCTAAAGGGGTCAGCAACTAAGGCGTAGCTATTGGATGTTATTCTGAAAAGCTGAGGGAATGCCATCTGAAGAGGATCGACCTCACTCCAGTAGTTTAACCAATTTTCATTTCTCACCCTCCATCTAATATGTTTTAAGAACTCATTCCACCCTATCCTTATACTCATCCACACCCCTACTTCATTGGAGGATCTCACTTCCCTAGTGTGCCAACCTCCCTCGTCCAACCCATATTTTCCTTCAACCACTCTCCTCCAAAGACTTCTCCTCTCTAACCCATATTTCCAGAGCCACTTAGAAAGACTTTGTTGAATAACCTAAACTCTTTAACCCTCAACCCACCTTCTCTCAAGGAGCAACACACCTTTTTTCTAGTCTACCAAGTGATACTTAAAATCCATCCCCTGTTTTTCACCCCATAAAAAGACTTTTTGCAAATTCTATGCAAGAATAGAGAATAAGGATGTGAAATAGGTGGACAAATTGGGCAAGGTGCTCTTCCTTTCCCTTTTGGATAGATACTACTTCTAACTAGCTAACATTCTCTCAAATCTCTTTACTACCAAGTCCCAAACCCTAGTGGCTCCAATTGAGGATTTGAGTGGGAGCCCTGGATAAGAAATGGGAAATAACCCCACTCTATACCCAAGGATAGCTACAAAACTATCACTATCATTTACCACCTACCATCAACTTACTTTTTCTCAAATTAATCCTTGTCTAAAACCATAGAAGAATGCATCGTAAAAATCTCAACTAAGAATGCTCAGAGTCACATAAGACCACCATGTCATCCACATATAGCAAGGCACTGCTAATGTCGTTCTTCTATTCATTTTTTGACAAGTCTTTCCACCACTTTATTCATTAGGCCACTAAAAAATGCAATGACCATAAAAAAATAAAAATAAATAAAGATAAAAGAGGAGAAAGGATCATCTTGATAAAGCACTCTACTACTACTAAAGAAGCCCGCTTATGTCCCATTAACAAAAATGGAGAACTTGACCATAGAAATACAAAAATCAATCCATTTCTTCTACTTCTCACTAAACCCCATCATCTCCATCATGCATAAACCCTAATTAAAATGATCATACGCCCTTTTTATACCAAGCTGGCAAACTACTCCCAGTCTACCAATTTTGATTCTAAGAATCCAAGCATTCATTTGCCACCAAAATTGCCACCTAGTCTGCCGCCCTCCAACAAAAGCATTCTAAGACTCAAAATGGTATCCCTCATCACCCTCTGAAGTCAAATGGCTAAAGTCTTTGCTAGAATTTTCTATAGAACATCCCCCCCCACAACCAAACTAATAAGACTAAATTCCTTAAACTCGATAACTTCACCTTTCTTTGGAAAGAAGACTACTAACAAAGCATTCATACTACTCTCAAGTTGCCCTGAATCATGAAAAGTTGTGAACATACCCGTGACCTCAACCTTAACCACCTCCCAGTGGTGCTAAAAAAAAAGCAAGGGACGTGCCATCTGATCCTATTGCCTTATCCCATTGCAACTGTTCAAGGCCACCAAATTTCTTCTTTAGAAAAAAGGCCTCTCTAACCAATCTCAATGCTGCTCACTAATCTACTTGAACTCCAACTTGTATAGTCCTAGGTTCAATAATACTATATTGTGGATTTCTCGATCGTATTGCTTGCATGATACTATCACATGATATAAATGTTATTATCCCCTTGGCTACTTGTGATTTGGATGGGACGTTGAATGAGCACTTCATAAGGAATGTGTGGAAAATGAGATAGTTTGAAAAGTTGAGAAAGAAGGAATTGTTGATGATAACCCAAGGTTTTGTGACCGGGGAAGTGTCTTCTTTCGGTTTCGAACCGTAACCCCTCGCAAGTGGTCGTATGTCTCCATCAGATTAGTCGCCGGTAAAGCACTAGGCTTGACCCGTGGCTACTGGGTAGTATTGAGGAATTAAGGAAGTAGTTGGAACTGGAAAGGGGAATTGTGGGATAAGTGAAGCAGTGCTTCTCTAAGATTTCCTTTCCTTCTCGCATCTCCATTGTAAATTGAATTCTGTCACTATGGTTTTATTGATGCTTTTATTCCGTTTGATAATGTAATGAGTACTCCTTGAATAAAATATTTGATGACACTTGTTTGGCACTACACTTGACACATGCATATACTTGTCAACGTTTATTCTTCTCTTTGTTTAGTTGCTCTACTAGAGTTGTTATTTTGACCCCTCTCAGATGTAAGTAACGACAAGGATGTAGGTAACGACAAGGAGTCGACCACTTGACAAAACAAACTTGAAGGACAAGTCCCTCGTTTCCTTTTTGTTCATTTTTTGATGTATTTAGCCTCATAATCTCTTTGATGTAACTCATAAGGCTATGGAAGTCAAGACTTGAATTTTTGTATATGTACAAGGATATACCCAAAATTAGTGATGTTGCACTCTCTTAACTCATGTGAAACTATGACATAGTGAACATAACTCCTTGATTTAATGTATATTGACAAACTCTTGGAATGATGAATGGAATTATGTGAAAAGAAGATGCATGTTACGAAGATTCAAGTGGAAATGTACTAACTTAGGAACTATTTGTGTAGTTTGACCTTGTTCCACAATGTCACCCTCGGGTCTTTGAGCCCAGAGCATGACAAATTTGTAGCCATTAATGAGGAACTTGCTTTAATACCCATCATCCAAAAAGGTTAAGTGTCAAAGGTTGCTTACAAATAAGTATACGACTATACGTCATTAGACTCAGTTATAGAAGGAAAAGTGATAGCCTCAATGAAGGTATGCCACCAAAAATTACCTCGTACTTGCAATAGTATTCTTATAAGCATCATTAAACTTTTTATTGGTAAATAACTCTTTTTAAGTGATGCCAAATTTCCTCTTGCTCCTTTCCAATATCATATCAAGGAAAGCTTTAAGAGGTGACCCAAGATGTGCACAAGAATGTTAATCCTACCTATAATTTGAGTTCACAACAAATTTTTGAAGATTTAAACCTACCCAACCCCAGAGATCTCACTTTTTCCCCAAGTTCCAAAGAGGCTTCAGAGAAAGCCCTAGCTTGCTATCAAGCCTGTAGACACTCAGTTTGCTACCTTCTAAGAAGTCCGTAAAAATAAAATAAAAAAAGCATCGTGCAGTCCTTTCCTGAAACAAAAGAGGTTATATAAATAATAATAAAATTAAGATATTAGTTTCACTAGCATCATTGATTCAAAACCATGGGATTTAGTTTCACAATAATACATATAAGAAGTTTCAATTACTTTAATTTATAATACAGTTGTGATCTTCAAGTCTAGGTTTTGTTTCTTAATATGCATTATTCTTCTTTTTAAAAAAAATTCTTATTGAGCAAACAATAACTGGAAACAACATGCAACATGTTAGTCATCCTTGTACATGTATGTTCGTATTCCACATGTATCAGTTGACAAATATTGTTAGAACCAACACAGAAGCTGCCATCACAACAACCACGTTTTCTCACAGCTCAGCAAAGGGCAAGCAGCAGCAAGGATGATTCTGGATGATTCTAGAATAAATGAGCTGGCATTCTGTTAGAGATTTTCTGTACAAATTAGTTAGAGAATCAGAGGCATGTAAAATACTATAAATAGGAAGTTCTGTACATTGTAAAGAAAAGAGAAATACATCTATACGTAAGGCAATTTCTCTGCAACTTTCTTCTTCTCCATTTATTTCATTCTCTCTGTTTTCATACCAAGCGTTCAGTTTATTAAAACTGTTATGGTATCAGAGCTATAAATGGCTACAGAAACCACCAATTCCTCTGTCAACACTAATTCTTCTGTCAACACCAATTCCCCCATCAATATCAACCCTAAAGACCCCTCCAGCCCATATTTTCTCAACCCAAATGATGGTCCTAGAACCCTACTCACCAACCATCTCCTCACAGCTGATAACTACCATTCTTGGGCTCGCACAGTACGTCGTTCATTGCGAATCAAGAAGAAACTCGGTTTCATTGATGGTATTCTCTGTGAACCTACTGATCCAAACGATGCCCTGTTAGAACCATGGCTTGAATGCAATGACATGGTTGTGACTTGGCTCCAAAATGCAATGTCCCTTGAAATCAAAAATAGTGTTGTGTATGTTGAGACAGCTCATGCTCTATGGCTTGAGTTGGAACAGCGTTTTGCACAAAATAATGGACCACGAATTTATGAATTGAAGCAGTCCATCCATTCTCTTACCCAAGGTGATGACTCTGTCAGCCTCTATTTCTCTAAATTGAAAGTTTTATTTGATGAGCTTCTCAACTTTGAGTTCATCCCATCTTGCACTTGTGGTGCTATGAAACCTGCGCTTGAGAACCAGCAGCGTGACTAGATGATGAAGTTCCTTATGGGACTCAATGATTCCTTCACCAACATTAAAGCCCAAATTATCCTCATCAAGCCCATCCCCACCTTAAGTGAAGTTTATGCTCTTGTTCAACAGGAAGAGAAGCGTCAACAGCTTTCCAATATGTCCAATCTCCATGACACTCTTGCCTTGGCTACCAAAATTCACTTCCCAAACACCCGAGACAACCCCAAGCATTTTGGTTCTCAAAGGAGGGCAAAACTTTTCTGCACTTTTTG
Source organism: Nyssa sinensis (assembly GCA_008638375.1). Lineage (NCBI taxonomy): Eukaryota > Viridiplantae > Streptophyta > Magnoliopsida > Cornales > Nyssaceae > Nyssa > Nyssa sinensis. The sequence continues at coordinate 7,061,506 of CM018033.1, forward strand.
CAATGTTTCTGGCCATTCTTTAGAAAAATGTTTCAAAGCCAATCCACACCTTGAAAAACCAACCTGCACTCACTGCAATCTTCCTGGCCATACTGTTGATCGATGTTACAAATTACATGGCTATCCACCAGGCCATAAACTTGCCAATCGAAGCACAGGCTCCGACCACTCTGCCAACCAGATCAGTCTTTCCCCCCACCAACAGATCACTGAAGAATCCCACGCAACTCTAACTAAAGAGCAATATCAACAGCTCATTGCTTTGCTCCAGTCTCAGGTTACACAGTCAGCTGCCAATCAAGTTCAGTCCATTGATACATCTCAAGTTAGCTCTAATTCTCCCTCGGCTTCCATCATGTCTGGTATATCATCTTGTTTCTCAGTCTCTCACACAGCACCTTCACACAACATTCCATGGATCATAGACACGGGAGCAACAGATCACATGATCTGCTGCACATCCATTTACATTTCTTTGCCCACCAAAGTTCATTTTAAAGTTAAATTTCCAAATGATACCCATGCCAATGTTACTCACAAAGGCACTGTCCAACTCAATAAGACTCTTACTCTCAAAGATGTATTATGCATCCCATCTTTTAACTTTAATCTTCTTTCAGCCAAAAAATTGATCCAAGACCTTAACTGTTGCTTCATTTTTTTTAATAATGAGTGTTATGTGCAGGACCTTTTCTCTTGGAGCACGATTGGGAAGGGTGAGGCTAACAATGGTCTTTATCAACTGCAGTTGACAGAAGTGTCTCCCACAGCCCTCTCTTCTATTTTGTCTCAATTACCTTGTAATCATTCTCCTATTTCTACTTCTGTTACTCCTCCAACTGATCACAATTTATGGCATTGTAGAATGGGTCACTTGTCTGACTCACGTTTATCTTTATTACAAAAACATTTACCCCATTTGAAGTTAATGAATCACAATGTTCCTTGTTCCACTTGTCATTTGTCCAAACAGCATAGATTACCTTTTCCCACTAGTGAACATCGAGCATTAAAACCATTTGATCTCATCCATTGTGACATATGGGGACCTTATTCCCAAATGGCATATGATGGATCAAAATACTTTCTAACAATTGTTGATGACTTTTCAAGATCCACATGGGTTTATCTAATGAACAATAAATCCCAAACCAGACCATTTATTCAATCCTTTTGTTCCCTTGTTGAAACACAATTCCAAACAAAGATTAAAGTCATTCGATCTGATAATGGCAATGAATTTGCAATGACAAATTTCTACATGCAAAAGGGCATTATACATCACAAGAGTTGTGTTGACAGCCCTCAACAAAATGGAGTTGTCGAACGAAAGCACCAACACCTTTTAAATGTTGCCCGTGCCTTAAAATTTCAATCTAATATTCCCCTCTCATTTTGGAGTGATTGTATTTTGACTGCCACATACCTCATTAACAGAACACCATCTCCCAATTTGCAAAATAAAACACCCTACGAGCTTCTTTTTCAAGCCAAACCAACTTACACTCATTTGAGAACATTCGGTTGCCTATGTTATGCCTCTACATTAAAACACAATAGGCACAAGTTTGATTCCCGAGCAAACAGGTGCATACTCCTTGGCTACCCATTTGGCATCAAAGGCTACAAGTTACTTGACTTGGAAACAAAATCTGTCTTTCACTCACGGGATGTCATCTTCTATGAACAAATTTTTCCCTATAAAAGTGCCACTGTCCCTTCTACTTCACAATCACCCTCAACACCTTCCCCAACTTCATTCCCCCCTCTCACCTGACATCAATTCAGCACCTATCCCTTCACCCCTTCCTTCTCCCACTTCCGCAAATCCTTCTGACAATACTCCTACCATCTCTCCTTCTAACATTTCTTCCTCTTCCAATCCCTCTCTTCCCGACAACAGCTCTTCACCCATTCAAACACCTCCTCGCAGATCACACAGACCAAAGCAACCTCCATCCTATCTTCAAGATTACTTCTGTCAACAGGTCATTGTGCCTACTGCTTCTCCATCTAGCTCCACGGTAACAGGTCCTTCACTTCCTATTCCTCTCTATCCATTATCTTCTGTTTTATCTCATGCCAAATTATCACCAACTCATGCTGCTTTTGCTACTTCCATTCTTTCCCATACTGAACCAAGCACCTATGCACAAGCTGTCAAAAGCTTAGACTGGCGCAAAGCCATGGACAATGAGCTTGCTGCTTTAGAATTGAACAAAACATGGGATGTCGTTGATCTGCCTATTGGAAAGAAAGCTATTGGTTCAAAATGGGTCTACAAAATCAAATACAATTCAGATGGGACAATTGAGAGACACAAGGCACGTTTAGTTGCCAAGGGTTACACCCAAGCAGAAGGGCTTGATTACCATGAAACCTTCTCCCCCGTTGCCAAACTTGTAACAGTCAAGACTTTGCTGGCTGTTTCTGCCATCAAAGGTTGGTTTCTACAACAATTTGATGTTAATAACGCCTTCCTACATGGTGACTTGGAAGAAGAAGTATATATGAAAATACCCCCTGGCTATTTAGTTCAAGGACACAACAAAGTTTGCAAGTTAAGAAAGAGCCTGTATGGCCTTAAACAGGCCTCTAGACAATGGTATGCTAAATTCTCCTCTTCATTGCTCCGATTTGGTTTTACTCAGTCCCGCGCTGATTATAGCCTTTTTACAAAAGGAGCTGGCCAATCTTTTATCGCATTACTTGTGTATGTTGATGATATCATTGTGGCCTCCAATGATCCTCATGCAATTTCTGCTCTCAAAGCCTTTCTGGCTTCCCAATTCAAAATCAAAGACCTTGGGACTCTTAAGTACTTCCTTGGTTTGGAAATAGCTCGAAACTCAACTGGCATTCAACTATGCCAAAGAAAATATGCTCTGGATATTTTGCATGATGCTGGTTTACTTGGTTGCAAGCCCAGTTTAATCCCTATGGATCCCAACCTCAAATTCAGCAAAGATGAAGGCAAGCTGCTACATGATCCCTCTGAATTTAGAAGACTCATTGGAAGGCTTCTCTACTTGACCATCACACGGCCTGATCTATCCTTTTCCGTTAATCTGCTCAGCCAATACATGAGCACTCCTCGTGTTCCCCATCTTCAGGCAGCTTACAAAATTCTCCATTATGTTAAAAAGTCACCTGGCCAAGGATTATTTTTTCCTTCATCTTCTACTTATCACCTTTCTTCCTACTGTGACTCAGATTGGGCTTCCTGCCCTGACACAAGACGGTCAACTACTGGATATTGTGTCTTTCTTGGAAAGTCCCTTATCTCCTGGAAATGCAAGAAACAAACCACCATCTCTCGCAGCTCTGCTCAAGCAGAATATAGATCCATGGCTGCTGCATCCTGTGAGCTTATTTGGTTAAAATACTTGCTTGCTGATCTCACAATTCCCCATCCTCAACCAGCTACCCTTCATTGTGATAGCAAATCTGCTCTACACATTGCCTCCAATCCCGTTTTTCATGAGAGGACCAAACACATTGAATTAGATTGTCATCTCATTTGAGATAAAATTCAAGAGGTCTGATCTCCACTACATATACACCATCACACTCCCAACTGGCTGACCTTCTCACCAAAGCACTTCATTCTCCTTTGTTTTATTCTCTCTTGCTCAAGATGGGAGTCATTGACATCCACTCTCCATCTTGCGGGGGGCTGTTAGAACCAACACAGAAGCTGCCATCACAACAGCCACGTTTTCTCACAGCTCAGCAAAGGGCAAGCAGCAGCAAGGATGATTCTGGATGATTCTAGAATAAATGAGCTGGCATTCTGTTAGAGATTTTCTGTACAAATTAGTTAGAGAATCAGAGGCATGTAAAATACTATAAATAGGAAGTTCTGTACATTGTAAAGAAAAGAGAAATACATCTATACGTAAGGCAATTTCTCTGCAACTTTCTTCTTCTCCATTTATTTCATTCTCTCTGTTTTCATACCAAGCGTTCAGTTTATTAAAACTGTTAAATATATTAAGGATGCCTCCACTGCACGACATACTCTTGAGCGTCAACATGAACAGTCTCAAGAACTGCTACTTCATTCTTGAAATTGTGTATATATCAAACATCTTTTGAACTTTCTAAATTGATGACCAAAATGACCAATTTATTGGATGTTTAACAAAAGTGGCCATTTGTCACTATAAGATATATAGAAATGGAGAGGGAAATGTTGAATTGCTCTATTGATTACGTTAAATGAGAAATGGTAGCTATAATTATCAGTTCATTCCACAAGATGCCAATTCCCGGAAAACCCCAAAAGAATTATCTGACAAGTGTGTGTAGAGAGAGCGAGCAGACCTTGAACGTAGAAGCAATCCATGTCGACGTGAGCTATGATCCTTGCATCAGAAGACTCAGGTCGTGCCACTGGCATCCTGTCTCTCTCTCTCTCTCTCCCCGTCCCTCTCGCGCTCTTGCCCTTTTCCTTTTCCTCCAATTTCAGGGGACATAAAAGGCCTGTAAACTGACGGGACGGGTCCTTCTTGGAACGGGCTGGGTTGGACTCGGCCGGATAGAAGTGGCCCAGCCTTAGGCCCCAAAGCCCAAGACTAGCCGGCCTTTTTCATATTTTTTAACAAATACTGTAACTCATTTATATGTGCAGTTCATCCTTTTATAATTAATAAATATAAAAATTTATTAATTATTAAAATTATTAATTATAAATTTTTCATAATTTCATTAATCAAAAAAAATTTCTTACATATGTATATATATATATATAAAACTTTTACTACAAAAAGAAGACATTATACGCAACTTTTTAACAATATTTCAGTCATTTATACAAAAATACATATAATATTCAAGTTAAGGTATAAAAAAACCCTTAATATCTTTATGAACTAAAGAGGTTGTATTCTTTGTACTTACTCATATCATAATTAGTAGAAAGAATTTTGATCCCATTTACTCAAGCTTATAAGAAAGAATTTGTAACTCCTTTATTTAATCTTATTTCATTAATAGAAATAATATATTTTACTTACATTACCAAAATTAACAAATATAATTATTAAAACATGTCATAAATAAAATATATATAAGTAATTTTTTCTCTCTAATAATTAATATTATAAAGGATTTTTTTGAAAAGTATATTAATTATTAAGTAATAATATTATTAATTATAAAATATAGAACCAAGTTGGTTTCTTAAAAATTTATTAATTATTAGAGATTATTCACTTATTGAATATTAATTATAAAAGAGTCAAGTGTATTGATTTTGCAACATGTATGTTGCAACGTGAATAATGTATCAAATTATTAATGTTTATTTTATTTATCTTAAAATTGTAAATTTAATAATAATAATTCAAAAGTATAGACAAAATAATAAATAAAAAAAAAGAGAAAAATATAATTGAAATAGAATGAGAAAGGAGTATGAAAATGAGAGGAAAAATTAACTAAATTTAAGTAAAGTCAACTTATTCATTTTGAATACAAAAAAAAAAATTCTAAATGAAACACATATCATGGTTAATGTAAATGCACGTTTTAGGCTGATTTTGATATATTTACTAACCACTTTGAATTTTTATGCAATTAACATATCTTAAATAAGTATAATAAATTTTTTAATTATATTAAAAATATTATACTTGATATATCATTATTCGATCCAAGTATTCAGAGCATGACACGTGTCTACAAGAAGTTCTTCACTATACAGATCACAAAAATAATTTCTGTTAGACCAATTGGCATATAGATAACAAGGACTACCGATCTGGTCATCGCCTTCCATGAACTACCGACCTTAGAATAAGGAAACATAATTCAATATGGTAACTACTGTCAAGGGATATCTTCAAATTTCTACTTTCATGACTCCTAATCTTACTCTACTTGGGAGATTTACAACCTATAAACAAAGTCATATGATACACATTCAATTCCTGTTCAATTTTTCTCTTAAATTACTATCTTTATTTCTTTACTAACTTTATCGTCAAAGCGGCTACTACCAAAGCCTTCCCAGTGACCCTCTGACCTTAAGTTCTTGACAAGTAGTTTGGGAGAAGAAGTTTTCAAACCAAGAAAGCGTAACATCACTTTGGCACTGTTTGTAGAAACGATGATCATTCTCATTATTTTACTTCAGAAACTAAACTTCTTTTTAGAAAACCAATAGCTCTAAACCTTCGTCCCAGAAGGAATCCTCAAAACCCTCAAAGTCAACCTCCTGTTGGAAGAGGAAAGGGGCAAACACCCGTTCATCTACAACAACAACTTGATCGAATTTAGCGGTAGTTTAATCAAATATAGGAACAACTCACAGCTATGTCGCAAGCTCTTGACTCCATTAGCTCAAAACTAGCAAAACAATCCTCCTCTCCCAACAAAAGTGGTTCACGGAGGACCTTAACCTCCCGCCACCATAATGAGGAGCTTCCCAATGCGCAGCCGATGCACCCCCATGGTACCGCCCACATCGAGACTGATCCCCAATCATCAACAACTTTTACAAGAGGGATACCACCATTCCGTCCTACCATACATTATCAAAGTAGGACGAAAATACCAATCCCAATAACCTCTGGAGCCAATCCAACGCACCAAGGACTTCAGCCTCCTGAAGTCTCGCGTCCACCAATCTTAGGAGAGAAACATCTTTCTATTACTGCAAGACTGAATCCCTCTATGAATCCAGGACTCGGAGACATGGGAAAAGACTAACAACGGGCGCCAACGGCGTAATAGATTGTGTCTAGGGCCCTTCAGAAGGTAAAAGAGATAACTGATTCCCAAAATCAGACGATCACGATCAAGAGGTTTCACGTCCTTCTAGAACAAGATGAGTTGAGCAAATTTCTCAGTAAGTTCTCAGTGCCATTCATTCCTCCTGTAATGATGGAAGAATGATTGAAGAAGTTTATTGTTCCAAAATTTACTTTTTACGACGGGTTTAAAGACCCTAGCAACCACCTATCACACTATCAATACATAATGCCTCTAAACGGGGCTACCGACGCCTTTATGTGCCGAACTTGTGTAACCAATCTGAAGGGTACTACACTTAAATGGTTTCATAACCTCCCTCAAAACTCGATCAACAATTTTTATGAACTTAACATGTTATTTCTTAAACGCTTTTTAACAAGTAAAAAGTTAAGAAATGGGCCAAAGTTCTTGTTGACTATTAAGAAAACGAAGGGAGAATCACTACGAGAGTACGTAGCTCATTTCAATACCATGCCCTTGCACTTAAAGAAGAGACCCTCAAAATAGTAATTACAGTACCTTCGTAAAGAGAAAGACTCTCCCACTCTAGATTTTCGTAATGCCAAGGAATGCCCTTCCGAAATTGAGGAACCATTAAGTCCCAAAGGAAGGGATAACATGGTCAAGTCAATAAAGGAGGCCATCAAAGTACTAGTCAGTTCCGAAGAAGAAGGAAATATTTGCAAATTGGCTCGATTTTGTCTACCTTAGAGCAAGAAGAGATTGTTAAATTCTTGAAAATTAGCCTCTTGGTATTTGCTTGGGAGACTAGAGACATGGAGGGAATAGATAATGACTTCATCTCTTACAAGTTAATGACAGATCCAGACCACCCATAAGACAGAAAATGATGATGATCATTAACGAAGAAGTCCAGAGGTTACTTGATGCTGGAATGATAAAGGAGATATTATACCTCAAATGGCTCGCCAATACAGTCATTGCAAAGAATAAGAACGTCAAATGGAGAGTCTGTGTCGACTATACCAACCTCAATAAAGCTTGTCCTAAGGATAACTTCCCTCTCCCTAGAATTGATCAACTCGTAGATGCTACTGCAGATCATAAACTCATGAGCTTCATGGATGCTTACTCTGGGTACAATTAGATCCAAATGTATCATTCACACTAGGAGAAAACAACTTTCATATCAAAACGAGGACTCTATTGTTATAGAGTGATGCCATTCGGTCTAAAAAATGCTGGAGAGACATATCAAAGGCTTGTGAACAAAATGTTTAACCTATAGATCGGAGATAAAATGGAAGTCTACATTGACGATATGCTCATCAAAAATGTTTGGAAGGCAGACCACATCCAACACTTATCCCAAACATTCAACATTCTAAAGAAACACAGAATGAAACTTAACCCATCAAAGTGTACCTTTGGGACTACAAAGGAAAAATTCTTGGGATTCTTGTTCTCCCAAAGGGGAATTAAAGTAAATCTTACCCAAATCAAGGCTTTGATTGATCTAGAATCCCCCAAAACTAATAAAGATATTCAAGGGCTAAATGGCCGGATAACAATACTTAATAGGTTTATCTCTAAATCCACGGATCGTTGCCTTCTGTTCTGTAAAGCCTTGAGGGGGAGTAAGGCCCTAGAATGGACCTCTGAGTGTGAAGAAGCCTTCCAACAACTCAAGGAATGCTTAGCCTTTCCCGATCTCCTCTCAAAACCAATACAAGGGAAAAAACTGCTCCTATATTTGGTCGTATCAAAAAGTGCGATCAGCTCTACCTTAATTAGGGAAGAAAAATGAGTTTAGAGGCCTATCTTTTATGTTAGCAAAGCACTCTTGTACACCAAAATAAGGTATTTCAAAATAGAAAAATTGGCTTTAGTCTTAGTGATATCTGTTTAGAGGCTTAGGCCATATTTCCAAGCTCATCCCATTGTAATTTTCACATCTTATCCTCTAAAATCAGTCATTCACAAACCTAAAGTTTCTGGACGATTGGTTAAATAGTCAATAGAGTTACGAGAGTTTGACATATATTGTCAAAACCCGAAACCCACCCTATGTAGATTTGAGATTGCAGGGCTGACCCTCTGGCCATCCCTACATTTTTTTTCTTTTAACTGTATCAATGATAACAATGTAAAATTAAATAATTAAACAGCAAAAGTCATAATAAGGTTTTATATATTAAAAAAAGAGAACCAACATTTACATCACCCTTAGGGTGTGGATACATGGGAGAGCTAAGACCGTACTAATCATTTTCTATTACATTTCAAAAATGTCCACTATAGCTTGCAAGCTCCTATTGTCTGCTTGCAACGTCCCTTCCTGAAATAAATATATAAATCTAAATGAGCTAATTTAGCTCAGTAAGTAAATTCCCTTTACTCTGCCATGGGTCAGGGTCAGTATAGAAAATAACATAATCCAAGATAAGCAAGGATATGATAACATGATAGTCAGTCAAAAAATAGAACGTCACAATAGCCAATCAAGGGGTAAAATGTCATAATAGCCAATCAAGATAATAGAATATCATAATAGTCAATCAAGAATAAGTAAATATCAAATGAAACAAGGTACATGAGATCATCAATAGGAATCTGGCCAAAACAATAGTTATACTACCACAATCAATAGATAACCAATCAATCGTAAGTCAATGATAAGCTTTCAAACATATGATCATTCATGGGAAAATATGATCATTCAAACATTTTTTATGTACATTCTGTTCAAAGCTTGGCACACCCCCGTCTTCTAGGACCCGACATACCCTCAATTAAGAGTACTCACCCAAGTCCACTCCCCCTTCGAACTACTGGATAACATTAGAGCTCTATATATATCATGTCCTTCGTGGACTGCCACATCTATCCACAACTAAGGTTCCAAAGGAGGGGTTTGCTGGTCTGACAGCGCCCTTCCGCGTCTGGGTCCAGCCTCGCCCGAACCAGTGAATAACCTTGTGAACTTTGACCTGTAGGTCCAGTAAAAGCATCAGATGGACATTGTGACTGAGCATAACTCCAGGGTACTCGTAATATATCATAATCATCATAATTCTACGAAGAGTATATATGTGAAATATCACTTTTCTCAGTAATGAAAACATAACAGTTGGCCTTTCAAGGCATGGTACTAAGTGTACAATCAATCATGATCAAGATATAGCAATCAAATTCTAAATAATTTCCACAAGATAGAACAAGTATCAAATGATAGAATCAATAAACATCAAGTACGTATTTTCACAAGACAAAACAAGTATAAATTTGTGAAATCAATAAACATCAGGTACATATTTCCACAAGATAGGACAAGTATCAAATTATGGAATCAATCAACATCAGGTACATATTTCCATAAGATAGGACAAGTATCAAATTGTGGAATCAATCAATATCAGATATGTATAGGAGTACAAAATTGGTAGTATAAAGGAATAACTTTGTGACATGGCTAGAAACAACCACATGCAAGAGTTCGGGATTTTACATACCTTTAACACAGTTCGTTCTCTTTCATAAATTAGATCACTTTTCCTTTCCCTTTTGAAGTTCCTATAAATCAGTAAATATTCCTTAATTTAATGTTACTTATAGTCTGACCCTTAAAACTAGTCAATTTCATACATTAACATTTTAAGTATCTTATTTGGTAAAACGGACTCTACTATTGAGTTCGGAATGTCAAAGAAAATCGGTTTAGGCTTTTACGGATCTCAATTTGCCTTCGGCATCACTAGGGGCGAAATGGTAATTTTGTACTTTTACGTGTCTTAATTTTTCGGGACCCCTCTCGTAAAACAAACCCCGTCATTAGGTTCAGAATGCCCAAAATAATAAAGTTACACTATCCTTTTAATTTATTTGGGTAACAGGACTAATTACAATAATTAAATTAATTTAATTACTTAATATAATATTATATATTATATATTATATTTCACAAATATAAACACGTGTGCCTCAGTGGCACGGTGGACAACATATGGGACTTAAGTCTTACACGTGTGGGGGTCTCAGGTTCGAACTTTAGGGGCAACATCCCCTTTTTATTTTTCTGATTTCCTTAAAACCAAACGGTGGACAAGACCTAATCCATGGATAGGCTATCCCCTATACTAAACAAGGTTATTAGATTAATTAATTAACCTTATAACCAAACACCCTAGTTATATTTTAAATTAAATCCCCAAAATTGTGCCGTCAACTCACCCATTATGCAGTTGGGCGGGTTCAGACTGAAACCCGAAACTGACCCGACCCAGACACCACCCAACAATCCTTCTTCTCTAGTGACACCTACGGTGTCTTCTCAGGCACCATCAAACTATTTTCGGTGAGATTTCAACCCATTTCAATGGGGTTTGAATCTTCTTCTCGTAAGGATGTCATCTATGGTTTCCAAATGTTCATTTAATGATTTATCATCTTCAAAATAGAGATGTACAGGTCGGCTCCGGCGACCCTTCATTTTTTCGACAACATACAGTTCTTCTATTTCGTGGCTTTCTGCCACTCTATTTTGCCCCAAATTTTCACTACAAGCTCCTAGGAGCCTAGGGAACACCTTCTCGATCCTAAACTTGACAATGCAACCATTTTACATTGGTTTAATTTCTCTCTCCAAATCTGAAACTCACTGTTTTCTCAGTGATTTTCAACCATTTTAGTTATTTAAATTGCCACATGGTCCATTTTTCATGCTCTTTTGAGCTATGTAAATGGTTTCAAGTTTACAAGGCTTTAAACCAAAAACCCAGTTTCTCTCATATTCAGGTTTAGGGTTTTTCACTACTTTCTGGGTCTATCCGACCCTATGTATTTTCCTCATTTTTTATCCATCAATTATAAAGTATATACATACATTCCTAGGCTATAAAAATTAAGCTAAAAACTTTGAAGAAATTCTAGAAAACTTACATTTTCTGTTATAGCAACTCAATTCTCCTTAGCCTCTTCATTTTTTCCCTTCCTTTCCTTCTTCTTCTTTCTTATTTTTCTATCTTCCTAAAGCATGCATTGCATGCATATATATATATATATATATATATATATATATAGGCAACTTCTCCCACTACCTTTCTTCTCTTTTTCTTTCTCTCTCCTCTATTTCTGATATATTCTTTTCTTTTCTTTTTCCTTTCCTTTTCTTTTCTTTTTGTTTTACTTGCCTGATATTTTATATATTATATATATATGTTAACCAATACATACTTACTCACACACACCTACACACACAGAGCCGACATGCACACACACATGTATATATATATATCCTGCACACGCACACACTTACCATATATATATATACACATTATACCGCACACATACACATCACATGTATATATATTACACACATTACTGCACACACACATATGTAATAAACACACCTCACATATATACACACATTTATACATACACTGTACACACATATTTACATATGTATATTCACACCTATATATATATCACATATATATACATATACTGTTCATATATATATATATATATATATATATATATATATACCTCATCATGTATGTGTGCATACAAGTGTATATACGTGTACATATGTGTTATATACATTCATTACTGTGTACACGTATTTATTCGAACACTCAGGGTTTTTCGAAGCTTAACTGGACTATAGATTCAATCTCGAAAAATGAACCCTAATAATGTCTTCTACAGATTCATTTCTGGCAAGGAACTTAGCCCGTAAGACACATTCATCCTAACATTTCGATATTTACATTAATTCACTCGGTTGAATTTGGGTCGGGGTATTACATATATTATGTTCCACAAACTGCTATCAAAGCTCAAACATTGGCATAATTCATAGTTGAATTCACTGGAGGACAACATTTAAAAGCTCAAACCCCTGCAGACACTTCAGCATAGCTACTTTACACAGATGGTTCTTCTACGGATAAGGACTCCGGAGTAAGATTAATACTTCAGTCCCCTAGAGGGATCATAACTAAAAGAGCCGTTAGCTTGAGATTTAGAGCCTCAAACAATGAAGCAGAGTATGAAGCACTTATCCCTAGATTGAAGTTAGCTTTGGAATGTGAAGCTTTAAACCTCAAAGTATTTTCTGACTCTCAACTTGTAGTCATTTAAGTCATTGAGGAATATTTGGCCAAAAATAACAGAACGATGAGATATTCAAAGCTGGTGGAGTTATTAAAGAAATATTTTCTCAAATTCACTATTTAGAAGATTAAAAAAAATTAAAACTCCAGAGCTGACGCACTGGAAAATATGCCCTCTCACTTGAGGCCAGAAAATGATTCTACGGTGAAAATATCTTACCAATCAAGTACTGAGCATTGAGATGCCACATGCTGTCCAGGTTTCAAAACAATCTCTTAATTGGATGACCCCTTATTATCAAATTCCTAACAGATGGACTACTTCTAGAAGATAAAAATTAGGCCAGAAGGGTCCCTGTTGTGCTCGGCTCTAGAAGAAGTTCAATACATCTTAGTTGAAATACACGAGTGGATATGCGGCAACCACAATGGTGGGAGGAGCATTGGCCACTAAGTTCTGACTCAAGGCTACTACTAGCCTAATATGTTGAAGCAAGTTACAAAACATGTTTGGAAGTGTGATAAATGCCAACATTTTGCTTCCTACCAACACCAACCTCAACATGAGCTCATCCCCATCGCCAGTCCTTGGCCCATTTCCCAGTGAGGAATTGACATCGCAGGGCCACTACCAAAGGCCTCTCAAAACAGAAGATTTCTACTAGTCATCATTAACTACTTCTCAAAATAGGCAAAAGCATAACCCTTAACTAACATCATAGAGGTGGAGGTGAAGAACATCACTTTGAAAAATGTTGTATGCAAGTTCGACATCCCCAAAGTCATTATTTCAAATAATGGAACACAATTTACAAGAAAGCTATTCAGGAAATTCTGCAAGGATCTTCATATTAGTCACCATTTCTTCTCTTCAGGACATCTTTAGGCTAATGGGCAAGCTGAGGTCACCAACCGTACGATTCTGGAAGTCATAAAGAGGAGGTTAGAAGAGGCCAAGGGGAAACGGGCCGAAGAGCTCCCTAGGGTTCTCTAGGCCTACCGAACTATTAGGAGAACTCCAATTATAGTGACACTATTTTCACTCGCTTATGGGATCGAGACAATCATTCCTGTTGAGATCAGTATGCCGACCCTTAAAATATACCTTTTTGATCAAGAAATCAATAATCAGAAACTCATAGAAAATCTCGATCTTCTAGAAGAAAAATGCGAACAAGCACAGATCAAGATTGAAGCTTACCAATAAAGGATCGCCAAATACTTCAACAAAGGGTTAAAACCTATTAATTTTCAGTTTGGAGATCTCATCCTAAGAAGAATGTTCCCAAATACAAAAGATCCCATTATGGGGAAACTTTCCTCTAATTGGGAGGGGCCCTATAAAGTAACCAAGATTGAAAAATTTGGCTGGAGATTTGTACCCAGGCCTTGGAATATTGAGCACCTATGCAAGTGTTATCAATAAAAAATGACTCAAGAATTTTATCCATTTCAGTGTTTGTTAAATGTACAAACGCCTAAAAACCTTGTATTCTACTATAAATGTTACATGTCTGGTCCATTTACTATTGCGACGTTGCCACCTATGTACAGACCCCTAAAAACCTTGTATTTCACTACAAATGTTAGAAGTCTGGTCCATTTACTATTGCGGCATTGCCACCAGATCCCTAAAAACCTTGAATTTTACCACAAGTGTTACATGTCTATATCCCTACCATTGCGACGTTGCCTCCAGACCTCTAAAAACCTTATATTTCACTATATAAGTGTTACAGGTCTGTATGCCTATCATTGCAACGTTGCCACCAGACCCCTAAAAATCTTGTATTTCGCTACAAGTGTTATAGGTCTGTATGCTTGTCATTGCGGCGTTGCCACCAAACCACTAAAAACAACCTTATTTTTTATAAGTATTATAGGTCTGTATATTCTATTATTCACATCCCTAAAAAACCTTATATGTTATAAGTGTTATGGGTCTCTTAAAAACTTGTACCTTTACAAAGTACCGCTGGCCTAAATATTGGAAATATTATTTGAAACTAAAAAAAAAATCAACAAAACCAACAGAAGTTCTGAAATGATCAATTTTATATATTAAAATCCCAAAAAGTAAGAGGGATACAAGTAGGAAAGCAAAATATACAAAAAGTTCCTATAAAACTACTTTTCTACAAGATTGGTAGTCTTATTAGTTTAGTTTGAAGAGGGTCAGGAACCGGCTCTTCCTCATCATTAGCTTCAAGAGCTTCTATCTCAATTTGGGACACTGGGATGTCATTCAAACTAATCAGGTTCAAATCGGGGTACATCTTCCGAATTTTCTTCTAGAAGGTTCTATACCCATGCTTAATAAGCTCCCCCCAAGCTCTTGAACTTCGGCCTTCAAGTCCCTCTCTGTCTGGACTTTTGTAGCCTCAACACTGTCGTGAAGTTTCATGGCAGCAATAACTTTAAAATCAGCAAACTTCTTTTTCCAACCCTTCAGTTCCAAAGTCAGAGCATTATTCTCTGACTTTTGGATCGCAAAAGCGTTTGTTGCCTCCTTTAGCTTTCCTTCTGAAGCAATAACTGCGGATTGGGTAGACCCAAGTTGAAGCCTAACCCCGTCAATCTCAGAATAAAGAGCGTCAATTTGTTCTGAGTCTTTAGGGCAATCCATTATTGTAACACCCCGACCCCGTGAAATTAATAATTAATTAATTATTATTAATTAATACCGACTTACAGAATGATTTAGGGAATTAATCAAAATCCCGACGGTCGCCATAGACCGATTAAATAAAGAAAATGTCTGGAGGGAAGGGTACTTTACCCGAACCCAAATTACTGATTAAATCGATAAAATAATGCCGTTTTAACACCAACGGAACCCGAATTAGCTAACCCGAAAAATCCCGAATGTTTAATAAATGACATGGAACCTCTGACACTGAAGCGAACTGAATTATGAAGCTCTCGGAAGAAACCGCATCGAAAAAGGAGCTACAGAATGAAAGTTATGTAGCAAACATTGAAAATTGAATTACTGTGCAACCAAACGTGGCCTTAACCGAAAATATGGAAAAAAATGGCCAAATGGGAGGCCAAGGGAATTGAACCCTTGACCTTTGAATAAAAAGAAACCTCATCCAAAAATTACCAACTGGGCTACTATTATCTTTGTGTCCATATATACAACAAAAATGTATATAACACTGAATTATCCTAATCTGCCACCAAAACTGGCCAATGGCCATCCATGCAACACCACACCCTTGCATCACCCCTATGCTCCCTAGCTCATCATCACCCTACTTCAACCATGATGACCTCTCCTCCAACCAAAATACATGCAGATTTATCATGAGGTTGGGAGGTGTATTGAACAAGGAAAATCTGATTTTATTTTCATATCTCCATATAGGCATTGGAGGGAAAAGAACAGACTTGTAAAAGAAATCCTGTAAACTGATATCTCTAGAGAGAGAACCTTAGAGTGAGTGCATGTTGGTTTGGCCATTTGAGGGAGCAAAGGAAGGGAGCTAAGGTCTGGAAGTGCACAAGATGGGAGATGACTGCATTCTGAAAGGCCAAGGGAACTGGACTACACCTGTGGGTGCCTGAACCAAGCCATGAGGAAGGCCACTGCTTGAGAGGTAAATACCTCAAAACTGCTAAATTGCTAAATTTTTCTATTTGGGTTATTGGTATTTCTCCGATGGTTTTTAAATCATATGGACTGCGTAAATTAGTTACTGTGAGACCTTAGCATTATTATGAATCAATTGGGAGGGTCGAATAGGGCTGAAACCCAAAAAACTATAACAAAACCGCCATTAACAACCTTGAGTAGCAGGTCTGAAATGACCTCAACCGAACTGATTTCCAATGGTCTAGAACTAATCTAGACACGAAGAGGGTTTAGAATATCGCCACCCGCGACCCCAACACTTGGGTATAAGCCCTCAAAACCGAAGCTATTGCTTTCGGCCATGGAACCCGAACCTTATAATAGACGCCTAAACTGAAATTGATGAATGGGATGTTTATCCCTATAGACATACGGTCACAAAGAGCCAAACCTCGTGCGATTTGGTTGAGAAATGAGACTGTATGACCGAACGGTGTCTCCCCACGATAGTCGGCCAAACAGCACCCCATGCATGGCTTCGACCCATAAAATCGATGCCAAAGCGTTGGCATGACATCCAAAAAATGTTTGAAACCAAAATAGGCCGAAAGCCGTGTTTGAAACTCCACGAAATGGAGAAAACCGCAACTGCAAATTAGGGCAACGGACGGGGGAGAGATGGAGTCGACTCGCCAACTCGTTCAGGTTGGGCCGAGTTGACTCGGACACGTGCCGAGGCACGGGCGTGCCACCCCTTTAATAGAACGGCACCGTTTGGCTAAACTGAGGTGTTTTAAAAATTAAATTCGGACTGTTTGGTTCCATGGTTAACGAATTAAAATTGGGAACTAGATAACCGTGGATAGGGGCCAAATTGGGGATAGAGGGGACATGTAATTCCGGTTCTCTGGCCTAACTGAACCGGTTGGTTTTGGAGGTTTTGGACTGGTTCAATCTTTGAACCCAAAAACCAAAGGGTTTGAACCCCTAATTTATAAAATTATGTTTTGACCCCTGTAAGTTCCTGAAATTACGGATTTGTCCCCACTGTTTAACAGAATCCTACTGTGGCCCTGAATTTTGAGAAATTGTTCAATTAAGCCCCTGACAAATTAATTAAATAATAAAATAATTATTTTGTTATTTTATTAATTAGGTAAAATTACGATTTTACCCCTGGACATTTAATATGTCAAACGGAGTCCAAATAAATTAAATAAATAGTGTATTTTCACTATGTTGAACATTCTGGACTCAATGGTACAGTCCAAATTGGAAAATTATGTATCGAAAAATACAGACCTGTAAGTGATAAATTACTGTACTGCCCCTAATGGCACCAGACCCAAATAAAAATAAAAGACAGTCTATTTTGACTATGTCGGGCGTTCTGAACTCAACGGTGAGGTCCGTTTAATGAACCGAAGTCCCGAAAAATACAGACACATAAAGTGTAAATGACCGTACTGCCCCTAATAATTCCTAGGGTCAATTAAACATAACAGATAGTCCAACTTAATTATGTCGGACACTCTGGACCCAATGGTAAGGTCCATTTTATGAACCGGAGTCCTGAACAATTTGGTTACACGACATGTGAAATTACCAAATTACCCCTGATACTGTACGAAGCCCAAATGAAGCCCGATTGGAACGAAACTGATACCGATAGAAACCCGAACACTGGTGAAACTATATACCCGAATAAATGACGAACCGGGGTCAGAATCTTATAAAACATAAAATGACCAAAATACCCCTAAGCACAGTAAGTGCAAAGTAGAGGTCAAATAAAGGTCAAACTGATCTGATAAATTATCATAAGGATACTTATGAACACTGAAGGGCTAAATAAGACTCCGGAACAGTTAACGCGTAAAACGAGAAACGACTAATGTGTCCCGATGACCAAAAGCAGATACCAAACGAAGTCCAAAGGACTTAGAAAATTATGTACAAGATATTTGGGACATTCTGAGGACCATGATAAGGTCCGGGTAAGAATGGCAAAATTACCCTTTTACCCCTAAGGCTAAATAAGCACCTAACTGATAGCAATTTAAGTCTAAAAGATTTAGAACTTCATATATAGGATATATGGGATATTCCGAGGACCACGACTGGGTCCGGGACAAGAATGGCAAAATTACCATTTTGCCCCTATCGCTAAAATAAGAACCTAACTGATACTGACTGGAGTCCAAAAGACGTATAACTTTATATTTAAGATATAAAGACCATTCTGAGGACCTTGACAGGGGTCCGGGGCAAAAGTGACAAATGACCGTTTTGCCCTAAGACTGAATAAGTAACCGACTGATAACGATTGAAGTCTAATAACTTAGGTTATAATCCTGATGACTGCTAAGCCTAATTTAGGAATAAAATAGCCCCGGATGAAACCCGATAAGAGGGCGATAGGCTACTAGGTTATCTTAGGTAATCCGATAGACACCTAAGATGACGAATAAGACCTGAATGGATAAATTCTGATCTGTTTGTGATTAATGATGATTGTTCAGGATATACATGGTGATGCCTGACGTACTTGGAGGTTATCAGATTGTTTGTGCAAGGAGATAACCATAACAGTTTGTGAGTAACCCTGACTCCTGAATTGGTGTATAAGCACACCGTCTAGTTACTGTATTTTAAATACTGTACTGTACTATTTTACCTGATACACTGATTTCATGCCCTTATTCAAATGCATGATTTTTACTGTCTGATTCCTTTGTTCTGTACTGCAATAAACCTATCACTGTTTTTACTGAAAGAACAACTGACTCTTGGTACCACTTCAGTCTTGAGCACTACATGAGCATACCGCACTGTTTAATCTGTGCATACTGTACTGTTTATTCTGTTATACTGTTCTGCTCTGCTCATTACTGATCTGTTCTGTTACTCTGATGTTTTAACTGATCTGTTCAGTTACTCTGATGTTTTAACTGATCTGTTCTGTTACTCTGATGTTTTAACTGTGCTATTGTTTTTAATACTGTTTCAAATGAACGTGTTTAACTATCTGTTATGTTTGATCTGTTCTGTTCTGTTCCGCTCAACACTGACATGTTCTGTTTGATCTGTCCTGACCTGTTCTGTTTGATCTGTCTGACCTGTTCTGTTTGATCTGTCTGACCTGTTTTGTCCTGACCTGTTCCGTTTGATCTGTCTAATCTGTTCCGTCCTGATCCGTCCTGATTTGTTATGTCTGATCTGTTCCGTCCTGATCCGTCCTGATTTGTTATGTCTGATCTGTTCCGTCCTGATCCGTCCTGATTTGTTATGTCTGATCTGTTCCGTCCTGATCTGTCCTGATTTGTTATGTCTGATCTGTTCCGTCCTGATCCGTCCTGATTTGTTATGTCTGATCTATTCTGTCCTGATCCGTCCTGATTGATATTGTACCAGTTTGTTCCGTCCTGTTCAATTTCGATATGTCTTGATCTGATTGATGTATTGTTCCGTTTTGTTCCGACATGTTCAGTTTCGATATGTCTTGATCTGATTGATGTATTGTTTCGTTTTGTTCCAGTCATGTTCAGTTCCGATATGACTTGTCCTGATTGATATTGATTCGTTTGTTTTCTTCATGTTCAGTTCCGATATGACTTGTCCTGATTGATATTGTTTCATTTGTTTCCGTCATGTTCAGTTCCGATATGACTTGTCCTGATTGATATTGTTTCGTTTGTTTCCGTCATGTTCAGTTCCGATATGACTTGTCCTGATTGATATTGTTTCGTTTGCTTCCGTCATGTTCAGTTCCGATATGACTTGTCCTGATTGATATTGTTTTGTTTGCTTCCGTCATGTTCAGTTCTGATATGACTCGTCCTGATTGATATTGTTTCGTTTTGTTCCAGTTGATGATATACTTATATCCTTGATTGATATACTATTTCCACCCAGTTCTGTCTTGTTTCATCCCGTTGATGATATACCTGTATCTCTGGTTGACATATTGTTTCCGCTCCGTTCTGTTATGTTCCATTTTGTTTTATTCTGATTTGTCAAGTTTTATTCCGTTCTGTTCGGTTATGACTTGTTATGTTCTGTTCCATTCCGTTCTATTATGTTTTATTGTGACCCGTTCTGACCTGTTCTATTTCGACCGTTCTATTCTGACCTGTTTGTCTCTGATTGATATATTGGCATCATTTACTATTCTGTTCTGACTTGTTGTGCTTTGCTTCATCCTGTTCTGATTTGTTATGTCTTGCTCTGCTCGGTTCTGCTCCGTCCTGACCTGTTATGTTCTGTCTGTCCCGATCTCTTGTTTTATTTTGTTCAGTCCTGCTTTATTCTACTGAAACTGCATTTAAAGTAGATTCATGAAACTGCTATTTTAGAAACAACTGAACTACCCTTGTGCTTTGTAAACAACAATGGTTTGAAACCCATGACAGGGAACCTGTGTTACTCATTGGGCTTTTCGAAGCTCACCCCATTCCCTAACATTTTTCAGGAACGATATCTATTGGATCTGATGGCACTAATCTGTGGAGACTGGATTATTGAGGATTGAATCTATTTAATCGGGTGAGTGATGTACTATGACTGACTTGACTGATATGTACTGAATACTGATATGGCTCATGGATTTAAAAGGTACTCTAGAGATTATAGTTCTGCTCTGTTGTTATATGTCGGATTATAGATATGCTCTGAGGTTGAGTTGTTAGTAGTTGGATTTTAGACTTGCTCTGTGTGATACATATCCTATGGTGGATACATGAGTTGCATTCCCGTGATAAAAAGAAAAAAAAAAGAAAAGTTTTAAATTCCGCTGCATCTGACCCTACAGTCGGAGTGCAATTCACTAAAAAGTTCAGAAATTGCCTTCGGTTGGTCGCGTGGCGGCTAACTGGCATCACGTCCTCGACATCCGCGTAGGGTGGGGTTCGGGATGTGACAATTATAGCTGCCAGTCCATGAACAACCGACAAGGGTGCGAACAAAAGTCAATACCAAGAACAATTTTTTTTAAAAAAGAACAAAGAAAAGAAATAAGTAGAGGAACTTACCTTATATGGATAGCCATCAAATCTTTGGCTATTCTCTTGGGCTTCAGCCCGGTGTATTTACTGGGACCTGCGCCCAAGAATCTTTGAAGGCTATCTTTACGGCACTTGGGCTAGAGTCCTCAAGTGCTGGAGGGGTAGCACCCAATTTTCCTTTCCCCTTTTTTTGTTGTTGTACTAGAGGGGTAGGGAGGGGGAGAACCTCCCAAGTTGGTGAATGGGCTAATTCTTCTAAGACCGTCTGTCACGACTCGAGACCAACCCTATGCTGATCTCGTGTCGCGATGCCCGGTCCGACGCTGCTTGTCGAACTAAGGGTCTCAACTTGCTACACAATCAGTGCTACTAACATACACCAACTAATATGCGAAAGACTTAAACAAATAAATAATAAAAGTTGCATGTAATATATTTAATGTTCTTAAAATGTGAAATACAAAATTTTTTGATACAACTGTTCATCCCCAAGACGTGGATAACATGGGAGAGTTATAAGACTATTTGTACTAAATATTACACTGTAACTTTAAAAGAATGTCCACTGCTATCTAGCTGACTGCTACTGCTCTTCTACAGCTTCTTTTCCTGAAAGGGTTGGTAAGTTTGGGGTGAGCTAACTTAAGCTCAGTAAGTAATTCTCCTTTGCTCTGCCATGTATATAAGAATATAGAAAGCATTATCCATAAAAGAACTAGGATAAATGCAGATGTGTTAGCCAGTTAATGAATATAGAACTCAATATCAGATGATAGAAACTCAAATGATAAAGCAATAAAATCTGTCTGATAATATAATCATACTGCTACAGTCATGAGCTGTCTCAAGTATAATCATATGCACTCAAATAAAAGCTGAGAAATCTCATGATCATCCACAATGATATAATATGATCAAGCTATGATAATCAATAAATGATAGTGATATCAAAACTAGTTGATGCACTCGGCTGGGACCCGAAAATTCCCCTGAGCTCGTATTCAGTTCCGTTCGGTTGTATGAATATTCAGTTCCTTTTGGCTGTATGAATATCCAGTTCCAATTGGCTGTATGAATACTGCTCTGTATACAATGTGAACTGTTTCTGTAATTTGTTATGCACCATGCCTTTCATGACCACGTGTAGATGTGCGTCATATCTCGCATGACAATGTAACTGGTGTTCCCTTTTGGAACCTAGATCCGAAGGTCATAACTAGCATCAGATGGAGATGTGACTGAGCACAAATCCGGCACTAACAATATATCATGATCATGCTACTTCCACGAAGAGTATAAATGTGGAACATAACTGTTCTTAGCAATAAGAATATAACTATTGTCCCCCCCTTGGGACTATAGTAATCTAGGTTGCTAAGAATATAACAGGTTGGCCCTTTTTGGCCCTGGGTATAAGTATATAATGAATCTGTGCACAAGTGTACAAAGTCATGATCGAGATATAAATAGAAATCAATAAATGCTTCCCACATGATAGGGCAATATCAATGTGGCTTAACAATTCTAGTATGTATGGAATACAACAAGTGATTTATGAAAAACTGTTGACATGGCTTGGAATGTAACACATGTAGAGATCAGAGATTACTTTCCTGATCAACCCGCCTTCTTCTGTCTCTTAGTATTCCTATGATTCAGGAACTTAATCTCAGTCTATAGTTATATGAATTATACTATTCATCAAATTTTATATCTCTTTACTTTTGATATCTTTTTTACTAAAATAAACTCTACTATTGAATCTGGAATGTCGAACAAATTCGGTTTAGGCTTTCGCGGGCAATTCAGACTTCTGTACTAAAAAGGGCAAAACGGTCATTTTACACTTTTACGGTTTCTTATTTCTCAAGACCTCTTTTTGCAAATCAGACTCTACGGTTGAGTCTAGAACGCTCGAAATAATAAAAATTCACTATCCTTTTAATTTTTTCGGAATTCGTTTGACTACGTTTCAACTTAGGGTCATTTTGGTAATTTCCCCTCTTAAATTATTTAAATTAAATATTATTTTATTACTTGAGTCAATTCATAATTAATCATAATTTCTGGGCACAATTATAATCTCACAAGGTTCTATTCTAATTGAAATAACTAACAATAATTAATTCTAACCTTGTCGGGTTGTAGTCGCGTCTCACAAGTTTCCAATCATGTCTTGCTCCGGCCTCCAACTGGTTAGCTTCCTACCTAGGCCATCACTAAAACTCAGCCAGAACCACCACCTGCATAGTTGACTGTCATGGCAACTATAACTTACACAAATTCCTTCACCAATACCAGCTACTGAATTTCAGATATTGGGCCACAATCACGTAACATCAAATCCCTCCAACCTTCCATAGCTTTAAATCTAATCTCAGTTCAGCAAAAACTGCCCCTTTATATCATACTATCACATGGTTATCATATAGGTGAGGTAGCTTCCTAAAGAACAGGGGTTATCAAACCACTATTAATTTGCCACAGCAACAGAAATGTTTATAATGCTAATATAGGTAAAAGTTTTCCCATCTCTACAGCTCCTGCTGCAATTGCCGTATATATATATATATATATGTGTGTGTGTGTGTGTATATATATATATATATATAATGGAACAGATTAAATAGTGGTTGCCAATTTATAGTGGAAATGCAACTACAAAAAATTTTGCATTGCATCCTCTTCCAATCCATCCGGTACTAGCCACTGCCGCAACCAATCTTGCAACAGCAACTCTTGCTGCTACTGCGGCTGTACCTACATCAGCCTTACTCCAGGGCACTGCCTCAAGGTACCTTAAGCAAGATAGGATTCACACAACAACCACTTCACAGCCGCTAACATTTCCTCACCTGCTATTACTACCTCTCTCAATTTTTCCAGGTCTGGTGCATCAGGTTTTGCAGCAGCTCAAACTGCTTGATGCTGCCTAACATTCCTTCTCACTGCTTAGTTCCCTTTGCAGCAACTACTTCTAACAAAGACCTTCATCTGATCATCCTTTGCCACCAAAACACCTACCACACATTGCAGCACACGCTGCACCTGCTGTAGCGCTGCTGCTGCTGTTACGTCTCTTCCTTCTCTCTTATCCTCTCTTTTTTCTCTAAATTTTCCTGCTGGACCGCCACAAACACCCATATATAAATATATATTTTTATCTACTGCTGTCACTACACATGCACCCTACACAACACACATATATATATAATATATTTTTGTTGCTTTCCTGCACTCTACCTGTACACACATATATATGCACACCTATTCACCACTATTCTGCTCTACACTTGCGGCACCGCCACACACAAACATATATATATATATATATATATATATAATTGTTTCCCTGTTGTAATGCTACAACCACACACATATACATATATGCATACACTGATCCTTGTTGTACACTACTTGCACCCTATACCTACTACGCCACTTTTCTCTTTGTTCTTCTCCCCCCCTTTTTTTTCTCAATTCTTATCCTGTTGCACCGCCCCCACATGCCCCTTTTATTGACTTTCTTTCCCTCCTCTTTTTCTTTTGTGTTTCTTTCCATTTTTTCCTACTCATTGTCTCACTTGAGACATTATATATATATATATATATTATATGTATATTGTATAAATATCACACACGCACATCACTTACCTTGCTGACACCCTTTCCCTTTCCTTTTCTATTCTTTATTTTTCTCTTTTCTTTTACTTGCATGCCTTTGCATGCTTTTATATATATATATATATACACATTTATACTAGTACATATATTTATAAAATACATATACATACATAACCATATATATATTTATACTTGTATATATATTTATATTTATTTTTATATATGCATATATATATATATATTCTCGTATTTATTAAAATGCACTGTGCATGTATATCGAGACATGTACTGGCCTACATGCACAATTCTCTGTACCGCTCGAGTTTTACTGTAGGGTACTTCTAGGTACTCGAGATTGCTTGTAATTCACTGCTCGTATTTTTAAATATCGTAACCGCTCTATCGGTGACTCTCACTGTTAGTCTCGAATTACATGCCTATTATCATATATTATTCATTGCAATGCTTCGGGTATATTTTGGGATATATTATACTTGGTCTGGATCGGTTTCAGTTTATCTTTGATATTATGCTTCTTGGCTTGTCTAAGCTCGGTATTATTATTTGACTCTTTTTAGATAACATGGAATTGTTTTATTTATTCGGAACTCATGTTCGGTTACAACTAGTATTACGCTACTCGACCAGACCTATCTCGGTTTATATGTACTCGATCGAGTCTTCTTCGATTTACGTGCCATATTTCGAGTCTACCTTAGTTTACATGTCAGAATCTGGGTCAAGGTATTACATTCTTAGCCCCTTAAAAATAAGTTTGTCCCCAAACTTAGTAGTTCTAACTTCGGTGGTTTCCGTGGTTTCTTTAACATCGTGGTATAACTTGAACGGATGTTTACATTAACTAGATAAAATTTTTTTGCTGAGAATCAAGTTTTACAATCACATCAAATCAAGTTTTACAGTCACATCAGATCATTTTTCGATTTTTCTAAAATTTTCATGTGCCTTTTGAAACCCTCACGTGAATCCCATTTTGAAATTTCCACTCGTAAGCATGCACTCGGTATCTGTCTATATCATTTATTGAAACTTCCTTCAGTATTTTCAGTATCATAATCTCAAGAATTCTCCTCATTTACCTTTAAGTACACTACTATCCTTAAGGATCACTAGTCAATAATCATCAACTTTCATTTAGCATATAGTATTTTCTCACAGGACTATTGACCCTAATACATAAACTTTTTATCATCCTCTAACAGTCACAAATCATTTAATCATTTTAAATCGTCAAATTCTTTCTCATATCAGCTAATAACTGTGCACTTATGATCTATACCTCATATACTCTATGTATATCATTAATTGCTAATCATTTTTCCCAATGTATAACATTCATCAATAATGACTCTTCCAATAGTATAGAAACGGTTAACATGTAACTTAAGAGTTCTGTTTCTATGTTCAACTAGCAGTTCAATTTCTAAATCAATCTAGTAGTGATTGTGGAAAGCAAAATCAATACATAAAACTAGCATGTGGGCATGCCTTAACTAACTAGAAAAGTACCTATGACTACTGGTACAGTAGCCTGATCATCTCCCAAGATTACTCGCTATAAAAGATTAACGGTCAAAATTTATATAGTAGTCTATCCATCATGTTAGAATCTATCTACTGACTGACTTTACTTGGACATTTGTAATACTAGTACCTTAGTCTTATCTCTCATGAACCACTCTGTTACATAAAATGCTCTGATACCAAGCTGTCACGACCCGACACCCACCCTATGCGGATCTCGTGTCGTGACGCCCAATCGAACGCTGCTTGTCGAACCAAGGGTCTCAACTTGCTACACAATCAGTGCTACTAACATGCAATAACTAATATGCGGAAGACTTAACAAATAATTAATAAAAGCTGCATGTAATATATTTAATGTTCTTAAAATGTGGAATACAAAATTTCTCAATACAACTGTTCATCCCCAAGACGTGGATAACATGGGAGAGCTATAAGACTCTTTGTACTAAATATTACACTGTAACTTTAAAAGAATGTCCATTGCTATCTAGCTGACTGCTACTGCTACTGCTACTGCTCTTCTACAGCTTCCTTTCCTGAAAGGGTTGGTAAGTTTGGGGTGAGCTAACTTAAGCTCAGTAAGTAATTCTCCTTTGCTCTGTCATGTGTACAAGAATATAGAAAGCATTATCCATAAAAGAACTAGGGTAAATCCAGATGTGTTAGCCAGTCAATGAATATAGAACTCAATATCAGATGATAGAAACTCAAATGATAAAGCAATGATATCTGTTTGATAATATAATCATACTGCTACAGTCATGAGCTGTCTCAAGTATAATCATATGCACTCAAATAAAAGTTGTGAAATCTCATGATCATCCATAATGATATAATATGATAAAGCTATGATAATCAATAAATGATAGTGATATCAAAACTGGTTGATGCACTCGACTGGGGCCCGAAAATTCCCCTGAGCTCGTATTTAGTTCCGTTCGGTTGTATGAATATTCAGTTCCTTTCGGCTGTATGAATATCCAGTTCCAATTGGCTGTATGAATATTGCTCTGTATACAATGTGAACTGTTTCTGTAATTTGTTATGCGCCATGCCTTTCATGACCACGTGTAGATGTGCGTCATATCTCGCATGACAATGCAGCTGGTATTCCTTTTTGGAACCTAGACCCGAAGGTCATAACTAGCATCAGATGGAGATGTGATTGAGTACAAATCCAGCACTAATAATATATCATGATCATGCTCCTTCCACGAAGAGTATAAATGTGGAACATAACTGTTCTTAGTAGCGAGAATATAACTATTGCCCCCCTTTGGGACTATAGTAATCTAGACTGCTAAGAATATAACTGGTTGGCCCTTTTTGGCCCTGGGTACAAGTGTACAATGAATCTGTGCACAAGTGTACAAAGTCATGATCGAGATATAAATAGAAATCAATAAATGCTTCCCACATGATAGGGCAATATCAATGTGGCTTAACAATTCTAGTATGTATAGAATACAACAAGTGATATATGAAAAACTCTTGACATGGCTTGGAATGTAACACATGCAGAGATCAGACATTACTTACATTTTTCTGTATCTGTCTAGAAGGTCAACTCACCTTCTTCTTGTCTCTTGGTATTCCTATGATTTAGGAACTCAATCTCAGTCTATAGTTATATGAATTATGCTATTCATCAAATTTTATGTCTCTTTACTTTTGATATCTCTTTTACTAAAATAAACTCTACTATTGAATCTGGAATGTTGAACAAAGTCGGTTTAGGCTTTTGCAGAATTCAATTCAGACTTTTGTACTAAAAAGGGCAAAACGGTTATTTTGTACTTTTACGATTTCGTATTTCTCGAGATCTCTTTTTGCAAATTGGACTTTACGGTTGAGTCTGGAATGCGTGAAATAATAAAAATTCACTATTCTTTTAATTTATTCGGAGTCCGTTTGACTACTTTTTAACTTAGGGTCATTTTGGTAATTTTCCCTCTTAAATTATTTAAATTAAATATTATTTTATTACTTGAGTCAATTCACAATTAACCATAATTTCTGGGCACAATTATAATCTCACAAGGTTCTATTCTAATTGAAATAACTAACAATAATTAATTCTAACCTTGTCGGATTGTAGTCGCATGTCACAAGTTTCCAATCATGTTTTGCTCCGGCCTCCAACTGGTTAACTTCCTACCTAGGCCATCACTAAAACTCAGCCAGAACCACCACCTGCACAATTGACTGTCATGGCAACTGCAGCTTACATAAATTCCTTCACCAATACCAGCTACTGAATTTCAGATATTGGGCCACAATCACATAACATCAAATCCCTCCAACCTTCCATAGCTTTAAATCTAATCTCAATTCAGCAAAAACTGCCCCTTTATATCATACTATCACATGGTTATCGTATAAGTGAGGTAGCTTCCTAAAGAACGGGGGTTATCAAACCACCACTGATTTGCCACAGCAACAGAAATGTTTATACTGCTAATATAGGTAAAAGTTTTCCCATCTCTACAGCTCCTGCTGCAATTACCGTATATATATATATATATGTGTGTGTGTGTGTGTGTGTGTATATAATGGAACAGATTAAATAGTGGTTACCAATTTATAATGGAAATGCAACTACAAAAAATTTTGCATTGCATCCTCCTCCAATCCATCCGGTACTAGCCACTGCCGCAACCAATCTTGCAACAGCAACTCCTACTGCTACTGCGACTGCACCTACATCAGCCTTACTTCAGGGCACTGCCTCAAGGTACCTTAAGCAAGACAGGATTTGTCACATCCCGCACCCCACCCTACGCGGATGCTGAAGATGTGATGCCAGTTAGCCGCCTTGCCAGTCTCCGACCAACAATGCGACCAACCAAAGGCAATCTTCTGAACCTTACGATGAATTGCATTCCAAATGTAGGGTCAGAACAGCGAAAATTAAAACCTTTTTATCTCGGGAATACAACTCAACTATATACCTCATAAGTATGTACCACAGAGCAAATCTATAATCAAACAGCTAATAACTCTAACCACAGAACACATCTATAACAGATATATAACACAGAGCATATCAAATTCCTCCAGAGTACCATTACCATGAGCCATGTCCCTACACATCTATTACATATGAATAAAGTCATTTATATCATCACACTCACCTGAATAGTCAGAATCAATTTATTAGAACCCAAGTCTCCACATATTATTGCCATCAGATCCTCACTTGGGAATGTCTCTCAATCCACTAGTGACATATCCTTGTGCTTTCTAGTCCAATGGAGATGTATCCTGAAAAATGTTAAATAAATGGAATGAGCTTAAACAAGCTCAGTGAGTAACATAGGTTCCTGCCATGGGTTTCAAAACCAGTTCATATATATATATGCATGCTCAAATGCAGCTCAAGTAGAACAACATAACGCAAGAGAACAAATTAGATCAACATAGAACCAAATAGAATGGATCAATACTAAATACCAATCAAACAACGGTATATCAACGAATGTGCCTGAACCTTCCCCAGGCGATGTGGGATGGCATTACTTCCCATCCACCCCCTCACATGGAGGGCCTCATATCGCACACCTCCGGCTGAGGTCGGTATCAGAGCGGAATTGATACAACTCAAATAGAACGGATACAACTCAAATAGAACGGTTACACCTCAAAGTGCCTGAACCTTCCCCAGTAATATGGGATGCCGCACAAGATAATACGTCAGTCACCCACCCCACACATGGAGGCCCATGTCCCCACAGCACACTACCGGGTCGGTATCAAGCGGAACAGACAGGATTGAGCGGATGCTGAGTTCTGGGCGTCCCACAGAGCCAGCTATCCATCTATTGATATACTCAATCCCGAGGGGCCCAAGACTCAACATGACAAGATAAACACGAATCAGACTCCAATAGCATAGACAAGTTAGAACAATAGACTCCAACAAATTCAGAATAGGAGATATCAAGAAACAAGATAGAATCATGCCAGATGTAGTACAATACAAGGAATATGCATGAAAGCAAGTGCCTTTAAAATAATGC
This sequence comes from Nyssa sinensis, assembly GCA_008638375.1. Taxonomy (NCBI): domain Eukaryota; kingdom Viridiplantae; phylum Streptophyta; class Magnoliopsida; order Cornales; family Nyssaceae; genus Nyssa; species Nyssa sinensis. The sequence goes on from CM018033.1 coordinate 7,092,110, forward strand.
AGTGTATAAAACAGTTCAGCATATAAAGCAGTATAGGATACAAGTTTAGGTAGTACAGAAAATATACACCAAGTCAGGAGTCCGAGTTACTCACAAACTTATGCTTATCTCCATTCACAGATATCCCCCAGATGCATTAGGTACCTCCATGCATGTCCTCAATAATCGTCATCTTGAACAATCATCATTAATTACAAACAGATCAGAATTTAACCATTCATATATTATTCATCACCTTAGGCATCTATTGGATTCCCTAAGATAGTCTAATGACCTGCTATCCTCTCACTAGGTTTCAACTAAGACTATTATATTCCTTAATTAAGCTTAGTAGCTATCGGGGTTATGATATAAGTCATTTGGACTCTACCGTTATCTATTAAGCATCTATTTAATTTTTATGCAAGGCATTACCATTTTGCTATAACTTGAGCACAAAACTAAATTATTTATTATTAACTATCAACCCCAAAACCATAAAAGATGTCACAAGTATTAAGGATCATGGCAAGTTAAATTAGCATAGAAGTAGAGATGTAGAAGAAACAATCACCTGATGTTGGTACCATCAGATTCACTTGGCAATCCGGGAATCATAATTCTAGTTACCGATTTCCCTCTTTCTGTAACATTTCTCACCGTGCCATCATAACAGATAACAACATCCCAAAGAATGGCCATTAAATTTTTGAATAAAGTTCCAGGCTCAGTCAACTCTCTAGATGAATGGACAATCACTCCTCTGCTGCAACGGCCACCTCATCGCAACTCCAGTAGCAGCCGATCAATCGCCAATACAAGAGGACCCAACGTACCCAACCATATACAGCAGAACCTTAAACCTTCACAAATTGTTCACAAGTATTCCCCAGCACAGCAAACGTCTTAGTGCTTCGGCCTTCAATTAGGCAATATTCTTAATCCCCGCATCAGGCTCAGCTGTACCAAGCTCCTTCATTTAACTAGATTCTTATTTTTCCTCCCCTTGGTACCTGTGTCAAGCTTCTTCTAATTTAAACAGAATTGAATGCAGATAAATTAGAAAAACCCTTCAGATAATTGTATGCTCCTACTTTTATATTTGGAAACCGATCAAAACCGAAGTTCACATCAGCCATTACAACATGTTCCCTCACGATCATTAATCACAGTGAAACCTTCTAGTGTATTAGACTTGTAAAGAAGCCAAGCACTACTAACCAAAACTATTGCCAACACGTTGCTGCCCCCCCCCAATTGCTCAGTTGCACAATTTATCTCTCACCCTTTCTGCATCTCTGTTCTTCACAAGAGGCAACAACGCTAAGGCAGCTGCCATAAAATCCCTCCATTCAAACCACAACCCAACATGATTCAGCCCCTTGCACCGCTACACTGCTTGTACCAACACGCACACACGTACATACATACACATAACTCTGCTGTAGCATCAGTCCCACTTATTTATCCAATCATCTAGCATTAGTTCGGCATCATAATCACCAAGAACTTCACCCATACACCTCATAGAACCCATCCACTACAGCCGCAACATCATCATCGCCCCAAAAGAGCAGCTCATTCCTCCATATCCCCGTTGTAACCGCTGCATGCAACAGCCTTCATTTCCCCTATTTTCTTACCAACCAAAACAAACAATAACAGCAGCACTAAAACCACATAAAAGTCCCAAATTCAGGTATAAAAATTTGCTGCTTCTAATCTGAAATCAACATGAACTAGCCCTTCAAATTAGAAGGCAGGTGTTGCCGCACCGCTGCTGTCTCTTCCTGTTTTAGTTCCCTTTTTGCCCAATCTATTTTAACTCCACAGTATCACCAACTAAGCCCCGACAGAAACCATCAAAAACAGGGCAGTCGACCATCTACTACCTCCATAACTGCCGCAGCAGGTGCTGCAATAGCAGCTCCGATCGCCGCTACAACAGCAGCTCCGCTTGCTGCTATTTTCTTCCCTTCCGTAATTTTTTTCTCTCTCTTTCTCTCTCTTTCAATTCTGCATATTTGCCAAACTAACCAATTTCTGCATCGTCCATACCTGCTGCTGCTGCTGCTACGCTACTGTTAGAGATCTTTCATTTCAGCAAATCCTGTTGTGCGACGGAGGATTCCACCAAAGCCCATGTCTTCTCCAACTCAACACGCAACTAAGCACCACTGCCCAATAATTGTTGCCCCAATTCGGAACCTCATCTGCACCGCTATACAAACATAAACAAATATTTTATATCTCTGTGCCGCTGTCCAATTCGAACAAACCCATCATAGCAACTCTCTAAGGACCCATCTTTCTCCCTCTAATTTTCTTTCTCTCCTCAACAATAGGCACGCCCCTCTCTAGCACTCCAGTTCCTGCGTCTTTTCTACAGAGAGCACCGACTCTCTTCTTTTTCTCTAGAAGCTTCACGCTTCTACTCTTCTTCTTTTATATATATATATATGTATCTTAATCAGTTGCACCGACCCCTCTCACTGGTTCCTACGGCTTCTCACTAGAAGCTTCCTGAACCAACTCACTTCATGAAGATTTGGCACATATAACATGTCATATTTACTTTTATTTTTATCATAACAAGCAACTGTAGCTCCCTTCTTTTCTTGAAACTTCCTGATCCGTCTATATATTTATATTTATATACATACATATACAACAGCTTTTATCTAGAAGCTGCCACTCCTTCCTTTACTATTTTATTATTTAAATGGTAACTTATATATTTATTCTTTAAGTTAGTGTCTTTTATCATTTTATTACAATTATATAAAATATAATTATATATATTTTATATATACTATTTCCATTCCAAAATATTAAATTATAGAATGCCAACCAATTTGGTATAAAACCGGGACTCGGTATTATTAGTATTTATTTTACCAATTTTAAGTCATCGTTCGAGTCTCTTATTTTATTTCATTTTATTTTCGTAATTAATGGTCTGTATCAATCCCATTTATTTATCCCGGCAGTCGGTTAACCGAGTCATCTATTTCCCGAGTATGCACAATTTTTATATCTACAAGTATTTTGTCACATAACCTAAAGTTTTATTAGGTCAGAATACAATCTGGGTCATGTCGGATTTTTGGGATATTACAGGATTCACACAACAACCACTTCACAGCCACTAACATTTCTCCACCTGCTACTACTACCTCTCTCAATTTTCCCAGGTTTGGTGCATCAGGTTTTGCAGCAGCTCAAACTGCTTGATGCTGCCTAACATTCCTTCTCACTGCTTAGTTCCTTTTGTAGCAACTACTTCTAACAAAGACCTTCCTCTGATCATCCTTTGCCACCAAAACACCTACCACACAGTGCAGCACACGCTGCACCTGCTGTAGCACTGCTGCTGCTATTACGTCTTTTCCTTCTCTATTATCCTCTATTTTTTCTCTAAATTTTCTTGCTGCACCGCCACAAACACCCATATATAAATATATATTTTTATCTACTGCTGTCACTACACTTGCACCCTACACAACACACATATATATAATATATATTTTTGTTGCCTTCCTGTATTCTACCTGTACACACATATATATGCACACCTATTTACCACTATTCTGGTCTACACTTGCAGCACTGCCACACACAAACATATATATATATATATAATTGTTTCCCTGTTGTAACGCTACAACCACACACATATACATATATGCATACACTGATCCCTATTGTACACTACTTGCACCCTACATCTGCTGCGCCACTTTTCTCTCTGTTCTTCTCCCCCCCCCTTTTTTTTTTTTTTTTCTCAAATTCTTATCCTGTTGCACCACCCCCATATGCCCCTTTTATTGACTTTCTTTCCCTGTAGAGATCTGAAAAATGAGGAAAAATTTTTTGTTTTTGCCGGTAGGACATTTCGTATGCATAGTTTTGTCGGCTTTGTCGGTAAAGTATTTTTTTACATTATCTCACCGAATGACATGTTTAGAAGCATATTTGGCGTGTGTCATAGAAGAGAAATATGCTTAGAATATTTTGAGGTAACCGTTTTATGAATTTTAGCAAAAACGGAAACAGTTTCTGAAATTGGACAAAAAGGGCACTCGGGTGAACCGAGTGGAAACGGCCAAAAACCGACCTCAAACGAAGATGTTTCCTTCTGAAAGTTTTCATTTAAAATAATTTTATGAACATTGGATAAAATGAAATTTTGAATTGAGTGTTTAGGAATGGCTAATGGCTTACGGCTAACCCAAATAAAAAGTAAAAAGAAAAAAACCTAAATAAAAAAAGTTTTATTTTTATTACCGTGGTACAATGAACAGTTTTTTTTCGAAGGAGTAATTGTTACTCCAAGTTATTTCAAGACTGGATTCTTAGAATTCTTAGATTGGCTGTATTTGAATTTTAAAATATTAAGCCAACTTAGTCTTCTTTTCAAGAATTATAAGATTATCCATATCATTTATAAAGAAAATAAATAAATGGAATAATGGGTATATGATATTTATGAATATTTGATATCAAAATATCTTGAATTTAAAATAATATAATAATAGGTTAAGTGAGATTCGACCTATAGGAGTTCTTAGATACAATGATTAAATCTTAGTATACTCTGGAGTATACTTTGGAATATATGATTATTCACATGTTTAAATAATTTAATATTTTATTTCTCATATTTGAATAGTTCATCTATGTGAATTGATGTATCATATTTCTCATGATTGACCATTAAAAATTATGTAATAAATTTAGTTTTGAGGCAATTGTAAAGGGCAATGGACTTAAAAAATTTTCTCACGAAAGGACAAGTTCCATTTAATTTAATTTCAAGAATGAAGAATTTATGACATCAAGAAGATCAAGAAAAGTTCAAGTTTGTTATTATTTTAGTTACCTTGTAGGTTTGGCCATGAGAGATATGAGATTATTTTTATTATTATTTTTAGATGCATGTTTATGCTTGAAATAATAATGCATGATGTTTTATTTTTGCTAATAAATATCACTAGTGATCTATGAATAGGTAGATCGCATGTGTTAATAATATCCATTTTATTTTTATTTAAAAGGAAACATATTTGGATTATTATTAATACATGAGATATTTATTTATGCATGAGATGCGTAATTAGAATATTAGTTAGACATGAAATGTGTAATGTTATTATTATTTATGATGAAATATTTAATTGTACATGAGATATATACAAAGATCCTCAATTTACAAAATCAAGTAAGAGAAGGATCTTTTACGAAAGGTCCCATGGTCTTTCATCATCGGTATATAATAAGATAAAAGTAGGCACCTTGTGTTATCTTTGTGCAGCGTCCATATGGAGTAGGCTTGTCAACGGGCTAGGTATGGACAGACCCTCTAAGATCCGAACCTTTTAAGACATGCTTTAGCTAGACCCAGACTCGGATTTGGGTATCCGACCCAAAAGCCCATCCTGTTTGCAAAAAACAATTGTGTACAAAAATAATATATATTATATATAACATATATATATATATATATATAATTGTAGCAGTGGGGGTCTATGATTTCATCTTTAGAATAAACTAATAAAGTGGCCATGGGTCTTATCTCTCATGGTCACTTGGTGTTTTGTTCTAACTATATGAAGGGTCGTTAGTTATGTAATGATTAAACTTGCTACCTTTGAAGTCCTATGTTATATTGAAAGAGAGAGTGAGTTTCATTGAATGAATTAAAACTCTTTTCTTCTGCTACAAATGACTTTACTTTGATTTTGTGTTGTGTGATTTTAGATCTCATTTTTTGGTATTCTCAAAAAATAAAAAATAAAAAGAAAATTTAAGTATGAAGAGGAGATGAGATCAATCAATCGTGAATATCAAGTGGGTTGTACAGTTTATTTTGTATGATGTAAATGGAATGATGTATTTGGCTACTGTTATAATTAAATTAAAGATGAAGATGTGGCTGTGGTGGTTGAGATCAGAAAATGGATAAGAGGATGGGTCATTTTGATTTGAACATATTGTCATTTCTGGATGAAATTCAATTTGTGACATAATTTATTGAGTAATGTTTGTGCATATATTTTTATATGTGTGGGATTTATATGAGTGTTATCATATGAATTTTATACTTGTGTGACAATATATGCAATAATATGTTTACAAATATGAGTCATGAATTTTTTTTCTTGATACCATTTTAAATTTTTGCAAATTTCATAATTTTTAAAATTTTACTTTAGAAACAATTCCATAAAGTGATTTTCAAAATATTTTCATAACACAAGACAGTGCTAGAAGGTTGAAGACGAAAACTTCACTAAGACTCTCTCTCTCTCTCTCTCTCTAACTTTTATGTATGTATTTGTATATATAGTAACTTTGTTAGGGGGGTTAAATTCTCTAGCTTCAATATTGTATTAGAGAGAGAAAGTACTTGTTAATGATTTAGCGGGTCGGGTCTTTAACGAGTCTTATTCGACGAATCTGTATCCGACTTGTTTAATTAGTTTTAACGGGTCCGGATTGAGTTTTATTAACGCGTCTAGGTCTTATGTAAATAGGTCCAGGTTTAGGTCGGGCCGAGTCAAACCCGGCCCATTTATAGGCTTAATACGGAAGGTGCTTATTTTTGTTGGCGACAAGTATAGATTTTTTTTAGGATAGAATTGGGAGAGACGGTGTGTGGGTGACCTCCCCACGGAGACACAACTAACAACGATTGTCTTTTAATTTGAGATGATGATATACAGTTGATCAAGAGGGAATGATATTCTCTTCACTGAGTTTGCCATTTTCTTTTGAAGACTAAAGGATATTGGAAGTTATGATTTTATTTGACATGAGATGTCTAGGTAATAAAATCATATAGGATATGATGGTCCTCTTAATCATATGAATTGCATTGTTATCCCTACGGAGCATGTTATTTATAAGGTTAGGTTCCAATGCATTCATTGATAGTGTCTTGAAGATATTGCTATATGTTTATGAAAATAAAAGTTATCTATTGTTTATTTTACATCCATGTCAATATATGCTTGTATATGATTCTTTATGCCTATTTAATCCACTTGCTATCATCCTAAAAGAAAACAAATTGACTTGGTCTAAATTAAGTGAACTAGAAAGGAACTTGGACATTACACTCACTACGGATTCCCCGAACCTTCCAGGTGCTAATTGTAAGGACCCGAAAAAGCATCAAAGGGTAATTTGGTAAATTACCAACATAGACTGAGGATGGACTGACGATAAACCAAAGATGAATCAAATAAATTGTAAAATGAGTTAATAAGCCATCAATATGACATAATGAGGCCAAAAGAAATTTTTGTAATTTATTCAAGACTGGTGTGAGCCTTGGGGCTATATAGTCATCTACAAGACGCAGATAAATAAAAAAATTATAAATGAATGAATTTAGAGAAATAGACTGCATATTTGGAATTAGAGCATCGAAATTAGCTAGTGTACCAAGTTTGGTATGATTTTGAGACAGTTTCAATTTGGGCTTGTGTGCCCGCATAGTGGGCCAACTAGCTACGTTGCACATGGGAATGCATGCAAAGCTTCTCCAAGAAGCTAATGAAACCTTCTAGAAGGGGGAAAAGTGTCTAGAGTAGGGTGGTGGAAGAGGTATGCTAATGTGTGTGAGGGTGCATGGTTAGGAGATAAGTTTGACACATGGTTAGGTATGCTAATGTGCCATGATGGGACACAACCCCACAAACTCATTTTCTCTTTCCTCCCTTTTTTCCCCTCATCTTTCTGATCCTCTCCCTCTCACATACCAACCTCTCTCTCTCTCTCTCTCTCTCTCTCTTATCCAAACACTCAATCTCTCTTGACAAAACCCACCATAGCCGAAGTTAGGTGGGGTGAGTGTGTGAGAGAACTGTGAGTATGTGAAAGTGGTGTGTGTGACACACTGTGTGTGTATATGTGAGTGTGTGTGTTTCTATGTGTGTGCTTGTATGTGGAGCAGTGTGTGAAATCGTGTGTGTTTGTATATGTGTTTATGTGTGTAACAGAATGGAGAACCGAAACAAAGAAGACAAGAAAAAGAAGAAGAAGAGGAAAAAAATGGGGGGAAGGAAAAGAGGAAGCCTAGACCAGAGTAGGAACCGAGGTAGAGTAGCCATTGATGGCCTCTTCGACCTTTCTCTCTCTAAAAACTGAGGTCTCTCTCTTTAGCACGGGAGTGCGGTAGGGATTTTTCTAGACCCTTTTTAGATTGTTTTGGACTTCTCGAACCCCTGTAAGCTTGGTTATGTGCATTTTTCCAGTGTGTATGTGTATATATAGATGCATATATGTATATTATAGAGAGAGAATGATTGAGATTGGTCTTCTGTTTTTCATTAATTTGACTATTAGAATCGGTATAGAAGGATGGATGAGGGATCTAGAAAGAATTTGGGAAGGATTTGTAGTTGGGGCATGGCAAAATAGTGGCGGACTAGCAGAAGCACCAATTCGTCAGAAAAACGTAGGTCACCGGAACATGGTCACATTTGGACCTTTTAATTCATCAAAACGTCCTTAATGATTTAAAAATATGCTTTAAAGAAGTTTAAAATGGAAAAAAAAGGAAAAATAAGCAAGAAAACAGTTGGAAAAAAATTATTGGGAATTAGGTTTCCAGCAAAGTTCACTGGAAGGCGACCGGAGCTTCGCTGGCAGCAATCAACTCCAGTGTTGACTGGTAAATGTCAATGGCTGACCGTTAACTAGCCAAACCGGGTCGGATCTCGGGTCGTGGACGAGGTCGGGTCTCGAATTCAGGTCTGGCCAATTTTTGGTTGGGTTTGAAAGGCTGTTTAATTGTGGTTGATTTGGAACCCTAAAATCGATTTGAACTGGAATAGGGTTATCCCTATTCTAGAAATTGAAATTGAAACTAGTTAAGGCTTATTTGGAAATAGGGATTGAAAATCAATTCAGAAGAAATTAAAAAGGGGTTGACTTGATTGAGTTATTTACAAATCAGTAAACTAATTTTAAAGAAATTACAAAAAAGGCCTACTTGTTTATAAAATTGAATATAAAGCAAATTAAAATGTGAGAAAGGAAACTCTTAAAGTTTTTGAGCATCCCGGACTCAATGGTTGAGTTGGTTTGGACATTCGGGGACCCAGGGTGGTCCCACATGACCATAATGCTAAATTAAGAAGTGTAAAGGCTAATTAAAATCCGAAAAGGGCTATCCCAAGATTTTTGGATGCCCGACATTCAAATATATGATCATATTGAACAATTGTTACCCCTAGACTTAAATTAAGAAATTGAAAGTCGAATTGAGATCCGGAAGAGACGTTTCTAATATTTTTGGATGCCAGGAATTCAAATACGACATCAGATTAATGAAATGAGGACTCAGGGTAGCCCTACATGAATATGTGAAATTACCAAAATGCCTTCGGCATGAAGCAGATATATATAAAGGTTAATAAAATGCAAGGAAGACATCCTTAGGATTCTTGGACCTTTTGGATTTGATTCCGAGATTGTGTTGAGAGACGGGCATCTCGGTAGACGTGTAACTTGTATGATGAATTATGAAAATTTTCTTATGGGTTTAAAAGACAGTCAAATGACTTAGAAATAATATGATAGGGCTTCTTTAGGGTTTTTTTATACCCGAGAACATGTTTTTAATATCCATTTGGGTAAACGGGTACCCGATGTGTAGGCTAACGTGTAATTGGCTATAAAGAACCTTAAGACTTGATAAAATACCCCAAAGTTAAGAGCCAGGGTGGTTCCGAGGATGGAAAAGTAGATATGTAAGAAATTGACAAACATTATGAAAGACACATGTAGTGTCTCCTTGTAATGGAGTGATGATTGGGACTAGGGCAAAGTCCTCACTTATTGATGTGATTCTTATACTTACTATTCATAGTAAGCTCTTAATCTCGAGAGAGTAATGGACTCAAGTTTTTAATGGTGGTGACTTTGAGTTACCAATAAGTGAGGTCTTTTAGAACAACACCTCAATATCTTGAAAAATCATTGTTTAGACTATAGGAACACATATTCTTAAGATGCAATCTACACTTTAAATTAGAGAAAATGATATCACTAATGTATTAATTCAATTGATTAATCACTGAAACTCAAATTCAATCTTTTCAATAAATTGTTTATTGAGATGTTGACCATTTTATAGTGGTTAATAATTGGTGAATTAAGTTATAAAAATATTTAGGAATTGGTTTGACGGTGTATAAGCCCATATCCTAATTATTGATATCCAAGTAGAGGGGGCTTGCTGTATATATTTAGTGATTTTGGAGTTTTCTCTATTTCACCAAATTAGAAAACAATTCTAATTATTTAGTAAAATTAATTAGAATTAATTAGTCATTAGTTTATAAAGAGTTAATTAGAGATTAATTGACTAATTAGAGTTAATTTGGTGGGACCCTAGGTCCCTCATTTTGTCCTAATTTTGCAAACCCCTATAAATATGTGATATAAGGGGGATAGCCGTATACACATAACAAAATATATTATTTTTTTTTGTGAAAGAGTAAATGTAAAGATTCGAAAATTTGGGATAAAATTTTTTTTTTTTATTAGAACACTGCGAATGTCCTAAATTTCTAATTAATTTAATTTTGAAAAAAAAAAAAAATAAATAATAAAAATGACATAAGACGCGAACGGACACCCAGAGACGTCAAAACAAATAATACTGATATTGAGCCAGCTTTATACCAACTTTATTTACATTCAAAATTAATATATGAAAAATAAAATAAAAAAAATAAAAATGTGTAATAGTATACATAAATAAAATATAAAGTATGGTATAATATATATATATATATATATATATATGGGTGTGGTGGAAAATGAATAAAAGAAAAAGAAAAGGGAAGAGAGAAAAGAAGAAAAGGGGACGGTGCGTCTCGGCTGAGGTCGCGTGAAGAACAGGGGAGGAAGAAAAGAAAAGAGAGAAAAAGAGAAAGGGGAAAAAAGAGAGAAAGAAAGAAGAGAGAAAGGAAAGGGGGTGAGGCGGCGGTGGTCGCGAGAGAGAAACGGACGGGGCTGCGGACGGCGGTGGTCGCGAGGGGGGAGATCTGGTCGACGGCCATCGCGTCTCGCGTGTCCAAGCTCGCGTCGGAGTGCGACGGGTCTGCAACGGATTTGCGATGGGTTTGCGACGGGTTTTGGATTGCGATTGGGGTTACAATTTTGTGAATGGTGTTGCGATTTGGTGTGTGTTGGCTGTCTGGGTTTGACGCCGAACAGGGGAAGGAACAGGTTGTTGTTACGGTTGTGTGTACATGTACGTGGATATATATATATGTGTATATGTGTGCGTGTTGGTGTAGTGGCGCTGTCTGGGGGTGCTCGAATCCAGCAGTGGGTCGGATGTGCCGATCTGGTTGTATCCATGTTGGGAGAGGTGTGTATATATATATATATATTGGAAATTATTTATGTTGGATGATGTTGCTGATTGAAGAAATGGGAACCTTGATTCATCTGGGCTGTTCTGGCATAAATGGAAGCTTGATTGGGTTGATTCAACAGAAAATGGTGGGTCATGTTGCGAAGCAGTGTATTGTGTATTGGAAGTAGCCACGGTTGTGGTGTATGGCAGTGGTTCGGGATTGTGTGTGTGTTGTTGCGGTTTTGTCGATGGCTGTCATGGGTGTTGTCATTGAGACCAGCATTCCGAAGCAGTCCATGTGTACTGATTTTTTTTTGTTGTAAAATAAAAATAGTTGATGAAGTTGTATTGGTTGTTGGATGGATGATTGAGGGAATGGATGTATCCCATTACAACTGTTCGGAGGGCGATATAACTTGATATTAAGGGCATTATGCAGCAAAGAGTAGCGGTGCAAATTGTGGTTGTTGCGGTTTTGTTGGAGAAATGGCAGAGAGTGCAGTAACAACGGAGTGTAGTAATGCCAATTGTTGGAATCTCTTGTTTACGTGGTAAATTCATATACACTGTTGATTCATGGGTTATGTGAGAAACAAAAGTGGAGAGAGCCGCCAGTATTTTGGGGAAATGATAGAAATGGGGTTCTTTCCACAAAAAGGTTACATTACACTGGACTAGGGATTGATACAGTCGGACATGTTGAGAATTTGGAGAAGCTTCTGCAACAGATTATATTTGCCTGGGTAGATTGGGGTTGTGGGTTCTAAATTACTTACAACAATTGGAAATAGCTGTTGGGAGGCTTGATGTGGCTGTTATGAACATTGGGGGTCGACTGCCCTGTTTCGATGGACTTTGTTGGATGTTTTAGAGAAGTCTTGTGGATATCTATCCTTGTATCATCCGGAGGCAACTCCTTGAAGATGAAATAACTGTTGCTGCTAGTCAAATGGCCATGATAGCAATATTAGTTAGCCGTGTGGAGGGACGAGAAAGGAAAGAATTATAGTGGTCATTTGGATGGAAGCTTGGAGTTGTGTTTCATCAGGTCATGTGCTCGTAATAGTGCAAAACAGGGTAGGAACCCCAGAGGTTCAGTAAAAGGTGAAAGGGAAGTAATGCAATATTAGTGGGGAGCTTCAGCCTTGCGGTGGTGTAATTGTCGGAGACTACGAGTTTTAACCTTGCTTGTAGAAATTGAAGCTACTGATTGGGGAGACTCTGCATAGTAATCTGATGAGAGGAAGGGAAAGTTCTTCAATATCTGATGGATGGGATGATAAAGGGACGGACTTTGTCAGGATCATCATCTGCTTGGGGGAAAAAGGTTGAAGAAGCTGATGAAACTGGATTTAAAATGGCTGGCCGACTCGATCAACCTGCGGGTGTGTTTTCTTCAACTGCTGAACCATGGACTGGAGATCAACCTCAAACTCGGGATGCACGAGGGTTTGGTTCACGCTTGACTGCAAATTCTCCAAAGATTGGCTGAGTGGAGATAAGCATAAGCTTGACATGATTCCATTGGAGGACTAAGTTACCTAAGGGTTGTTTGGATTGCATAGTGGACACCGCTTAGTAGGGTTGTGACCAACCCTATCAGGTATGATATTTTACTAATGTGAGAAATGAGATTAAGCTTAGGAGTATTTGATAAGATGATTGAATGTTCTCTATGCGTAATTGCTATTAGGAAACCACTTAGAATTTGATTGTTTATATGCTTACGTGTTCTTTATGAATCTGTGGGTGTTATGAATTACTTCTTGAGTTGTCATCAAATGTGATTTATGTTTTAGAAGGATCGCTGATATTGCGACATGTAGAATTGTATAAGTGTTGGGATTGATCGAGCATGACACGTAGATTTAGGGATGAAATCTTGTAATTTAAATGCTATTGTTAATCTTAAATGTGATGCATTATTTAAAGCATGTTGCATATGCTTATGAAAGAGATGTTACATTTGAACTGTATCATTGCATGACGAAATCATGGCATATTGGCATCGTGTGATTTCTTGAAAGCATAGTGTGGGTCAGCACGAGGTGCTGGTGCATTATGAGGGTGCAGATCCTGTGGTGAAAAACCCAAAATCGGCCAATAGGTACTCGCCTGCCTGACGGGTTCCGGACCGTGAAGCGAGACATACAAGGTACTCATGCCGACGGGGAAGGACCGTATCATGAGACATGGGTGGGCATAGAGTTGCATGGGTGTGTCACGCATACTGCTTACATACTGTATATTGTTCATATACTGTCATCATTACATCGAGTGCCATATAGAAATAACTGTACACTTGCACATGTCACGACCTTAGTTTTGTTTCCTGCATTAGTATTATGTCATACCAGCATGTTGTCGCTGACCCATTCGTGGGCACAGGTTTCAGATAAAGCTCCTGGTACGCGGGACTTGATGAAATCTTGGAGAAAGGAGAGGAAATGAATTTGGAAGAGTATTTGGGCCCTTGGGGCGTATTTATATATTATAAACGATTGGTGTATTTCTGAAAAGAATGGAAATGACATTGTATATTGTAATAAATAATGAATTTGTGATCTTTTAGTTTAAGTGTAGGAGTAGACGTGATGGATTGTATAAGTAGGGATGTATATTTAACCTTGATAGAGTTGTGGCCATCGAGTGAGGATGGATTGTGACTGTTGTATATATATATGTTGTATTGTGTTTATCAGGGGGAAAAGGTTCGAAAAACAAAGGAGGTGCTGCCGAAATTTTTAGAAAATTAAAGAACTCTATTTCATTTGTCGTAAATTCAGAAATCTGTTTAATTATCTTTTATTTTATTTACCTTCTGTTCGTCAGTCACACCTCGGGTTTCGGTCAGAAATTCGGGGCGTGACAACGTGGTATCAGAGCATAGGTTCGAATACCTAGAGACCGTGGGGTGTTGTTGAACACAATGGGATTATGACGTATGGTTGGGAGTTTGTATAAACCTTGTGTAGTGTGTGGACTTTGGCAGTTAAGTATTAGAGTCAAATTTGAGAATACTTGGCAATGATAGGTGTTGTTGAACGCCATGGTACCTTGGAGGGGAACATTTGACTTAGTGTAAGCTGTCGGTGGTATGTGGTAGGACTTGTGTGTTATGTGATTATTTTATTGGGTGCATGACTTGTTACGATTAGGGTTAGATGATGATACACTATGATGTGTGATTACGTGAGTTGATGCAGTGTAGTGTATGATATGGACGATATGTATATTGGTATGACCGTGTCTGACAACATGATGGGTGATCTAATGTTTTGAACATGGGGAAAAGTTTAGGCCTTAAAGTTATTTGGACTAGTTTGGGTGGTAGGTTTTATGTGCATATGTTACATTGATATGCAATATACTGGATTTCCCGATTGACTGAGAGTACGCGATGGTTTGATATAATGGTTGACTAAGGTTAGAAACACAAGTCTATGTGATAGACCGTATATTTTGTGGGATAGGCTTTATGCCTAGTTGTTTGAGGTATGGGTTGTACACTTAGTTATTTATACGGTAGGCGGTATGCCTAGTTAATTATGGGATAGACTGTAGACCTAGTTATTTATTCGGTTGGTTGCGTTATTATATATATATATATATGCTAGGCTAGTACCCGATATTCATGGATTATAGTACTATGACTATGATATTTATACAGACTGGATTGGTTTCAGGTCTTGCGTTACGGTTGATGGATGGCGCCCCATCAGCCAGTAACAAAAGGAGTTGTGATCATGAAGGGTTACCACCTAGCTATATAAGTAAGAAATAATGGAAAAATTTTAAAAGTCTTAATTGAACACATACCAATGAAGTAGAGAACCATAAATAAAAAAAAAAACACATAAGACCTTAAAATGCTAAAATAAGAATTTAAACTTGTGAAGATTTTTGTGTATGGACTGGGTAGTGGATAGAGAGATATTCTTGTGTTAAACTCGTTGGTGGAGAAATACATTATTTTTGAATAGCATTCGCTTAGGGTTGAGTGTTGGTGGGCTAGTTGAATACTAGCGTGACTTGAGAGTGTGAAAGTTACATTGTTTAAATAAATTCCTTCATTGTGAAAGGATGTGTCAGAAATCAGTGTTCATTGTTTAATTTGACTAACGGGTGTAAATGATTGACTTGAGTTATATAAGTGTTAATTAAGCAAGTGTGTTTGTGAGATGTGTTAGATTGTCAGGCGATAATTAATGATCATTTGTCTAAGGAGAATTGTGTGGACATGAGGGGTTTGGAAACTATTGTTGTGGGTTAATTCAGATTACGATGTAATTGAATATTGATTTCGTGCTTAGGATGAGTATTGAATTGGAATACGAAGGCGAATCTAAAAGTTAGGGGTTTTGATGATTTCTTTATTTAATTGAGATTAGTTATATTGTGGCGGACTGTGGAAGTAACCTAGTGATGAATATTATTGTCTTACCTAGTTTTATGAGATGATCGACGCTAGATGCGAAGAGAATAGCGAGCTGATCTAATGAACTTATAAAGTAGGCCTTGTGAAAAATAATGAGTTGTATGAGTTGGGCCAAATTGAGGGGTCGGTTATGAGCCTAGTTTTAACTTAGTTTATAAGGTTGATTCAGAATCATGATTGAATACGGGGTAAGCATTGATTGTTGTTTTGGAGGAAATTGTATATCGAGTTAAGGGTCGGGTGATAGGAATTTCTTGAACATGAATCTTGTGTCTGAGATGCAGTTGTGTGAAGGTCATGGTGGTGAAAATAGTGTGGTTGAGGCACTAGGACTTAACAGCTTGGATTGTTATACGCCTTATAAGTGAATGGTGGTTCTCACTTGTCATTTATGTTGTCTAGATCTAGATAATGAATAGTGCATTTGGGAGATTTTACTTTATTCAGGGGCTTGCGATGATTGCCTTGTTCCACCATCATAGGGTTCACCAGTTGAGATAGTGGGATACTGATAAGGATCTGTAGCTGTTGCTTGGTAGAGATAGCGGGTTACATCTTTTCTTTTGACTTCATTCTACTTGACGTGTCTAGTCTTGGTATTACATAGAAGATAGATCGGTTATTTACATTTTTGGGCGAGTATAGACTACTACAGGAGGAGAGTGACGGTGTGTACTCCTGAGGGAGATGTTTTTCTTTATTTCACAGGGTATCCGTGGATCCTCCTGGGGTGGGCTTCATTACGAGATAGGAGAGGTTAGACCTCGACTTGATTGGACTGGTTGGGGTTACGTGATTGGGTTAAGTACGGTGGTTTTAGTATGTGAAATGTGTGTGACATGTGGTATGCTTGTTTAGTGAGGAGCTGAGACTGGATGTTTATATCTACGTAACAGGCTAAGTGAAATTAAAAGGTAGAATTTGAACTCGTTGTCTGTGATATAGGCTGTGAGCCTAGATGTCCATAGGGCTGGATGTATACCTAATTGCCTGTGTGGCAGGTGGTGTGCTTATTTATGTATGTGTATATTCTTGGATGGATTTTATACTTGAGTGCTGATGTGGTAAGCTACGTGTTAGACACTGAATGTTGTTTGTTTATTCTATTTATATATATACATGTGTTTTGGGTACATGTGATTAAGGATTGACGTATATTCATAGTTGGAATTAGTGACGAGTTCCACTGAGAATCTCTATTGTTATGAGACTTTATTTGAGAAGTTGACTAGAACAATGATGAGTTGAAACAATCTTAGAAGGAATTGAGATATTCTTTTTATTTCCTCTAATGCTTTGTCTTTTTCAAACCTTGATATGTTGTTTTAAATTTTGTATTTGGAATGTATGGACTATGTTGCCTTCATTCGAATGTTTAGTTAACACATATAGGCTTGAAATGAATAGGCTAATTTTATTGATGCATGACACTCAGTCTCGGTTATATATAGATTAGGGTGGACGATGATGACCTCATTTTAAGATTATGGTATTGATGTCTTGTGGGTGAATATAGTACTTGAAGAAGATTGGATTATTGAGTTGCATTGAGATACGGGCGATGTATTGATGCCATTGTGGTGAATTATTAGATGATTTCATGACTTGATTTGAGATTAGTTAGCTGGCCAGCAAGTATGTGAGAGACTTTGAGGTGTCTTTGTGAACAGTGAGAGCTCCCCTTTATTTTTGTTGTTGTATTGAGTTATTGAAGCAGGCCGTGAGGCATGGATGGATTTGAAAAGTTTGCATTGATGAACCAACATGTTAAGGATTTCGTTACGTGTTGTGCCGTGTGGAGTGAGTCGTTACGGATGGGATCGGAACCAGACCCCAGCAGGGAGTGTGGAGGCGCGGGCCGAGGGACCCTGCCTGCCCGGAGTGGCTGAGCCGGAAAGGGGGGAGGGAGAAGGTGATAAGTCGTCTCACATCGCCTGGCTGAGGGAGAGGTGAATGATCCATAGGTGAGGCTGCACGTCTCCATGATACAATGCGTTTTGAATTGATCTTTTATTATCTTATCAAGGAGATGCATAATTTTAAATTTCGGGACGAAATTTCTTTAAGGAGGGAAGGATGTAAAGATTCGAAAATTTGGGATAAAATTTTTTTTTTTTATTAGAACACTGCGAATGTCCTAAATTTCTAATTAATTTAATTTTGAAAAAAAAAAAAAAATAAATAATAAAAATGACATAAGACGCGAACGGACACCCAGAGACGTCAAAACAAATAATACTGATATTGAGCCAGCTTTATACCAACTTTATTTACATTCAAAATTAATATATGAAAAATAAAATAAAAAAAATAAAAATGTGTAATAGTATACATAAATAAAATATAAAGTATGGTATAATATATATATATATATATATATGGGTGTGGTGGAAAATGAATAAAAGAAAAAGAAAAGGGAAGAGAGAAAAGAAGAAAAGGGGACGGTGCGTCTCGGCTGAGGTCGCGTGAAGAACAGGGGAGGAAGAAAAGAAAAGAGAGAAAAAGAGAAAGGGGAAAAAGAGAGAAAGAAAGAAGAGAGAAAGGAAAGGGGGTGAGGCGGCGGTGGTCGCGAGAGAGAAACGGACGGGGCTGCGGACGGCGGTGGTCGCGAGGGGGGAGATCTGGTCGACGGCCATCGCGTCTCGCGTGTCCAAGCTCGCGTCGGAGTGCGACGGGTCTGCAACGGATTTGCGATGGGTTTGCGACGGGTTTTGGATTGCGATTGGGGTTACAATTTTGTGAATGGTGTTGCGATTTGGTGTGTGTTGGCTGTCTGGGTTTGACGCCGAACAGGGGAAGGAACAGGTTGTTGTTACGGTTGTGTGTACATGTACGTGGATATATATATATGTGTATATGTGTGCGTGTTGGTGTAGTGGCGCTGTCTGGGGGTGCTCGAATCCAGCAGTGGGTCGGATGTGCCGATCTGGTTGTATCCATGTTGGGAGAGGTGTGTATATATATATATATATTGGAAATTATTTATGTTGGATGATGTTGCTGATTGAAGAAATGGGAACCTTGATTCATCTGGGCTGTTCTGGCATAAATGGAAGCTTGATTGGGTTGATTCAACAGAAAATGGTGGGTCATGTTGCGAAGCAGTGTATTGTGTATTGGAAGTAGCCACGGTTGTGGTGTATGGCAGTGGTTCGGGATTGTGTGTGTGTTGTTGCGGTTTTGTCGATGGCTGTCATGGGTGTTGTCATTGAGACCAGCATTCCGAAGCAGTCCATGTGTACTGATTTTTTTTTGTTGTAAAATAAAAATAGTTGATGAAGTTGTATTGGTTGTTGGATGGATGATTGAGGGAATGGATGTATCCCATTACAACTGTTCGGAGGGCGATATAACTTGATATTAAGGGCATTATGCAGCAAAGAGTAGCGGTGCAAATTGTGGTTGTTGCGGTTTTGTTGGAGAAATGGCAGAGAGTGCAGTAACAACGGAGTGTAGTAATGCCAATTGTTGGAATCTCTTGTTTACGTGGTAAATTCATATACACTGTTGATTCATGGGTTATGTGAGAAACAAAAGTGGAGAGAGCCGCCAGTATTTTGGGGAAATGATAGAAATGGGGTTCTTTCCACAAAAAGGTTACATTACACTGGACTAGGGATTGATACAGTCGGACATGTTGAGAATTTGGAGAAGCTTCTGCAACAGATTATATTTGCCTGGGTAGATTGGGGTTGTGGGTTCTAAATTACTTACAACAATTGGAAATAGCTGTTGGGAGGCTTGATGTGGCTGTTATGAACATTGGGGGTCGACTGCCCTGTTTCGATGGACTTTGTTGGATGTTTTAGAGAAGTCTTGTGGATATCTATCCTTGTATCATCCGGAGGCAACTCCTTGAAGATGAAATAACTGTTGCTGCTAGTCAAATGGCCATGATAGCAATATTAGTTAGCCGTGTGGAGGGACGAGAAAGGAAAGAATTATAGTGGTCATTTGGATGGAAGCTTGGAGTTGTGTTTCATCAGGTCATGTGCTCGTAATAGTGCAAAACAGGGTAGGAACCCCAGAGGTTCAGTAAAAGGTGAAAGGGAAGTAATGCAATATTAGTGGGGAGCTTCAGCCTTGCGGTGGTGTAATTGTCGGAGACTACGAGTTTTAACCTTGCTTGTAGAAATTGAAGCTACTGATTGGGGAGACTCTGCATAGTAATCTGATGAGAGGAAGGGAAAGTTCTTCAATATCTGATGGATGGGATGATAAAGGGACGGACTTTGTCAGGATCATCATCTGCTTGGGGGAAAAAGGTTGAAGAAGCTGATGAAACTGGATTTAAAATGGCTGGCCGACTCGATCAACCTGCGGGTGTGTTTTCTTCAACTGCTGAACCATGGACTGGAGATCAACCTCAAACTCGGGATGCACGAGGGTTTGGTTCACGCTTGACTGCAAATTCTCCAAAGATTGGCTGAGTGGAGATAAGCATAAGCTTGACATGATTCCATTGGAGGACTAAGTTACCTAAGGGTTGTTTGGATTGCATAGTGGACACCGCTTAGTAGGGTTGTGACCAACCCTATCAGGTATGATATTTTACTAATGTGAGAAATGAGATTAAGCTTAGGAGTATTTGATAAGATGATTGAATGTTCTCTATGCGTAATTGCTATTAGGAAACCACTTAGAATTTGATTGTTTATATGCTTACGTGTTCTTTATGAATCTGTGGGTGTTATGAATTACTTCTTGAGTTGTCATCAAATGTGATTTATGTTTTAGAAGGATCGCTGATATTGCGACATGTAGAATTGTATAAGTGTTGGGATTGATCGAGCATGACACGTAGATTTAGGGATGAAATCTTGTAATTTAAATGCTATTGTTAATCTTAAATGTGATGCATTATTTAAAGCATGTTGCATATGCTTATGAAAGAGATGTTACATTTGAACTGTATCATTGCATGACGAAATCATGGCATATTGGCATCGTGTGATTTCTTGAAAGCATAGTGTGGGTCAGCACGAGGTGCTGGTGCATTATGAGGGTGCAGATCCTGTGGTGAAAAACCCAAAATCGGCCAATAGGTACTCGCCTGCCTGACGGGTTCCGGACCGTGAAGCGAGACATACAAGGTACTCATGCCGACGGGGAAGGACCGTATCATGAGACATGGGTGGGCATAGAGTTGCATGGGTGTGTCACGCATACTGCTTACATACTGTATATTGTTCATATACTGTCATCATTACATCGAGTGCCATATAGAAATAACTGTACACTTGCACATGTCACGACCTTAGTTTTGTTTCCTGCATTAGTATTATGTCATACCAGCATGTTGTCGCTGACCCATTCGTGGGCACAGGTTTCAGATAAAGCTCCTGGTACGCGGGACTTGATGAAATCTTGGAGAAAGGAGAGGAAATGAATTTGGAAGAGTATTTGGGCCCTTGGGGCGTATTTATATATTATAAACGATTGGTGTATTTCTGAAAAGAATGGAAATGACATTGTATATTGTAATAAATAATGAATTTGTGATCTTTTAGTTTAAGTGTAGGAGTAGACGTGATGGATTGTATAAGTAGGGATGTATATTTAACCTTGATAGAGTTGTGGCCATCGAGTGAGGATGGATTGTGACTGTTGTATATATATATGTTGTATTGTGTTTATCAGGGGGAAAAGGTTCGAAAAACAAAGGAGGTGCTGCCGAAATTTTTAGAAAATTAAAGAACTCTATTTCATTTGTCGTAAATTCAGAAATCTGTTTAATTATCTTTTATTTTATTTACCTTCTGTTCGTCAGTCACACCTCGGGTTTCGGTCAGAAATTCGGGGCGTGACAGTAAAAGAGGAGCCCACTCTCCTCTCTGGTGTATGACTTGCATAGAGGGAAAAGATGAGAAGAACTAGAGGAGTAAGAGAAGGAAGATTGCATCAATCTCTTAGAGAAAGCTTCTTCAACAATCAAGATTATCAAGAACAAGGTGATTCTAACCCCTTTTTTCAAGATTGTATGATTCATATATAAAAACGTTAAAAGTTGGAATTTTGAAATCACTTTCGCTTGGTTACGAAGCCAACACATTGAAATTCCACTTCAACAATATCATCCAACAATAGTATCTACATTCACTTTAAATTCCTTTTTCTTTTAGGGCTTAATAGCTATTTGACTTCTCTTTTTGCACAAGTTTTATTTGTTTTACAATTCTAAAACTTATCTTAATCAAATTGGTTTAGATGGATAGAAAGAATTGTGCAAATCAATTCAATTGAATTTTTAGAATTAATTGACGAGGTGGACTCCTTTTCTTTTTTCAATTAAGCTTATATAAAATTTATTAAAAGTTAATGAGGTGGAGTCCAAATTTAACAATATGGCGTCCATCTAAATTTATTTATTTATTTAGTTTGGGGTTCTACTTTAACAATATCGTCCTATATATAATAATTATTTGACTTCATTTTAAATTCTTTTTTTACAACTCAATAAGTATTTGACATTACTTTTTTTTTTCTTTAATTTTCATATTAAATTATTATTTTTACGTCTCAATAACTATTTGACTTTATTTTTTCCTTTTTTTTTTATTTATATTTAAATTTTTTTGTTTTATAATCTTATGGTTAATTTAGATGAACGGAAAAAATTGTGCAAAACCATCGAACAATTTTAAAATCCCAGAACAAATATTATAAAAAGTTCTTTGTATACAAAAGAAAAATAAAATCCCATATATTAGGAGTCATGATGAAACATGCATATCATCCTATTGAAGTCTTTGTTTTTTTTTTATTTATTTTTTATTTTTTTTTCCTGATGTTGCACTTTTCTAGTCAGAATGCTTCTTCTTCCCAATTATTTGTCAAAGGTCAAGGTCAAAGGGTGTAACGTCCCGTAAATTTTGTAATAGTAAATTAATATTTAAAAATATAAATAATGGATATTAATGATATATAATTGATTTATTATGATAAATACTAGGTTAGAATTTTTCTTGAAGTATTTGGAGTTCATTTAGACATATTAAATGACTATAGGGGCAAAATGGTCATTTTACCATCATCACGGGTTTGCACGTGTAATACCCGAGAGATATTGTATTGTGACTTAAATGAACCTTAAACTTTTGGGTTTGTGATGAATAACACTGTGTGCACATGAAAATGATAAAAAAGACAATTAAAGAAAAGAAAGAAAATTACTTAAATGAGGGGTAAAGTGGTAATTAAGCATATTAGGGTTTTAGGGTATAAACACCCCCTAATCGTGACCTAGAAACCCATTCACATCATTTTTCTGATTTCTCTATCTCTTTCTACACTCTCTTTATTCTCACCATTAGAGAGGAAAGCTAGGGTTTTTTGTTTCTTTCACTTCCATCGCAATTTGTTTTTCATTTTTCATGGATTCAAGCTTCACAAAAGGATCTTAGAGCAAGATCTTCCATCCTCGGGACTTCTACACTGATTGAAAGGCTAGGGTTTGGGAAAAAATCAAGCTAGAAGAGAAGAAAGAGCTAGGGTTTTGTACAAACTTTCAAGAAATAAGGTAGAGACTTCTAAACCTAGATGAAAAATATGTGTATAGGTAGATTTAACAGTTCATCATCTCATTCCATGATACCGATTGAAAGGCTAGGGTTTGGAAGAAAATCAAGCTAGAAGAGAAGAACGAGCTAGGGTTTTGTACAAACCTTCAAGAAACAAGGTAGGAACTTCTAAACCTAGATGAAAAATATGCGTATAGGTAGATTTGACAGTTCATCATTTCATTTCATGATATAAATTTGCTAGTTCTTGAATATTTGATCATATGTTGCATGTGACTTAACGATTTGATGATTTCTCTTTCTATAATGACTAATTTTTACCTTGTTTTGATATTGATTATACTTCTGGTTAAATGCGAAATGATTAAATGGTGTATTCATAATATGGGTTCCATCTATGATATGTATAAAACTTCTTTGCTCACCAAGTGTTTGTAAAATTTTTTAAATGAATACTTGTTATGACTCCATAATGTTTGAGTATGATTACATGGATGTTAATTTATTGATGAACTATATGTGACACTTTGAATATGAACCTTGATTGAATGACTACAAACGATAAGAATGAGAAGTTGAAAAGGAAGGACATTGGGTTGGCTACTAGACACGTCTATTGTGTGTTCTTGAGCCTGGTGCGATTGCGTTTACCCAAGATTTTATTGATGTTCGAGATGGTGTCTCCCATCGACTTGTGAGCCATAAACTTGTGCGGGTGATCATTTGTTTCAATTGGATTAGTAGCCCATAAAGCACATAAGGCTTACTAGGGGCTAACTTGGAGAATAATCTTTTGGGATTGAGACTTGAGAGTATGAAACCTTCATTAAATTGCTCATATCTTGGAATAATATGGATGAAGTATGAAACCTTCACTAAATTGCTCATGTCTTGTTGAACTTGGATGATGCTTATTTTTTAGATGATTATTTGCATTGAAATATGAAATATTGGCAATTCTTGAATCTTTGTTCTTATTGAAAATGCATGTTCAGGGACCACTTCTGTGACACTACACTAACACAGGCATACACGTATCACCATTTGTTTTTCCCTATGTTTAGAGGTTTCCTATTGGGGTTGTTGTATTGACCCCTTACTAGATTGCTGGTACGAGCAAGGAGCCCACGTGGTGAAGAAATCATGTTTGAAGCCCTTTTGGACATCATGATGAATTGAATCTGGAGGACCAAATACATATATTTTGTTTATGTTGATTCTCTCTTTTATTGTGTAAACTCATGTAAATTTGGTCATATGTTGGCCGTGATGTTGAGCTAATAGGATTTAAGCTCTTTAACATGTAATCAAACTTAGAAAATGTTGGCATGTTTTGTATGCCATGATGCTATGTGATTTGGGGCTTGTTGCCTAGATATTTACCCTAGGTGGGTGAATAGGGTATTTTGAAAATATTGGTTTCTTTTTAGATCTTCAAAAATGAAAGTTGTAAATGCACAATAAATAAACAAGAGAGAGAGAGAGAGAGAGAGAGAGAGAGAGAGAGAGAGCAAACACAATAGTTTTACAAGGTTTGAAAAACTTCCTACGTCATCGACTCAAGTATCCCCACTTGAGTTTTTCCACTATTATGACCTTTTTGCAGGTGGAGACCAAACCTTTACAAAGCGAAGACAGCAACCTTCTGATCCCAGAAAAATATATCATTTTGCCTCACCGGGTAGCACTTACCCATAACTTTACCCTAAAGAGATGATACAAAGGTGTTTACCAAATAGCACTCTCTTCTAGTGTAGTTTTGGTGTAATAAGATGCTCACTCTCTGTAGATAGATCAGGTGTATATTCCACTTTATTGAGATCATTTTAATCGTTAAACCACATATTATTATTTTTTTTTACTACCTGTAACAAAGTTAATTCTACTTACTCTCAATATCAAACTAAAAATTTAGCAAATTTTACTTTATCATATAATCTTATTATTTTATGTAAATTTTAATTACGAAAAGAGTCTACTTGCCATTTTTTTTTCCAGTTTTTGTTCACTTTTTTATCCACTTGTAGTTTTTTCACTATTCTTCTTTGTTTAGAATTCTATAATTTTGTCGTTGCAAATTTTACTTACAAAAAAGTCTACATGTCATTGTCTTTTCTAAATTCTTTTGATAATTTTTTTCTACTTCTATTTATTCTCAATTTTTTTTTGTTTGTTTTGGAGTTCTAAAACACATATAATCAAGTTCATTTAAATTAGACTTAAACTTAAATTATCATGTAAGTTTTTTGTTGTTGAAACTTTTACTTACAAAAAAGTCTACATGTCATTGTTTTTATTAACTTTCTATTTTTTTCTCCATTACTATTTTTTAACAGTTCACCTTTGTTTAAGATTCTACATATATATATATATATATATATTTTATTGTTGTTGCAACTTTTAATTGAAAAAAAAGTTTAAGCATTTTTTTTAAAAAAACAATTTCCCACATTTTCTCCATTTCTATTTTTTTACAATTATTTTTGTTTAGTATTTGATCCTCTCGCCCCTTGGTAGACACTAATTTCAAAGCTACATCCATGCGATCGAGGTAGAATTTTATTTACATGATAATTTTGTATCTTATAAAATATACATATCATTCATTACCAACCTTTTTTGACATTGACAAAAAAAAGGGTATAAAATAAATGTAATAAGAAACACATTTGCAAAATAGATATTTAAAAATAAATTCCAAACCTTGGAAATTTACATTAATGAAAAATTTAAGAGAGTAGATCATCCTCTCCATTTTTTTTTCTTGATGAGTACTACTGTACTTCATATGAATTTTTGTTTATTCTCAAAATAAGTAGCATGATTTTTTTTTGGACCCACAAAATGTTAAATTAATTAATGATATTCAAGAACATAAATTAATTGTCTTTGTGAAAACCTTGTATTGGGTGAAATTAAGTACAGAATTATACCGGTTAATTAATCAAGACCTAATATAATTAGGGTCAATTAATTGTGACTGAGTTATTACTTCTCATTGAACTTAATTATATGAGATTTATTACTGCCTAAGAAATTCTCTTGTTAAAATACTTAAACAACGAATTCAAGCATTCAAAGAATTATATCAAAATAATAAGATATTGAAAAATTAGAAAGACACAAAGAATTATGTGGGAAACCCTCTTGGAGAATAAAATCTATTACAAGCTATAAAAATTCACAAGTAAAAAAGAACGAAGTACAACTCCACAAAGCTCTCAACCACAAACAATTAACCTATCACCTCTAGTCATTTTCCTGCTAGTCCATTTGCAACTTCTCGTTGTACTCTTCAACTTTGAATAACTTTTTCTAACTCTAGCACCAATTATGATCCTCAAATAGACTACCTTCTGTAGTGTGCAAGTTCCATGCAATAGAAGTTTGTGATCTAACCCTTCTATATGCTCTTATGTGTACTAACCTAACACTAGGTATATAGAATCAACCACAAGAAATAACGCCTTGTAATAAACTGACTATATGAATAAAATATGAAGGAATAGATCTTTTCGTGTCTTTTTTGTGCTTCAAGAGGTTAGGGTTATGATTATGTACACCATAGTACTTTATTCACACTAAAAATTTTGTGTATTAGATCTAAACCTAGTTGCAATAGATGTTGTGCAAAAATTGGAAAGTTTGGAACAAATTGCTTCAAGAATTGATGGAAGGTTTGCATTTACTAGGTGTACTCCAATGGTTGTTGGCATAGGCACCTTAGTTCTAATTTGATAACGAACGACGGGGTGGATTGGTGGAATATCTCTACCGACTGCTATTCAGGTTTGTGGGTCAGCTCCTACTTGGGTGGTACCCTGGGGTGTATTGCCTGAGTATTGGGTAGTTCCACGTTACGAGGACCACCTCTTGTGGCAGTGTTGGTGGGAGGTTGGGCTTTTCCATTGATGGTGTTTACTGGTAGTAGACGAGGATGTGCATTTTGTTGGCACAATACAAGAGAGACCAATGCTTGTGACATGACCATAATTTGTTGTTGCATTGGTTGGACTGCTGTTGCATCCAGACTAGTTGTTGTTGCAGGCGAGTTGGTGCACACCCTCTTCCTCTATTAGCATGGGGCTGATCTTGAGGATTTGGAGAATTTCTTATGGGACAAAGGTTTGAGGCCATCGTTGGTGAATAGCTTGGGAGAAAGGCTTAAGTTTGATATGATATGTGTATGAGAACTCTAATTATTCCCACAAATGGCGCCAAACTAATGTTATTAGTTTCTGAACGGAATGCTACTTTCCTTCATTCAACTGTTAAAAACACTAAACGAGAGAGCCACTAGGGAAGTTTCGGTAGTAGCTGCTCTAATGATGAAGTTAGAAAAAAATAATGACAATAATTGAAAAAAAGTAATTGAACATGAATTGAAAACATACCTTGTGACCTTATTTATAAATTTTAGTTCTCTAAAGTCGAATAGAATTATAAGTCATGAAAGTAGGAATTTGAAAATATACATAGATAGTAGTTACCCTATTGAATTATGTTCCTTTATTCTGAAATCGGTAGTGTATGAAAGGCGGTAACTAGCGTAAAATCTTTCATGCTCTGTAACTTATAAATCGAAAGAGGTCATCCAAATGCGGTCCTTACGATTTAGATCACCTGAAAAAATACGTGTCATGTTCTGAGGCCTTAGTGAAATTATTGCATATCAATATATATATATATATATATATATATATATATATATATTAACACACACAAAAATATGTAATTCAAAAATGTTAGTTAGGATTCAGAATCGAAAGAGATCAAGGGAGCTTCCAACACTTTAATAATTTCGTTTAAATTAAAAGAGTCAGTGACATCATTTGGAATCCCTTAGTTAATGAAACCACTCATATATCAAAAGGAATTTAAGGTAGTCTCACTAATTCATTATTTAATGTGTCAATTATGTTTGTTTAGTACATATATAGATATATTTTTGGGACTTTTATAATAATAATAAGTGTAGAAAATGCCAATGCTTGTTCCCAACACTAGCTGAAGTTTCTAATCAATTTAATTAGTATAAAAGATCATTTGAGATATGTGCATGGGATAAATATTAGATATAGAAGATAAATAATTAAAAACAAAAGGACTAAATTGATTTTTACAGTACAAAGCTGGATACAATATATATATATATATATATATAGCAAGGATACAGTTTTTAAGTTAAAATTAACTTATTTAAATTAACTGCTCCTGAATATTTATTTGGTTAGGTTGAAAGAAATGGAATATTGCCAATTCAAAAATCTTCTTTCTCTCCATTTGTCACTTCTTTTTTTGTGGTTATTTTATTCGTGGGAAATGTTATGCTTCTCAAATTTGTTTTTCAAATGATGTGTGAAAGAATCACATTAATTACATGATTTTAAATATTGTAAGTAATCTAGTGCTATGTCAATGCTACATTATTTGAAATAAAAATTTCGGATATAATTTTAAAAAGTGTAGCATTATTCTTTATTCTTTCATTTCTCTCCTGAGCATACAAATAATTTCTTATTTCTCTTCTATTTTTATCATTTTTTTCCTTCACTACTTTCAAATATAGTGTGTGTGTGTGTTGACAGAACCAGACTGCCAAACACGTCGTAGTAGAATGTTCCCAGCAACAAGACAGCCCACCCAAGTGTCATGGGACCAATATAATTTGACTAAAGATGCAGAGCACATGGCTAACAATTAATTAAAATGACACCAATTCATTTTGCTTTTGCTCTGCTGCAAGTGTTTATTTGCAATCATATATATATATATATATATATGCATGAATAATGGACATGGGTATGGGCCCACCTTGCTAGATTCTGGAAGGGCCTTGCATAAACATGCTAACGAAACGAACTTTCTTGTTCGGCAAAACCTCCTAAAACATGATTAAAACAAAATTATCTGAAGAATACAATAATAGTGAAAGTTAACGGGGAAATAATGTGATGGATGACACAATTTAATGTTAGAATTTTAATAAAATAAAAATAAAATAAAATAATGAATTAAATGTTTAGGTAGGTAAGAATGTCTTTTTAAGGTGGTCTATATATCACATTAATTTTTTAACATATATATATATATATTATATATGTTACATCTCGGATCTCAAAGACTTGAGAGTGATCTTGTAAATCAAGATCAAGTTAAATAAATAATTGCTATATATTTCAAATCATTTGGTGATTAGCATATTCTTACTTGAGTTTTCATAACATAAATGTTTATTCACATTTTATACATATAACCCAACAAGATTTACATACATACATTTCAAAAGGGCATTCATCTTGTGATGTCTCCTCCTAATCAAAACAATGCAAGTTGTGAGTTCCAAAGTTCACCCTTGTACATACACAAAATAAGTTCAAGTTTTGTTGAGACTTCCAAGCCTTCACATCAACATAAGGAAACCATAATGCCTTTTCACATTCCCAAAAAATTAAACAAAAAACAAAAAGGAAGTTGTGAATTCAATTATATCCAATACAAACAAAAGAGTTAAAAGAAGGTATCCTTCCAATCCATGACATCAAGGCGCCAACTTCTTGCCGTTACCTGTATTTGGTAGGGGTCAAAACAATAATTCCAGTAGAGATTTTAAAATAAGAAAAGTTAAGGCAGTGCAAAGTGTAGGCATATGAAATATGTAGTGTCTACATAAGTGTTCAACCAACATGCATACATAGTAATAAGTTATTCATCATGTTTTCTAACAATACAAATCATCAACCCAACCATAAGAAGAACGTAATAATAAGTAAATGGAATGATCATTATGTAATCATATTTAAATGCATGCCAAACAAATTACCATTCAAGCTTCTTGTTAATCCTCTCACTTAAATATAATCACTTTATCAAATTACCTAATGACCCCCGAAAAAGCCTTATACTTCATGAGCTACTAACTCGTTGGCTATGTACTACTACCCGCGCGGGGTTATGGTTTGCAACCGAAGGGAGATACAATCCCCATCACAAAATATGTTCGATCTCTAATGCGGCATCACAACATGCCATTCTTTCTTGTCCCTCAACTTGTTCTAAGGATTAATTGTCCACATTCCCTTCTTCCATTTCCATTTTCACATCTCGTCATTTATTAATCTTTTTCACTTCATTTACAAACATGCCCAAGGTTCACATTATTTCGTTATTCATCACAAAACACAACAATGTCGATATATCTTCATAACTTTCAACAATTCAATCATTTAACTCAAGCATGGAAAAACACACATACATGACATTCAATAATTTCATCATTTATCACAAAGATATCCCAATACTAGTGAAATCAAGATATTCAACATTTCATTAAAATTCAAGGCATAAACAATATAGAAAAATATGACATTGTAAAGAAAATCACAAGATGAGTAAAATGCATTATACTTCACATGGAAAACACTCAACTTTCAACCTAGGTTAGAATCCCTACCACCAAACAAGTGTGGATTTATGTGTGTAGAGGTATTTCAAGATATTGACTTCAATCCTTACCCGTAAACCCTAAGAAAGATTTTACATCGTTTATTTTACTCAACCAAGTTAGATTTACAAGGAAATGAAAGAAATTTGAAAAGGAAATAAAAAGCCCCAAATTATACCTTTTGTTCTTGAAGAAATTTTGAAATCCTAATTTTTTAATTGGTAGATATTATTCCTAAACTTGAATTCTTGTGGTATGATGTGTTTATAAGGCTTAAAGATCCATGAATGCTCAAGAAATATTCAACCCTAAATTTTTCCCTTGTTTAGAGAGAGTTTGGAGGAGAAGAGAAAATGAGATTTGGGCAAAATTACTTTTCAGCCTGCAACTTGAAAGTGTTTAGTCGTACGCTCATTCAAATGAACAAGGTCTTCATTCGAACGAGGGCTCTTCGTTCAAACAAGTGCCCTTCGTTCGAATAAGTATCAAACAAAAATCATATCAAACTTTCGGATGCTCGTTCGAATGAACCACCCTTTTGTTCGAACGAAGCCCAAAAAACCTTACGTCTTTTTTTTTTCTTCTTTTAATTTCTATAATTCAAGTTTTTTTACCTTTCTAATTTATTCCACATGTATCATCACACTCCATATTATATTGTTTAAATTCTTTGCATCTCATTATTTTGTTCCTGAAATTTATTATCGTGCAAAACTAAGATTATCATTTTTTTATTTTTTTATTTATTTTCTAATTTTAGGAAATGTTATAATATATATATATATATATATGAACCACCCTTTTGTTCGAACGAAGCCCAAAAAACCTTACGTCTTTTTTTTTTCTTCTTTTAATTTCTATAATTCAAGTTTTTTTACCTTTCTAATTTATTCCTACATGTATCATCACACTCCATATTATATTGTTTAAATTCTTTGCATCTCATTATTTTGTTCCTGAAATTTATTATCGTGCAAAACTAAGATTATCATTTTTTTATTTTTTTATTTATTTTCTAATTTTAGGAAATGTTATAATATATATATATATATATATATATATATCTATCTATCTATGTTATGTGTCAAATTTTAAGTAATTGAGTTATGGTTAACAACCTATTATCCTATATATTTATGCGAGTGATTATGGACTTTATGTTGAACATTTTAATTAAAATAAAACATTAAGTGAACTGTTTCAATTTTTAATGGGTCACCAACTGTTATGATTTTCATTAAGTGGCCATAATGGGTATAATATCAGCCTTAAAGGCTATACAAACTATTTGTTCAAGAGGCTGTCTATATAATTTATGGATTAGATCATTTTAATACACAACAAAAACATTGAAGTTTCTTTCTTTCTACAAGTTTATTCTTTTCTTTTCTGTGACTTTTTCATTATATCTTTTCTCAATTTTTTGAATAATATGATAGAGGATTTGATACTTTTGCATATTGTTGATGTGAATATAGTAAGTCTCTTTTGTGAGATCATAGTGTTGTATGTTGGAGCTGATTGACTCCGATGACATCCGTACGTGGGGAGTTCGGCTTTAGGACAACGCTTGGAGGTGTGCCTTACTATTCTCATAGGCCATATTTTCTTGTTTTTATCTTTACTTTCTTTATAGGAATAAAAAAAATTATTCTGATACCAACTGTAGAAATAAAAAAAAAAAAATTACTCTAATATCAACTATTGAATCCAAAAAATCATAAATTAAATACATACTGTGTTGATAAATCAAAACAAACAAACCAATGCTATAAAAATCCAAAGCAGAGAATGGAAAAATAATGTATATTTTATTGAAACAAAGTTTCAAGTTGCATCACTCTTATGGGCAGCATCCTCATGGCTAACTCTCTCCTTTTGGGAAAACACCACTCATAATCTCATGCACCAGAGTTAGATTCACGCCCAGCACTTAAAACTATTTTTTTGTGACTATTTTCAATGTGACAGAGATCCCTAACACACACACATATATATATATATATAATTTTAAAACACCGAATATCAACCTAATAACATAGAAAGCCCATCACACACCTTAAAAATGATAAAATAGACTTGTACGAACTTACAGCACTCGGTTCGGGTCACCGGTTTGAAATTTATGCAACTTTCCCTAATTTTTTATTTGCTAGCCGTAACTAGAGAAAGAGAAGTGTGAGTGAAAAATTTTGATTTTGTGTATTTATGCTATGTATTCAAAAGGATAACCTTGTTAAATGACCCATTTAAGCTTAAAAGTTGTGGACACTATTAACTCTCTCATGACTTTTATGTCATTTCACCCACAAGTGCACCAAATTACATTCCCATGTCCTTTAGTTGCCTAATTACATTTCAATGTAATATTATTCAAGTATTTCAACTACATGGACAAATAAGTTTGGTAAATAACTATTTTATTCCAATGGCTACTTCATGTATTTATTTTAACTCCAAATATTCCACACAAAAAAATAATAATATTTTTTTACCCATCCTTTTTATATTATTAATTATATATATATATATATATTATATTGCATTATTTATATATATATTTTTTATTTAATATCATAAAATTATGGGATGTTACAGATGACATTTAAGTATATGTTATAAACCTTAATTAAAGGGACCCATTATACAGTTAAATATTCAAGCATAAAGTTATTCATGAATCTTATGTTCACTACATTTGTTTATTCATGAATATGCATCCGTATGAATTTGACATTGTTATTATAAAGATACATCCTAAATATCATGACCTTTACTTAGTTGCTCATTTTTTCATTAATAAAAGCCTATGAATGTTATGACTTAGAACTAGTTTGTGCATTTGTTTGAATATGCATGAGTCTAACAATTTCACTTCATGTATATGCTTTATATGCTAAACCTTATACACAACTTATGTATATATGTTAACCTTCATGAGTTATTTTCTAACCTATTCTTAACTAATGTTTAAGTTCGAGACCATGGAAGATTTTGGTTGTTTGAAGGCTCGGCTATGAGATGCTTAAGGATTCAAGGGGAATTTAAAGACGTGATTGAGGAGAATGGAGCTTGAGGTACTTAGCTCGTTCGTAGATACGTTGTATTTTACTTTCCATTATAGTGGAATCCTTCCTTGAGCATTGGTCGGGCTCCGGAGTTTTACTCGAAGGATTGATGTCATTGGTGGTTTCTCCGTCATCAATTGGTTTGCAATCTCTTTTTCTCTCCATTGCTTTCAATTTACTATGTGCTTTAATTGAAATGCTTTTGCTTAAATTTAGTATAATACCCTGACCCGAGTTAGCACGTATACCGAGGTAAACAGGGTTGGGTGGAGTACTATCAAGTGTAAACCGAACTGTTTAAAGCTCTATATCGTATCACTAAATGCATTACATGATTTTGGAACGTCAATAATATTAATTATACAGTCAGTGCCAAGCAACCCAGCATTATGCCTCGTGATGCGTGCATGTATGCATTTCTATGCATAAATACGTATACATATACATGTAGCCTACTTAATATCAGAGTATGTATACATGATTAAAAATACAGTATTATGCACACATATGGATATAAGTACACATGTGTAAATATGTATTTACATGTATATATGTGTCACACCCCGAATTTTCGACGAACCCGGGACGCGAGTAACGAGACAAAAAATAAAATAAATAAAGGACAAATGTAAATAAATCTACTAAATATGAATTCTTTCCCATCACTACATAAAATAACATAAAATACATCGTTCATGAGTCATTCGGGCTTAAGCCCTTACATTTCAATATACAAGTCTCATGGACCAAAAATATAATAAGTGCTCCACCCTATCAGAGTATCAGGGAGTCTCAAGTAGCTGGAGGGTCCTTATCTGAAAAATGTTGCCCACGAATGGGTCAGCTCAACTGCTGGTATGATGAAGTGCTAATGCCAGAAATAAAGCTAAGGCGTGGCATGTGCAAAGTGTACATTTATTTCTAAATGACATTCAAGCATCGCAGTAATATATATGAATGGTATGCGTGACACACCCATGCACAACTCTATGCCACACCCATGTCTCATTTACGGGTACTCCCCGATGGGCACAGAGTACCAATGCAATGGCCAATTTTGGGTTTTTCACCACAAGATCTACACCCTCATAATGCAAAGCACCACGTGCTTACCCACGCCATGTTCTCAAAGGATCCATCATATGCCAATATGCCAATGCAATGTTAATGAAACATGGATCTCAATAATATAGCATACTCGGACAATAACAAATAAATTATCAATCAGTTTCATATACATGCATATCTCATGTGTTCATATATCATATTTCATGTTCGTCATTTTACTAAACTTGCAAGTAACGCATAAACATGTGAACAATCAATTCCAATTTATCAAATAAACACATTACAAACAAACACATAAAGCATTCCAGTCATTCACAAATATTCCTAACTTAACTTCATTTCTAACATTAGCAAAACACCATACCTAATGGGTTGGTATCAACCCTAGAAGATCGTGCACTATATGTAACTGAACCGGCAAATGAAAATGCAGGAGATCAGATCGCCCTCTCCTGTCCTGTCAGTGTCCCTAAAAGCATAAATTACAACTCAGTCTATTATCATTTGAATTTATGCTATTCATCAAATTTTATGTCTTTAATTCATAGGTTTCTATTCTGCTAAATTAAACTCTACCATTGGTTCTAGGACGTTGAAGAAAATAAGTTTAGGCTCTCGTAGAACTCAATTCGGACACCGGGGTTCAAAAGGGCAAAATAGTCATTTTGCACTTTTCACGGGTCCTTACATTTCGTGACCTCTTTTCACAAATCGGACCCCACGGTTGAGTCCGGAATGTTCGAGATAATAAAGTTTCACTATTTGTTTACCTAATTCGGAGTTCGTTTGACTGTACTTCAATTCAAGGGCATTTTAGTAATTTTAAAGGTTACTACGGGTCTTTTATTTTTTGAGACCCCGTCTCAGTAAAACGGACCTCACCATTGGTTTCAGAATGGTCGAGATAGTCAAAATACACTAATGACTTGTCTCATTTGGACTCCGGGATATTTTTGAATAATTAATTAATTAAATTAAATAATTAATTAATTAATTTAATTAATATTTTATTAATAATTTAATCAGGTGGGTCAAAGTGTAATTACCAACAGTTGGGGGGTCAGTTTGTAATTTTTGAAAGTTCTGGGTCAAGGTTCAATTTCAAAAGGTTCAAGGTCAAATTGTAATTAATTAAATTTACTATTCTCAATCAGGTTAACCAAACAGGGGCCAATCCGAGAACAGGGATAGGATATCCCTGTTTCAATTTAATTTCAATTTCTTAATTTCCTAAACCTACAACCAAACAGTCTCAATTGGATTTTTAATTTAAAACAGGGGAACGACACGTGGCAGGGGCGGTTCAGCCCCGCCCGAACCAGACCCGAAACCCGACCCGACCCGGACCCGAAACCCGACCCGGTCACCCCCTTCTTCCCCGACTTTTCGGCGACGTAGTAGTAGGGTTCCGGCGCCGGCGACCGATCTCCGGCGAGATTTTCAAGTTTTAAAAATGCCATTCTCTTTGATTTTTCACGTAGACCTCACATCCATCCTCCATTTCCCTCAAAACCTTCCCAATCTTCTCGAAATAGAGGGTCAATCCCTCGGTCAAAACTCCGGCCGACACCTATTCTTTCATTTTCGTGACTCCCCGGTCACGGTTTAACCCCTATTTTAATTCCAAATGGTTTCTGCACCTCCTAGGGTTCATCCCCCATCAATTAAACTGAGTTTTATACATAAAATATCAAGACTCATTCATTATACCCGAGACCGGCAACCTAGGTTTTCTCCCTAGTTTCTCAACCATTTCATCTCATTCTTTTTGCATTATAAACCCTACATCATGCTCTCTAAGATCATATACATTAAATCAAGTTTCATGCTTTAAAAAAAATCAAAACAAAAAGGATCACTCACGGTTTTTCCTGTTGGTTTCTCTTTCTAGCCGTGCCCTCTTTCGCCCTCTGGTTCCAAGTTTGATTCAAGCTTCAAGCTCTCCTTTTCAGAACTCTCTTCCTCTCTCTCGCTTCTGCTTTTCTTTCCTTCTTTTCTCCCAACCGAGACCACCCTTATACACCCCTCACCAACTCTCACACGTCTCTCTCTCACAGCCCCTTTTCCTGACCTCTATCACCCTGCTCAGCCACCCTGCATTCCTTCCCCCCATGCAGCTTTGCATTTAATGCAAAGCTGCCCTACACTAGCCTATATATATATATATCACTCATCACACACTAGACACACACTAAACACACACACTTAGCCGACACCTCACACACACTCCCTCACGGTCTGATGCACCCACACCCACTGCCATATATATATACATACATATACATATCTATATACACTTGTACATACACCACTTCATACATGTACACATACATATCACCTTCCACACACATACACATGCTATATATACATACATCATGTATTTTAATAATCATAATATGCATTTTAATATTAATAATAATAATAATAATAACAATAAAAATAAAAACAAAGAATAATAAAAAAAAAAAATTCCATGTCATAACAATATGTATGTATAGTATTATGTATTATACATATACATATATAAATATATATATATATATAAAAGAAATTAAAAGGAAATAAAGAAAAGAAAAAGGAAATGGGAGAGGCAGTATCTTGTAAGATATTATGTGTGTGTGTGTACTATTATATATGTGAGTGTGTGTTATTATATATATATATATATATATATACAAATATCTCCAAGTCATAAATGCAAAGTTGCATTGGGAAGAGGAAAATCAGAAGCCTAGGTCAAGAAAAGGGGCTTGAGGGGTGTAGGGCTAAGAAGAAGTGATGGGGGCGGTGGAAGTGTGATGATGATTGTGTGATATATGTATAGATATGGGTGTCGTGTGAAATGAGAGAAAACAGAAACAAGAAAACCAAAGGAAGTCTAAGTGAGGAAACTGAGTGAAGCCTGAGAGATCCAGAAGTTCAAACAAGGAGAAACCAGTGGAAGAAGCACATGCAACAAGAAAAATCAGAAATTATAGGTAAGTGGGTCTCATTTCGGTTTTCATTTTATGAGCATAATAATTAGTTTAAATTATAAGGTTGTCTTGAGCATGAAATAAGGATTTAAATTCAAAAAGAATTGAGAAGAATGGTTAAAAATTTGATGAGAAAACAGTGGTTATAGGTATGAGAGAATAATCGGATTTCTAATATTTTATACATGAAACATTGTTTAAATGGTCTAGAAATTTCCCTATGAAGTGCATAAAATGAAATGAAAAAGAAAGAAGTGAAAACAGTCAAGAAATTTACATGAAAATGAAAAGATTCAGCTCGTTGGAGTTTCGGGTTTGCTTTATTTCGTGAAGATTTAGTGCATAAAACTAAAAACCAGTAATTGAAATAAGATCTACATGAAAAGATGAAGAGA
This sequence comes from Nyssa sinensis, assembly GCA_008638375.1. Lineage (NCBI taxonomy): Eukaryota > Viridiplantae > Streptophyta > Magnoliopsida > Cornales > Nyssaceae > Nyssa > Nyssa sinensis. Next base: position 7,130,377 of record CM018033.1, read on the forward strand.
ACGACATTTAAAAACCCTCAAAAATCGATCAGAATCCGGTCGCCGTCGCTGGAGATGGCGACGGAAACCTACTGGAGCTTCACCTGAAAAACGAAGAAGATGACACTGTTTGTTTAGGGTTTGGTTCGGGTCATGGGTCGGATCCAGGTCGGGACCCGACCAAAACAAAAAATGGATATTCAAAACGACACAGTATCATTTAAGTTTAAAATGTTTTTAAAATTCAATTGGGGGTGTTTGGTTACGGGCATAAGAAATTAAAATAGAAATTGAATTGGGAATAGGGATATCCTATTCTAGTTTTGGAGCTTATTCACTGTTTGGTTATCCCTATTTAGAATAGGATTTTCTGAAATTGAAATTGAACCCAGAAATTATAAAATTTACAATCTGACCCCCCCAACTTTTAATTATTATGATTTGACCCCCAGAATAAAATATTAATTTAATTAATTAATTTAAAATAAAAGGAAAAATTACCAAAATGCCCCTAAGCCGAAAAGTAGTCAAACGGACTCTGATTGAAATAAACGAATAGTGAATTTTTATTATTTCGAGCATTTCAGACTCAACCGTGGAGTCCAATTTGTGAAAAGAGGTCTCAAAAAGTGAGAAACCGTAAAAGTATAAAATGACCATTTTACCCTTTATAGTAACGATGTCTAAATTAAACATATGAATAGTGTATTTTAACTATCTTGGACATTCTAAGACCAATGGTGAGGTCCGTTTAGCAAGATGAGGTCCCAAAAAATAAAAATACCCGTAAAAGTGCAAAATGACCATTTTGCCCTTTTTAGTACAGAAGTCCGATTGGAATTCCACGAAAGCCTAATTACACTTTGCTTGACATTCCGGATTCCATAGTAGAGTCTATTTAAGTAAAAGAGAAACCAATAGTAAAGAGGCATAAAATTTGATGAATAGCATAACTTATGAAAAAGTAAACTAAGATATACTATCTATTGATGAATAGGGATTTCAAAGAGGAAGGAACAGTGACTTTTTATTGTGAAAGAACAGAAACGGTTTAAGAGGTAAGTAATCTCTAATCTCTGTACATGTTACATTCCTAGCCATGTCAATAGTCTTTTTTATATTATCAATTGTACTCCATACATATCAGAACGTTTATCAAGTCCATACTAATATTGCTCTATCTTGTGGAAAGTATTTATTGACTGTTGTATATCTTGATCATGATTTCTGTACGCTCTGTACATAGGCCTCAAGGGGCAAGATCTCAGCAGCCCAGTTTATATTGGCCTGTTAAGGCAACCGTTTCTTTTCGCTGCTGAGATAGTGTTATTGCATTTACTGTTTATTGGATTTAGCATGATCTTGATATATTATATTGTAGCCGGATTTGTGCTCAATCACAAACTCCATCTGATGCTTACTAGACCTACGGGTCGAGAAAATGGAATAAAAAGTGGTATTTAAAATGGCAGCTAAAGTGGGATCTGCGAGGCGAGTGCTGAACCGACGGGTTAGCGCTTGGCTAAGAGATCGAGGAAAAAGGGAATAAAATGAATTAAGGGGTATGCCGGGCCCCAAGTTAAAGTGCATCCACATTGTTGTTATCAGTATCTCTTATTGATTATCATAGCTTGATCATGTTATACCATTATGAATGGTCATGAGATTTCACAGCTTTTGAGTGCATATGATTATACTTGAGACAGCTCATGACTGTAGCTTGTATGATTATATTATCAGATAGATTTCACTGCTTTATCATTTGAGCTTCTATCATTTGATATTGAGTTCTATATTCATTGACTGGCTAGCACATCTGCATTTATCCTAGTTATTTTATGGATAATGCTTTCTATATTCATGTACACATGGCAGAGCAAATGAGAATTACTTATTAGGCTTTAGTTAGCTCACCCCAAACTTACCACCCCTTTTAGGGAATGAAGCTGTAGAAGAGCAGTAGCAGTCAGCTAGATAGCAGTGGACATTACTTTTGAAGTTGCAGTGTAATACTTAATACAGACAGTCTTATAGCTCTCCCATGTTATCCACGTCTTGGGGATGAATAGTTGTATTAAGAAATTTTGTATTCCGCATTTTGTAAGCATTATATAAATTACATGTAGCTTTTATTTATTTCTTTCGCATTTAGTTGTTGCATGTTAGTAGCACTGATGTGTTGTAAGTTGAGACCCTTGGTTCGACAAGCAGCGTCGGATCGGGTGCGCGACACGAGATCCGCATAGGGTGGGGTCTCGGGTCGTGACATTTAGAAATTGAGTTTTCATGAAATTCATAATAGTTCATTAATTTGATGAATCAAAAACTTGATTGAAATCTAAATTGGTCACTTAGTTGATTTTGTCTTGAATTGTTAAAATTGCATACAAAATCAAGCTAGTTTGATCAATTGGGTAAAGATTGATAGGTTGGTATATTTGGATGATTGTTGGTGAATTCATTGGTGGATGGGAATAAATGTCGGATTAATCACATTGAGTGATTTTATAGATTGTGTCATCATTTGTCTTTAACTACGAATTGAAATAAGTCAAAAGAAATTTTTAATCCAAGACCTACCTATTCAACCCCCCCTTCTAGGTGATATTCACGCTTTGGGATATTGAGTGATATCCTAGTGGTATCCCTCCGTGACAAAGTGGTATCAGAGCTTTTTTTCTAAGGCATTTGATTGATATCCTAAGTAGTGAAATCCATAGACGAGTTAAGAGAGGGAGGATCGATCTCACGACCATATCTATTTGATAGCGCCAATTATGCATATTGGAAAGCTCATATGATAGCCTTCTTAGGAGCCATGGATGAGCGAGGTTGGCTCACCGTTCAAAAAGCTTGGACACCTCCGATCATAACCACAACTACAAAAATTCCCTCCGTAGTCAATCCTTAAAACACTTGGAACGAGTTAGAGTTAAGGATAAGTGGCTATAACACCAAAAGGTTGAATGCCATCTTAACGCGGTAATTCCCGATGAGTTTTGCCGCGTCATGACTTGTGAGACATCTGAGGAGGCTTGGGACATCCTTGAGACTACCTATGAGGGTATGTTGGTGGTAAAAAGGTCAAAATTACAAATGTTAACTTCTATGTTTGAAGGCTTAAGATGGAAGAATCGAAAACCTTTTCGGAGTTTTATGCTAAATTGAGTGACATTTTCAACTTATCATTTAGCCTAGGAGAGAAACTAGAAAGGACCAAGATTGTAAGAAAAATATTGAGAACTCTTCTCGAGAGATTTTAGCCTAAGATAATCGATATGGAGGAGAGTAAGGATGTGGGCTCTCTCATGGTTGATGAGTTAGTTGGATCTCTTCAAACTTTTGAACTAACTCTTAGGCAAGCAAAGAAGACTAAAAGTATTGATTTGAAATCAACTCAAGGAAAAAGCAAATAGGATATTGAAATTGACCCCGAGTTTATGAATGATGAGGACTTGGCTCTTTTTGTTAGGAGGTTTAACAAATACCTTAAAGGTAGAATGCCTACCTCTAAGGGATCTTAAAGCTCAAGTAAAAGATCATTTGGAAACTCTAACTCTTCAAAAGCCCAAGTCCAAAAATCTTCTCCGAGTGGTGATAGAAGAAGATCTTCATCATAATCCACCTCTAAGTCTATTGAATGCTGTGATTGCCATAACTTTGGGCATTTAACAACCGATTGTCGTAATAAGAGAAAGGAAAATTCTCAAAATAAGAAAGCATTAAAATCATCTCTTTCTAAAGAGGATGAAAAGGAAGAAGGGGATAAGAATGATGAAGAAGAAGAAGAAGGTGATAAAAGTTAATTCTTGGCTTTCACGAGTGTCACCAATGTCCATGAAGGACCATCTTTCATTGAGGATGAAGATCATGAGAACATCAAAGACTTTGTGTCTTGTAATACCCTGACCTAAAACACCCAAGTAATTCAGCTCGCTTATCGAGATTAGAACTTTCTAGTTTAAAATAGGCTATGAAAAACCCGAGTGCCCTGGGATTGTTCGGTTAAGGAACCCGATTGTACAAAAGTTCGTGTATACGTAAATAAGTGTATACGTACACATGTATATATATTCATAAAAATATATATAATATTCAAGTATATATAAATATAGAAAAATATAAATACATGTATATAAATGTATATGTCATTAATAAAGTATGTATATCTATATACATGTTCAAATATATATGTGTGTGTGTGTGTGTGTGTAAGAATATACTTGCATATATATATGGAAAACTAAAGTAAAAATAAAGTGGTATGAATATAGCATGAAGAATACATATGCATATATATGCTACAGTATGTATGTTCAGAATGGTGAAAGGCTATGGAAGTGTCGGTAATAGTGTGTGAAAAAGTGTGTGCTTAATGTGTGTTTTAGTATAATATATATATTTGAACACAAAATATTAGTAAGCATTTAATGAAAGCTGAAAAATGAAAAAGAGAAAATTAAATTCAGGAGAAAAGCAGTCAAAGAAAACTTCAAAAATGGGAGGAAGAGAGAGGCATTGTGGGCTGCAAGTGGGTGATTTTTGCCTATATATATGTTTGGTTAGCTTAGAGAAAATTAGAAACCAAAGGAGGAAAACCAAGAGGCTGAGAGTGATTTTGTGATTCAGAAGAAGAAAGAAGGAAGAAACCGAGAAGAAAGGAAAGGGAAACTGTGAGCCAAAAGCTCATACGGGTAAGTGAAAATCTCATTTCGGTTTTTAATGTTCAAGCATATTCATTTAGTTTTGAGTATAGGGTCCTAACAGGCATGAAAGTGGGATCATTTTGCAAAAATAATCAATTAAAAAGGTTTAGAAATAAGGAAGAATGAAGCAGTTGCAGGTTTTTGAGGATAATTCAGTTGTAGGGTTTTTGGGTATTAAGCTTGATTTAAATGGTAGGAAATTGTTGGTGTGAGGTGTAGAAATCATGTGGAAGTTATTTTGACTTAAAATGGTGGAAAAAGGGGCATGAAATAAAGAGAAACCAGTTGGCCAGAGTTACGGGTTCCTCTCTATTCGTGATGATCTAATTATCTAATTCAAAAACTAAGTGTAGTTATGAAAAGCCCATGAAAGGTGAAGAGAATTGCATTTGAGTTGGGCCAGAAAACGAACTGGAAAAAGTGACCGGTATCGGAGAAGGCACCGAAGTGTCGTCGGAGAAGACAATAAATAATACCAAGGAACGGCGTCGTGTGGTATTGAGTTATGTCAATACTACGTCGTTTAGTTAATCCTATTTTAATATATGTAGATAGGAGGTGTTTGGTTATGGGATTATAGGATCTAGATTTGATAAACTGAGGAGGAACAGGGGTAACCTATCCCTGATTTAAAGTGTCACATCCCGCACCCCACCCTACACGGATGCCGAAGATGTGATGCCAGTTAGCCGCCTTATCGATTTCCCGACCGACAATGCGACCAACCAAAGGCAAACTTCTGAATCTTACGATGAATTGCGTTCTAAATGTAGGGTTAGAACAGTGAAAATTAAAACCTTTTTATCTCGAGAACGCAACTCATCAATATACCACAATTAGAGGTATGTACCACAGAGTAAGTCTATAACCAAATAATTAATAACTCTAGGCCACAGAGCACATCTATCACCAGTCAGAGAGCACGGAACATATCTAATCTCTCTAGAGTACCATTGAGCCATGTCTAAATACATCTAATACATATCAATGAAGTCAATCATAAACATGTCACTCACCTGAATAACCAGAGTCAATCCATTAGGACTCAAGTCTCCACATTTTATTGCCATCAGAACCTTATTTGAGATGCCTCACAGCTTACTAGTATCATCTCCTTGTACCTTTTAATCCCGTGGAGATAATCCCTGAAAAATGTTAGATAAATGGAATGAGCTTAAACAAACTCAATGAGTAACATAGGTTCCTGCCATGGGTTTCAAATCCAGTTCATATATACATGTATGCTCAAATACAGCTCAAATAGAATAATGCAACTCATGTAGAACAAATGCAGCTCAAACATATCATATCAGAACAGACTGATCGAACAAATCAGAATAGAGCCAAGACAGAACAAATCAAAACATAACAGAATAGAACATATCAGAACTGACCAGATCAGACAGATCAAACAGAACAGATCAGGACAGAATAGGTCAGAACACAATAGATCAAAACTGAACAGATCAGGAGCAGCCACTTGGTCCCTCTGGGGTAGGACTTATACTCACTTCTCATCAGGAGCAACCACCTGGTCCCTCTGGGGTAGGACTTATACTCACCCCCTAACAGAACAGATCAGGAGCAGCCGCCTGGTCCCTCTAGGGTAGGACTTATACTCACTCCTCATCAGGAGCAGCCGCCTGGTCCCTCTGGGGTAGGACTTATACGCACCCCTTAACAGAGCAGATCGGATCAAAACAGAACAGATTCCAAATGGCGTATAACAGAACAGGACAAACCCTAACAGAATCAGAACATGATACATCAAAAGGCAAGACAGAATGGAATCAGGCCATGCGTAATGCAGTGCAAAGAGTATGCATGAAAGTATATGCATTAAAACAATACTTTGTATAAAACAGTCCAACATATAAAGCAGTACAGTATTCGAAAATATATACCAAGTTAGGAGTCCGAGTTACTCACCTGAATATATGCTTATCTCAAATTATAGACAATCTCCAGATAAGTCATTAGCCACGTCAACGGTCTCTAGATACATCATTAGCCACGTCTCTGCATATTCTAGGCATTATCCTTCTGATGATCATCATAATTGATTCGACATCCAACAGATCATCCCATAGTTAAAGAAAACACACCGGTAGATTGATCGAGTCGGCCAACCATTTTAAATCCAGTTTCATCAGCTTCTTCAGCCATTCTTTCCACCAAGTAGATGATGATCCTGACAGATTCTGTCCCTTTATCATCCCATCCATCAGATATTGAAGAACTTCACCTTCCTCCAATTCATCATAGAAATCACAACATCCGATAGTTACAGGTTTCCCCAACTTTTATCACTGGACAACAGCTCTGCTGCTTCTATTAGCCTGCTTTAAAGCCGAACAGTCAGCTTCATCTATTACTGGATTTTCCTTCTTTGCATATATTGAATCATATGCACAATATCCCAATAAGAATGGCCAGACCTTATTTGGATTCCATAAATAAACCGCTGCGCAACACCTCAAGGTCTGCCTGGACAATCTCCTCAAATAATTATGCTAGTAACTATGACTTATCTTCAAAGCCTTCACATGATACTACCTGTAGATTCAATTAATCCTGCGTATTGCCTAATTATAGCAGCAACCATGAAATACCAGCGAGAGTTTGATTACAGAAGTTCAAAGCCAAGATGTCTCAAAACCACAATAACCTCGGACAATAATAAAACTCCTTCAATCTCGTCTTCTATTTGTTCTGTAATTCGCAAGCCAGTGAAGCCACCACAACAACAAAGTTCCAAAACAGAGAAATATTAAGCACACCTGACATATTTCTAATTTTGGCTTCACTTCAGAATCCACTTCAACATTAGTAATTCCCACCTTTTCACAATTCCCAGGCTCCACGAACCCATTTGAAAAAAATGAGAATTCAGAGCTTCTTCTTTAGCTCCAAGCGTTGGCTTAGAATCCATGACCACCCGATGCCAACAAAGCTTAAAACAGAGATCAAATGCGAGTCACAATCTAGAAACATCTTTATATAAATCAGACCTCTCAATCATCCATCCAAATTCAGAACTCTAACCATAGATTTCCCCTTTTCTATTTTGTGGTCACCTGAGTTACCAACGCACAAGCTGGCAACACCACTATTACATTGTCTGATGCACAACTCAGAACAGGTTAGCAGGTAAAACTCCATCCGCGTACGTAATTCGTGATTTCCTTTGGTGCCGCTACTCAATATAGACATATGTGCACTCACCACCTCACCTAGGTCTCTTTCGTCAATGCCGAGTAAGATGGAAAATCTACCGTGACATGCTTTCTCTCCAGGACTGCTGCTTCGTGCTCCTCTTTTCCAACACACTGCTGCACCGTCACATAAACACGCTGCACCATCACATACACATGTCCATATACACACAACCAACACGCTGCTGCACTTCCGTTGCTTATGAGTTGTCAAAAGGAACAAACAGTTTGCCTCTACTTGCTGAACCCGTGATTCCACCTTCATGCCGAGCCAATCGTTCCTTCTCAAAATGAATTTCTACTTCAATTTAGGTGGTTTGCTGTAGCTCCCCCCGATTTCTCTCTTTTATCTTTTTATATATGTGTATATAAATACTAAAGGGGAGAATAATCTAGACGTATGGAGAGTCCCTTTGTTTTGACAGCTCCTAGAACCTTCTACCCTTTTCTTCTTGATTTGTCTTCTAGTTAGCTATATGTGTTATTCACATATCTAAGCTTCTGAGTTGGCTGCTACTTAACCATTCATATATAATATTATTGTATAAGGGAAAGAGGGGCGGCTTGCAAGCTCTTTTTAGCTCTTTTTTTTTTTTTTCCTTTTTCTTTTCTTTTCTTTTCTTTATTTTATTTATGTGCATGTAAATTATTTGACTATATATGTATCTATTTATATATCTATATAATATAGGCCCCTTTTTATCACATGCTTCTAGCAGCTTCGGCAGCTCATATATATATATATTTATTTATTATATGTGTGTGGCTAATTAGCTTCCAATATATATTGAGTCTTAATATATATTTTTCTATCTCACCGTATTAAATATTTTATAAATATTTTATTCCATAAAATATTATATTATTAAATGCCAGTAGATTCGCCATATAACTGAGGCTCAATTATCATAATTATTTATTTTGCCAACCCGTTCGTGTCTCAGATGATATTCATATTTTTATTTTTCATAATTAATTATTCGTATTGGCCTCATTTATTTATGTCAGTGCTCGGTCGTCTAGGTCAATTAATTTCTTGAGCCTACATCATTTTTAGTGGCTTGGATTAGTATTTCCTAATAATTAATCCAATCATGGCTCACTGTATTTTCAGCTGTTCTGAATCATTATCGTCACATAATTTATTTTATTTGGTTAGAATATAATCTGGGTCATGTCAAATTTTTGGGGTATTACATAAAGAGCTAATCCGTTGTTTGCTTTAAGAAACCTTAGAGAAAAAAAGAAAAAGAAAAGAGGAAAGAAAAGGACTGTGGTCAGGGGGATTCGAACCCCTGATGCGAGGATCAAAGACTTAAGCCAACCAAGAGAACCACCGTGCCACTGAGGCACGTGTGGTCAAGTTCTCACCAAATTAATATATAATATTAATTAGTTTAATTAATTAAATTAAATTAAATTAGTGATCTATTGAAATATTTATCGATGTCCAATTTAGTCAAGTAAATTATGTTTTCTTTATGTTTTGGGCATTCTAAAGTCAATGGAATGGTCCATTTTATGAGATGAGACTCCAAAAAATAAAGACACGTAAAAGTATAAAATGACCATTTTGCCCCTAGTACCCCCGAAACCAAATGGAAGTCCGAGAGGGTCTAAGTTGAATTTGTCCGACGTTCTAGACTCAATAGTGAGGTACATATTATGAAAATGAGTACAAAAAAATATGTGAAGTTATAAAAATAAACTTAAAAAAATTTAATGAAGCTACCGAAGACTATAATTAGAAATAGTAATTAACTACATGATACCTTAAATTGTGTCGTAGGTTGAGATTGAATTAAACCAACATGGATGATTCAACTTGGGAGCGGAAGGTAACTGAAAGAAAAATAAACACCACTAAGAAGGTGGAAATACTTTGTTGGGAGTCGTTCATTATCCGGACTCCTATTGTCTCGATGGGACGACTGATGAAAGAAAAGGCCGCAAACGAGCTGGCCGAAAGAACAAAAGGTGTGGGCGATAACTTTGAGGAGTTTGAGTCACTCAAGAATAAGGAACGAAGGTAATATCTATTTTATCAATTAAAGTACAAAAAAGTAAATAGATATGTAAATGCAACATATAAATTGTTACGAGTAGTTTGATTTAAGAAGAATAAAACCTATCATAGGATTTAGGCTTTAAACAGTCAAGAATAGGTTAAGATCACAAAATGATGATAATTGAAGTACATGTGAAATTTATGAAATTTTCATAAATTGTTTTAGGCTTAACAAAGGAAAGGGAAAGGCACATCAGTAGCGCCAACCCTAAAGTTTAAGATGAGTAATCTTGTATTTAAAGTGGAGATTTAACTCCATGGATTTGAAGAAGTTTTAAGTTCAAAATATCTGAAGCATTTGAATTTCAAATTCAGTATTTACATGATTCCTGTTTTAAAGTATTTCTGTTCCTTATAAAACTTTATTGTGACATGCTCAGTGTCACGACCCGAAACCCACCCTACGCGGATCTCGAGGATGTGATGCCAGTTGGCCACCTTGTCAGTTTTCCCCACCGACAACGTGACCAACCAAAGGCAACTTCTGAACTTTACAATGAATTGCATTCCAAATGTAGGGTCAAAACAGCGAAAATTAAAACCTTTGTAAATTAAGAATGCAACTCATCCAAACACATCAGAGCACGTCTAGAATCAGTCACCAAATATCTCTAAGGTATAATATACATGCTCCAATGCAACCATTCTATATCAATGAATTTCTTAAAGCGGAAGTCACACCAATACAGTTCAGCTAATTAAACTTATCTCCAATGATCAACAATCATAATGTCTCCAAGTATCACTTAATTATAATGATCTGACATACTAGGCTAACCTCATCACTAATGATGTAATATTATAATGCATAACTTTAAAGTTAACCTTACAGTGTTCACATTCGATCTTTAACTTGGAGTTCATATCGTCATTGTTATTCATTGCGCATCACTAGTTCCACTAGTTATCTCATTGCATTTCATCCCATATGATCTCACTTGAAAAATGTTAAATAATGGGATGAGGTTAAACAAGCTCAGTAAGTAAATTCCTAGCTTTGCTATGGGTCAGGGTTAGTTCACAAGATTATTTGAGGAAAGGGATAACAGATAACCAATAGTCAAATGAGCAACAAGAAATACATAGCCAGTCACCAAGATGTGTAACAATGACCCGAGGGTCCAAAAGGCTTATCCCAAATTAAGATATAGGAAGATAGCAATAAGGAATCCAACAACCGGGATCTAGCCTATCATGATAATCTGCTGCCACAACAATTACGATAGCCAATCAAAAATACAACATGCTTGCATGGAATATGATCATCCAATGAGTACCAAAGATATATCATCATCAAGTAAAGTATAACATTATCGCAATAATATGATCATTCACAGGGCATAGAATATGATCATTCAACAAATACCAATGATATATCATCATCGAATACTAACAACCCAAAATGCGTGAATCACCCGGGGCCCGGCATACCCCACTGGAACGCACATTCAGCTTCGCCTCATTATCCTAGGCTTACTGAATAGGGCTAGAGCTCTTATTATCTCAGGTCCCGAAGGACATACAAGACCCCCAAAGGGTCTTTCCCCCACAGCAATCTGTGAATAGATGGACCGTTGTGACTGAGCACAACTCCAAGCACATATAAAATATCATGATCATGCTACTCTCCACAGGAACAAGGATATGGATCATAGCTAGTCAGTTCAAGGCAACATAATATAACTATAGCTTCACCCGCTATGTCACTGGGATGCTGAGAACATAACCCGTTCAAGGAAACAATATATAACTATAGCTTTTTACAGCTATGTTACCGGGCTGCCGAGAACAACCATGTCCCAATCAACGATGCACAAGTGTATAGGACGAACAAGATTTACAACAACAGATATATTACAAGATCATGACACGATATATAAGATGGTATAAGCATGCTCAAGCATCAACAAGTCAAGATCGCAAAATGATATAAGCAAGCAAGTCGAATCCAAAACACAGGCGTGAATAAATAATCATAAGTCGATTGCCATCAATCAAGGAGATCAAGTTCATTGGGTAATCACAAGTAGATTGGCATCAATCAAGAATTCATGTTCATCAGGTAGGAAATTGGGTACAAGTTTGGCAGCATAAGCAAATAAATGTGACTGGCTGAGGAAGGACCACATAACAAAGTTCAGATTTACTTACCTCGATTTCTTAGTGTCATATTCTCCATTAACCAATACTTTGATGATCTTCAGATACTTCAGGCATATCTTTGCATAGCCTGAATAATCATCATTAATTACAAACAGATCAGAATTCATTCATTCATGTCTTATTCATCATCTTAGGAGCTTATCAGATGGCCTAATTAAGTTCATTGGCCTATTACCCACTCATTGGGTTTCAACTTATGTTATTAAATTCCTTAAATAGGCTTAGCAACTGTCCGAATAATATTTTAAGTCATTTTGACTCCAGTCGTTATCAATTAAGCACTTATTTGCCCTTAGGGGCAAAATGGTAATTTTGTCATTCTTGCCCCAGGACCCTATCATGGTCCTCAGAATAGTCCACATATCGTATATACAAATTTTTGAGTCTTTTGGACTTCATTTGGTATCTGTTTTTGATCATCGAGACACATTAGTCATTTTTTATTTTATACGTTGACTGTTCCGGAGTCATATTTAGCCCTTCGATTTTCATAATTATGCTTATGATAATTTATTAGAACAGACTGGCCTTTATTCGGCCTCTTCTTTGCACTTACCATGCTTAGGGGTATTTTGGTCATCTTACGTTTTGTGAAACTCTAACCCTGATTCATCATTTAACCATGTATACAGTTTCGCGAGTATTTGGGCTTCTATCGGTATCAATTTCGTCCCAATCGGACTTCATATAGACATTAGGGGCATTTTGGTAATTTCACATGCCATAGCTAAATTTTCGGGACCTCAGTTCATAAAACGGACCTCACCATTAGGTCCAGAGTGTCCGACATAGTTGAATTGGACTATCCTTTATGTTTATTTGGCTCTGGGTATCACTAGGGGCAATACAGTCATTTACCATTTGTGTGTCCTTATTTTTCGGGACTTAATTTCCCAAATTGGACTCCACCGTTGTCACGCCCCGAATTTCCCACGACCCCGGGGCGCGAGTAACGAGACAGAAAGTGAAATAAATAAAAGGACAAAAGTAATTAAATTCAATAAACATGCGTCCATCATCATCCATACACAAAATAACATAAGATACATCGTTCAGGAGTCATTCGGGCTTAAGCCCTTACATTTCAATATACAAGTCTCATGGACAAAATATAACAAGTGTTTCCCCTTATCAAAGTATCACTGGGTCTCAAGCAGCTGGAGGGTCCTCATCTGAAAAATGTTGCCCACGAATGGGTCAGCTCAACTGCTGGTATGATGAAGTGCTAATGCCAGAAATAAAGCTAAGGCGTGGCATGTGCAAAGTGTACATTTATTTCTAAATGACATTCAAGCATCGCAGTAGTATATATGAATAGTATGCGTGACACACCCATGCACAACTCTATGCCACACCCATGTCTCGTTTACGGGTACTCCCCGATGGCTACGGAGTACCAATGCAATGGCCAATTTTGGGTTTTTCACCACAGGATCTACACCCTCATAATGCAAAGCACCACGTGCTTACCCACGCCATGTTCTCAAAGGATTCATCATATGCCAATATGCCAATGCAATCTCAATGATACATGGTTTCCACAATATAGCATGCTCGAGACAATAATATATAAATCACCTAACTGATTCCACATGCAATCATATCTCGTAAAATCAACATATACACATGTCGTGAGTCACATTCATCATTCACTAAATATTCATAAGGTACAAGTAACATGTAAGCATGTGAACAACCAATTCCAAATAAACAGGTAAACACATTACAGATAAACACATACAGCATTCAGTCATTCACAAATATTCCTAACTTAACTTCATTTCTAACACTAGCAAAACACCATACCTGATGGGTTGGTATCAACCCTAGAAGATCGAGCACGATAAGTAACTGAACCGACGGATGAAAATGTAGAAGATCAGATCGCCCTCTCCTGTCCTGTCAATGTCCCTAAAAGTAGAAATTACAACTCAGTCTATTGTTACTTGAATTTATGCTATTCATCAAATTTTACAGTCTTTAAATTCATAGGTTTCTATTCTGCTAAATTAAACTCTACCATTGGTTTTAGAGCGTTTAAGAAAGTAAGTCTAGGCTTTCGTAGAACTCAATTCGGACACCGGGGTTCAAAAGGGCAAAACAGTCATTTTGCACTTTACACGTGTCCTTACATTTCGTGACCTCTTTTCACAAATCGGACTCCACGGTTGAGTCTGGAATGTTCGAGATAATAAAATTTCACTATTTGTTTACCTAATTCGGAGTTCGTTTGACTGTGTTTCAATCTAGGGGCATTTTGGTAATTTTAAAGGTTACTACGGGTCTTTTATTTTTCGGGACCCCGTCTCGTAAAACGGACCTCACCATTGGTCTCGGAATAGTCGAGATAGTCAAAATACACTAATGACTTGTCTCATTTGGACTCCGGGATGTTTTTGAATATTTAATTAATTAAATTAATTTAATTAAATAATTAATTAATTAATTTAATTAATATTTTATTAATAATTTAATCAGGTGGGTCAAAGTGTAATTTCTAACAGTTGGGGGGTCAATTCGTAATTTCTGAAAGTTCAGGTTAAGGTTCAAATTCAAAAGGTTCAAGTTCAAAGGTTTAAATTCTAAAGGTTCAAATTCATTTAATTTAAAACAAGGGCTGACACGTGGCAGGGGCGACCCGTACCCGCCCGAACCAGACCCGGATCCGACCCGAGAACCGACCCGACACCCCACCTTCTTCCCCGATTCTCCGGTGAAGCAGCGGTAGGGTTCCGGCGCCTTCTCCGGCGCCGGCGACCGACCTCCGGCGTGTTTTCCTTATTTTCAAAATGCCATTTCCTCCCTTTTTTCACGTAGATCACATCCCCAACCCCCATTTCCCTCAAAACCCCCTCCATCTCCACGAAATAGAGGGTCAAACCCTCGGTCAACTCTCCGGCCACCCCTTTTTCCCCCATTTTCCCCCACGGTTTTGAACCCAATTCAATCCCATTCACTTTCTGCACTTCATAGGGTTATTTTAGGATCGTTTAAGGGAAGTTTTACACATGAAATGTTGAGGTTCAACCTCCATGGCCGAGACCTGCAACTAGGGATTTCTCCCTAGTTTCTCAACCATTCATTCTCATTCTTCTTGCAAAATGATCCCTACATTATGCTCTCTAAGATCCTATAGTTCAAATCAATTGAAATGCTTTTAAAAAAATTGAAACAGAAGTGACCCACTTACAGTTTTTCTTGGCCGTTTCTCTCTCTAGCCGTGCCCACTTCCACCTTTCTGGTTCCTCCTCGAGCTTCCTCTCCTTCTTCACAGTCTAGAACTCTCTCTCTCTCTGTTTCTCTCTTCTTTCTCCTTCTTTCCTTCTCTTTTCTTCTCACCCGAGACACTCCCCTTTTTCCTTCACTCTCTCTCTCTATATCTCTCTCTCTCTCTCTCTCTCTCTCTCTCTCCCCAAGACCAACCACCCTCTGCTGATTCTGCACTCTCCCACTCCCTGAATCCTACTCACACACACAACCCCCACCCATACCTCTTTGAGTGTGTAACACTCAAAGTCACACACACACACACACACGGTTACACACACATACACACACTGTACACCCAGTGCACTGTGCACTGTTATATACATATATATATATACACAAATAAATATATATATATATTTTCCAAAGTTAAATATGCATATAATATATGTATATACATGCACATGTAGCATACACATAATTGTACACATACAATACACACATCACATTCTTAATAATGATAATAATAATAATAATAATAATAGTAATAATAATAATTAATTAACAATTTCAAGAATAAAGAATAATAATAAAAAAAAAAAATTTCATGTTATAACATCCTTCCCTCCTTACAAAAATTTCGTCCCGAAATTTAAAATAGCATAAAACAAAAGAAAGTACATCACTGATCGAACAACTCAGGGTACCTAACTCGAACCTCGGCCTCACGTTCCCACGTAGCCTCCTCAACCCCATGGTGGTTCCAACGAACCTTGACCAAAGGGATAGTCCTGCCTCACAAAACCTGGTCCCTCGAGTCCAATATCTCTACGGGTCTCTGGTCATAGGAAGCGTCCCCCTCTAACTGAAGATCTACCCAGTCAAGCACATGTGAGGGGTCGGGATGGTACTTCCTCAGCATAGATACGTGGAAGACGTCATGAACCCCTGATAGCTGTGGTGGTAAGGCTAGCTTATAAGCCACCTCACCAACTCTCCCAAGTATCTCAAAAGGACCTATGAATCGTGGTGATAGCTTCCCACCGCGCCCAAATCTCCTCAAACCTCGTCTGGGAGATACCTTGAGGAACACATGGTCCCCCACCTCAAATGCCAAGGGCCGCCGTCTCCTATCTGCATAACTCCTCTGGCGGCTCTGAGCTGTCAACAACCGCTGTCTGATCACCTGTATCTTGTCCGTGGTCTCACGAACAATATCAGGTCCTAAGGCAGCTGTCTCTCCCACCTCGGTCCAACATACCGGGGAACGGCACGGCCTACCATATAATGCCTCAAATGGTGCCATCTCAATGCTGGACTGGTAGCTGTTGTTGTAGGCAAACTCAACTAAGGCAAGGTGGTCCTCCCAGCTACCTCTAAAGTCCATGACGCAGGCCCTGAGCATATCCTCCAAGATCTGTATAGTGCGCTCTGACTGGCCATCTGTCTGTGGGTGGAAGGCAGTACTGAACTGCAGCTGGGTCCCTAAGGCTGTCTGGAAACTCTGCCAGAACCGTGCAGTGAAACGTGGGTCCCTGTCAGAAACTATGGATACCGGTACCCCATGTAGTCGTACTATCTCTCGAATGTACAACCTACTGAGGGCGTCTGATGAGTCAGTCACTCTGATCGGTAAGAAATGGGCGGACTTCGTCAGTCTGTCCACAATAACCCAAATCGCATCATGGCCCCTAGGTGACCTCGGAAGACCCATCACGAAATCCATGGTAACGTGCTCCCACTTCCACTCGGCGACCGGTAGTGGCTGTAGCAAACCTCCAGGCCTCTGGTGCTCAGCCTTCACCTGCTGGCACGTGAGACACCTAGCCACAAACTGTGCCACATCTGCCTTCATCCCAGTCCACCAATACTGACGGCGCAGATCATGATACATCTTGGTGCCCCCTGGGTGCACCGCCAAGCGTGAATGGTGGAAATCCCTAAGGACATCAGTCCTAAGAGACTCAGGAACGAAGACTCTACCTCTGTATCTCAGACCAAGGTCAGAATGGACTGTCCATCCCTCAAATCCCTCGGGGCTAGAAATCCGTGCCCTGATCTGCTCAGCCTCGGTATCCAGCAACTGTGCCTCTATAACTCTGGTCAGAAGAGTAGGCTGTACACACAAGCTAAACAGGGTGGCGTGTCCCTCAGACTCGGTAAGCTCTAAGTCAAACTCCCCAATAACTCCCATCATCTCCCACTCTCTGATGGCTAGGCTGGCTAAGGTGCTGCTCGGTCTCCGACTGAGTGCATCAGCTACGACGTTGGCCTTCCCAGGATGGTACTGAAGGTCAAAGTCGTAGTCCTCTAGGTACTCCATCCATCTCCTCTGTCGAAGGTTCAGATCCTTCTATGTAAAGATATACCTGAGGCTCTTGTGGTCCGAGAACACCTCAAATCTCACCCCATATAAATAGTGTCGCCAGCTCTTAAGAGCAAAGATGACGGCAGCCAACTCTAGATCGTGGGTGGGGTAGTTCTTCTCATGGCTCTTCAGCTGGCGAGAACCATAAGCTACTACCCGGCCTTCCTGCATCAATACACATCCCAGTCCATCCCGAGAAGCATCACAGTATACTGTATAACCCAGGCCTCCCTCGGGGATAATCAGTACGGGAGCTGAAGTCAATCTCCTCTTCAGCTCCTGAAATGACTGCTCACAGTCGTCGGTCCACTGAAATCTGACGCCTTTGCGCGTCAGTCGGGTCATCGGTGCGGCAAGTCGGGAAAATCCCTCTACAAAACGGCGGTAGTACCCTGCTAACCCCAAGAAACTCCGTATCTCAAATACGTTCCTCGGCCTCTCCCAGCTCATAACAGAGTCGACCTTCGAAGGGTCAACAGATACTCCACTCCCAGATACCACGTGACCCAAAAACTGCACCTCCTGGAGCCAGAACTCGCACTTGGAGAGCTTGGCAAACAGCCTATGCTCTCTCAAGATCTGTAACACAGTCCGTAGGTGGAAAGCATGCTCATCCTCAGAGGGTGAGTAAATCAAGATATCGTCCACAAACACCACCACGAACTGATCTATGTACTGACCGAAGACACGGTGCATCAGATCCATGAATGCCGCTGGGGCATTCGTCACACCAAATGGCATCACCACGAACTCAAAGTGACCATAGCGAGTGCGGAAGGCTGTCTTCGCTATGTCCTCCTCTCGCACTCTCAACTGATGATACCCAGATCGAAGATCAATCTTCGAGAAGCATCTCGAACCTCTCAACTGATCAAACAAGTCATCGATCCTGGGTAACGGGTACTTGTTCTTGATAGTCACCCGGTTCAGCCTCCGGTAGTCCACACATAACCGCAACGTCCCGTCCTTCTTCTTCGCAAAGAGTGCTGAGGCACCCCAAGGAGAAGTGCTAGGACGGATGAACCCCTTACCCTGAAGGTCAGTCAGCTGCTCTCTCAGCTCTCTCAGCTCTGCTGGAGCCATGCGGTATGGTGGAATAGATATGGGTACAGTACCGGGGATAAGCTCAATGGTAAACTCCACCTCCCGTCTCGGGGGTAAACTAGTCAAACTGTCAGGAAACACGTCAGGAAACTCCTCTACCACTGGTGGTAACACAACCCCTGTAGCCTCGCTATCCCCTGCAATCATACTGGCCAACATATAGCTATGGGCTCCCCAACTCCTAGAGTCGTACAAGGGTGGTACCAAGGAAGTCCCCACGGTCCCCCGTGAAATAAAAACAATCCCCCTCAGGGGTACACACTGTAACTCTCCCCCTGAAACAATCGATGCTAGCCCGGAAGGTAAACAGCCAATCCATACCCAAGATAATGTCGAAGCTAGTCATATCAAGCACAATAAAATCAAAGCAGAGAGTACGGTCAGCTATCTCAAGTGAACAACCCCTACAAATCCTGGTCAGTGTCACACTACCCCCAACAGGAGTATCAACACGTAGCGGTGGATCTAACCGGTCTATAGTCAACCCCAATGTCATGGCAAATGCAGTGGATATGAAAGAATGCGATGCACCAGAATCTATCAACACGCTAGCCCATGAACTGAACATAAGAAAGATACCTCGCACCACTGATGGCCCAGCAGTAGAAGCCTCTGGGGTAGTGACTGCGTATACCCTGCCCTGTACAGTCTGACCCTGTCTGCCTCCCCCTCTCTGCCCCTGCTGTCCTCCCCCTCTCGGGGCTGGGGCTCTAACACTCAAGGCTGAGGATGCTGGCTGATAGTAAGGTGCCGGGGGTCTATAGCCTGACTGCGTCTGGGGTAAAGGTACCTGGGCGGGCTGGAAATAATGGGACCTCGGTGCACTCTGGGAAGTCTGCCCCTGAGGACAGTGGGCCTTGACATGGCCCGGCTGATGACATGTATAGCACACTGGTGTGGCCCTCCAGGCCTGACTCTGAGACTGGGATGGGAGTGGTAGCTGGCTCGGTCCTGTCCCTGATCCCTGACTAGGATCTCTCTGTGGGCAATCAGCCATCCTGTGGCCAGGCTGTCCACACTGATAGCATGTGAGAGTCAGCTGTGGTGCCCCTCCTCGAGGAGTAGTAGACATAGTGGGCTGGGGTGCTAAAAGCTGCATAGGTCTCTGGGATGTAGATGGAGAAGAGGTACTGCCCCGGAACCTCTTCAGTGGTCTCCTACCAGGATGAGCTGGGACGGTCACGGTAGGCTGAGCTGGTGTAAGTGCTAGTGCTGTGGCTGGCCTGGTCTGAGTCCGGGACTCCCTAATCCCTCTGAGAGCTGTCAACTCCCTCTCTACCCTCGTGGCCCTGATCACAGCCTCCTCGTAAGTGTCAATGATGTGACCCGCCAGTCTATCCCTGATAGAGGTCTTCAGCCCCTCTAGAAAATGATAAACTCTCAGCTCCTCCACCCCAACAATGTGCGGGGCAAACCTGCCCAATGCGGTAAACTGGGACTCATACTGCGTCACGGTCATGTCCCTCTGTAGTAAGGTCTCAAACTCTCTCCTGAACCCGACCCTAGCAGTCGCTGGAAAGTAGTGGTCATTGAACATGGCCACAAATGCATCCCACCCCTCTCCGAACCTGCTAATCCTGCCGGCAGATACCTTCCACCACTGGCTCGCTAGCCCTGTAAACTGGAAGGTGGCACATCGTATCCTCAGGTGTGGCTCAACAATCCCTAGTGAGTCCAGGATCCTCACAATCTGATCCAGCCACTCCTCGGCCACCAAAGGATCAGGCTGTCCTGCAAATGACGGTGGCCTCATACGCTGAAACGCCTTCATGACGAAGGTATCTCTGGTCTCCCCACCGGCCGCTCTGGCCGCGGCACCGGCAGCCCTGGCCTCGGCCTCAGCAGCCCTGGCCTCAGCATCAGTGGTCCGGGCATCCTGCATAGCACGGAAACACTCCTGTATAATGGTCGCCAAATCTCTGGCGCCAATAGTCTGCCCCACCTCCTCCACAGGGGCTGGAGCAACATCCTCCTCAGCTGTACTATGCTCAGGAACGTCAGCTGGGGCAACTACCTCCTCAACCACGTCAGGAATAGGGGCAGCAGCTCTGGGTCTGCCACGACGAGGCTGGGCGGCACCTCGAGGCGCACCCCTACCCCTACCCCCTCTGGGTGGTCTGCCTCTCGTAGGAGCTCGTCTAGGAGGCATATCTACAAGTTCAAAAGAAAATTTTAGTATCACTTCTTCACGTAATCACAATAAGGCATGCATTAGGACACATAATCACGTAGCACATAAGATCCTATCACATGCTGCTAACAGTTCATGCTAAGTCTTATTCTCTTCTCTAGGGTCTCATGGTGTTAAACAACACCCCACAGTCTCTAGGTATTCGAACCTATGCTCTGATACCACGTTGTCACGCCCCGAATTTCCCACGACCCCGGGGCGCGAGTAACGAGACAGAAAGTGAAATAAATAAAAGGACAAAAGTAATTAAATTCAATAAACATGCGTCCATCATCATCCATACACAAAATAACATAAGATACATCGTTCAGGAGTCATTCGGGCTTAAGCCCTTACATTTCAATATACAAGTCTCATGGACAAAATATAACAAGTGTTTCCCCTTATCAAAGTATCACTGGGTCTCAAGCAGCTGGAGGGTCCTCATCTGAAAAATGTTGCCCACGAATGGGTCAGCTCAACTGCTGGTATGATGAAGTGCTAATGCCAGAAATAAAGCTAAGGCGTGGCATGTGCAAAGTGTACATTTATTTCTAAATGACATTCAAGCATCGCAGTAGTATATATGAATAGTATGTGTGACACACCCATGCACAACTCTATGCCACACCCATGTCTCGTTTACGGGTACTCCCCGATGGCTACGGAGTACCAATGCAATGGCCAATTTTGGGTTTTTCACCACAGGATCTACACCCTCATAATGCAAAGCACCACGTGCTTACCCACGCCATGTTCTCAAAGGATTCATCATATGCCAATATGCCAATGCAATCTCAATGATACATGGTTTCCACAATATAGCATGCTCGAGACAATAATATATAAATCACCTAACTGATTCCACATGCAATCATATCTCGTAAAATCAACATATACACATGTCGTGAGTCACATTCATCATTCACTAAATATTCATAAGGTACAAGTAACATGTAAGCATGTGAACAACCAATTCCAAATAAACAGGTAAACACATTACAGATAAACACATACAGCATTCAGTCATTCACAAATATTCCTAACTTAACTTCATTTCTAACACTAGCAAAACACCATACCTGATGGGTTGGTATCAACCCTAGAAGATCGAGCACGATAAGTAACTGAACCGACGGATGAAAATGTAGAAGATCAGATCGCCCTCTCCTGTCCTGTCAATGTCCCTAAAAGTAGAAATTACAACTCAGTCTATTGTTACTTGAATTTATGCTATTCATCAAATTTTACGTCTTTAAATTCATAGGTTTCTATTCTGCTAAATTAAACTCTACCATTGGTTTTAGAGCGTTTAAGAAAGTAAGTCTAGGCTTTCGTAGAACTCAATTCGGACACCGGGGTTCAAAAGGGCAAAACAGTCATTTTGCACTTTACACGTGTCCTTACATTTCGTGACCTCTTTTCACAAATCGGACTCCACGGTTGAGTCTGGAATGTTCGAGATAATAAAATTTCACTATTTGTTTACCTAATTCGGAGTTCGTTTGACTGTGTTTCAATCTAGGGGCATTTTGGTAATTTTAAAGGTTACTACGGGTCTTTTATTTTTCGGGACCCCGTCTCGTAAAACGGACCTCACCATTGGTCTCGGAATAGTCGAGATAGTCAAAATACACTAATGACTTGTCTCATTTGGACTCCGGGATGTTTTTGAATATTTAATTAATTAAATTAATTTAATTAAATAATTAATTAATTAATTTAATTAATATTTTATTAATAATTTAATCAGGTGGGTCAAAGTGTAATTTCTAACAGTTGGGGGGTCAATTCGTAATTTCTGAAAGTTCAGGTTAAGGTTCAAATTCAAAAGGTTCAAGTTCAAAGGTTTAAATTCTAAAGGTTCAAATTCATTTAATTTAAAACAAGGGCTGACACGTGGCAGGGGCGACCCGTACCCGCCCGAACCAGACCCGGATCCGACCCGAGAACCGACCCGACACCCCACCTTCTTCCCCGATTCTCCGGTGAAGCAGCGGTAGGGTTCCGGCGCCTTCTCCGGCGCCGGCGACCGACCTCCGGCGTGTTTTCCTTATTTTCAAAATGCCATTTCCTCCCTTTTTTCACGTAGATCACATCCCCAACCCCCATTTCCCTCAAAACCCCCTCCATCTCCACGAAATAGAGGGTCAAACCCTCGGTCAACTCTCCGGCCACCCCTTTTTCCCCCATTTTCCCCCACGGTTTTGAACCCAATTCAATCCCATTCACTTTCTGCACTTCATAGGGTTATTTTAGGATCGTTTAAGGGAAGTTTTACACATGAAATGTTGAGGTTCAACCTCCATGGCCGAGACCTGCAACTAGGGATTTCTCCCTAGTTTCTCAACCATTCATTCTCATTCTTCTTGCAAAATGATCCCTACATTATGCTCTCTAAGATCCTATAGTTCAAATCAATTGAAATGCTTTTAAAAAAATTGAAACAGAAGTGACCCACTTACAGTTTTTCTTGGCCGTTTCTCTCTCTAGCCGTGCCCACTTCCACCTTTCTGGTTCCTCCTCGAGCTTCCTCTCCTTCTTCACAGTCTAGAACTCTCTCTCTCTCTGTTTCTCTCTTCTTTCTCCTTCTTTCCTTCTCTTTTCTTCTCACCCGAGACACTCCCCTTTTTCCTTCACTCTCTCTCTCTATATATCTCTCTCTCTCTCTCTCTCTCTCTCTCTCTCTCCCCAAGACCAACCACCCTCTGCTGATTCTGCACTCTCCCACTCCCTGAATCCTACTCACACACACAACCCCCACCCATACCTCTTTGAGTGTGTAACACTCAAAGTCACACACACACACACACACGGTTACACACACATACACACACTGTACACCCAGTGCACTGTGCACTAGTTATATACATATATATATATACACAAATAAATATATATATATATTTTCCAAAGTTAAATATGCATATAATATATGTATATACATGCACATGTAGCATACACATAATTGTACACATACAATACACACATCACATTCTTAATAATGATAATAATAATAATAATAATAATAATAGTAATAATAATAATTAATTAACAATTTCAAGAATAAAGAATAATAATAAAAAAAAAAAATTCATGTTATAACAACCATTGAGTCCGAAATGCCCGAAATAGTAAAAATACACTATTTGTTTATTTAATTTGGACTCCGTTTGACCTTTTTAATGTCCAGGGGTAAAATAGTAATTTTACCTAATTAATAAAATAAGTAAATTAATTATTTTATTATCTATTTATTTATCAGGGGTTTAATTAAATTAATTTTCCAAAATTTGGGCCTGAATGTAAATATTCAGAATTACTGGGGTCAAAATATAATTTTAGGAACATTGGGGTTCAAGACAGAATAAAGGTTTAGAACCAACCAATTTTAGGGTTCAAACAATTGAACCGGTCCAAAACCCTTAAAGCCTTCCAGTTCATTATCTTCCATTACATCATGTTGATGTCATGATGACGTCAGCTTAATAAACAAAACGACAACGTTTTGTTTAAGTGTTTTAAACGGTCAGGACCCTGAACCACTTTTGGCCCGATACCTGACCCAATGCCTACCCGACACTGTTCATCATCTCCACCAAACTAGGGTTTCACCACCTCTTCTCCACAGTCGTTTTCTCCGACGACGGAAGGAGATTCCGGTGGGTTTTTGGTTCGGTCCAACGGGGTTCGAAAGGGAATTTCTCAAGGACTTCAAATCTATTTTTAGATCTTCGATTGGACAACATCTTGGCCGTCAAATAGTGAGTTACAAGCCATGGCTCCGGTGATGGCCGATTTTCCGGCGACGTTCCAGTTTTATTTTCATGCTATTTTAAACTGTTTTGACCTCTAATTTCGCTCACAGGGACCTTCTAGGACCCTTAGGGTTCGTTTGAAACACTTAAAACTCACAAAAATCAGTGGGTTGATAGATCATTGTTTTGGGCCAACCGAACCTATAACTGCCTATTCCTACCTTGTTTTTAGACCATTTTGGTCCATTCAAATTGCTTTGGGTTCCTGTTTTTGTGCTCTACACGCCCATGTGCATCAAACCAAGCTTAGAGTACAATTTCAAAAACCCAGAATGTTTATTCTCGGTTTCTCATGGTCTAGTGCCCAAACAGTTCAGTTTTTACCCCATTCTATGTTATTATCATCCTCTTATACATTCAGATGCATGCATGCAGTCTATATC
Organism: Nyssa sinensis; assembly: GCA_008638375.1. Classification (NCBI taxonomy): domain Eukaryota; kingdom Viridiplantae; phylum Streptophyta; class Magnoliopsida; order Cornales; family Nyssaceae; genus Nyssa; species Nyssa sinensis. The sequence continues at coordinate 7,155,558 of CM018033.1, forward strand.
GAAAACTAAAATGATGCTAAATGATCCAAGAGGAAGAAATCAGAAATTTTTTAATGTTTTCTTTTTATACCTTCATGAATCGTGTCTCTCTTTCTTGTCTTAGGCTCGATGTGAGGCCTTCGTTGGTTAACCCAGGTCCAGTCATGTACTGCTTAGTCTCCTCCCTCCTTGATGGTGCACTGAAGCACACATACCATGCATGCACAAGCATACACACACTTGTACACAAAGTCTCTCTTTCTTTCTCTACTCTCTCTCTAGTTTCTCTCTCTACACCACTCTTCCTGATTCTGATCTCTGATCTATCCCAACCCCACGCAACATGATTGTATTTCATAATTTTATTTGTTTTCATTTTAAAATAATTCTTTTTGTTGCATGTAATCCAATTGGTGGGGGTGGTGGTCCAATGAGGGGCTGCCAACTCACCTTGAGCAATTCATATATATATATATATAAACATTTTATATTTAATTTATGGCTGCATGAAATCTCATTGGCCCATTTAGGAGGTGGAGTGGGCCTATTTCGTGCATATATATAATTAGGTTGCATATTTAGACAGAAAGTCATTGGTAACCCACTTGTTAAATTTTTGGATGTCATGTGCTTGCCCCTTTAGGTCAAGGGTTCAAGTCCTCTTGGCCTCACTTTTGGCCATTTTCCATATTTCTAGGGCTTAGGCCCCGTTTGGCTGTGCAGAATTCCGTTTTCATTGTTTCCCTTGTAACTTCTTTTCTGTTGCTCATTTTTCGATGCGGTTCCTTCCGAGGGTTTTGTATTTCAGTTGGCCTCAATCTCAAGGGCCCCGTGTCGATTATTATTTACTCAAAATTTCTGTAGTTCGCTAATTCGAGTTTCGTCAGTGTCAAAACGACATTATTTCTCCTAATTAATCGATAATTAGGTTTGCGTATTGCATCCTCTTCTCCAGATATGTTTAATCATTCTACTGGTTTATCGTGACCGCCGAGAGATTATGATTAATTTCCTTAGTCATTCCTTAAATCGGTACTAATTAATAATTAGTGAACTAATTATTATTAAATTTGGTCGGGGTGTTACACTCAGTGAATGGTTTCTACTACAGTTATCCTTAAAATATGTTTCAACATGTCTAAGTTTAAAATGCCAAATTTTGTTAACTATTCTGAATTTGAATATTCCAAGTATTTAAAGACTCTATCATGAAGTCATGAACAACATGTATTGAATGCTGATAAAAGCATCTATTTGAAGAAGTCATGTGTTAAATGTATTTAAATGCAACTATAGAGAGGTTATGTTTTAATGTTTTGAATAACATCTATTTGAAATTGTTTTATATGCCTCATGTTGCCATTGGTAATGCATGATAAATCGTGCATAAGCACTACGACTGATATTGGGTTCTTCGGAACTCAATTGACATAAAGAATGCCAAGTAGTAGGATCTAATCCCCCAGGCATGAGATTCTCCACAGGAAGTAATACTAGAGTTTGGTTTGAAACGGATTTTACTAATGAAAGTGATAAGATGTTATGTTAAAAAATGGTAGTAGGTTTTACCCCTATTTTACTAAACGTATCTACATGTTTTGAAGTTTCTTTTATAGTCTATTTGAAAAAGTACATGTTTAGCTTGAATACTTTAAATGTTTCGAAGCTATATGTTTTAAAGAATGCATATATTCTGTATGTGAAGTATATGAGCAATTGGTAATGAATGTTTTATAAACTCTCATATACTAACCACTACCAATTGAAAACCAATGACAAATACTAGAATTACTCACGAACTTTTCATAAAGCTCACATGGATTTGTTACTCATGACTCTTTTAGGTAATGAAGATGATTAGGAGTCTGGCCATTTTGATAAGAAGGAGTAGGCAGCTCCCTACAGGATTAACATGTAAGTAGTAGGACCATATGTTGCTCACTTTCGTTATAAGTTGTTTTTGACAATATATACTTAAGTCCCATGGGATAACCAAACATGTATTATTTATAAATTCTGAAAAGTTTTTATTATGCTTTGAATGTGTAATCATGTATACCGTTTTGAAGAGCGACAATACCGGGCGGATGTGCGGGAAATTTAAAAGAAGAAAAGAAAAAGTTTTTCACGTTTTCGCAAACACAGGCCACACCATCGTCCGGCATCGTCGCTTGTGTGAGTCCACTCGACGGCCCTTGGGCTGAAGGGTGGTGGTCACGATTCGGGATCGGCAAATGGTGGGTTTCGGGTTGTGGCAAAGTGGTATTAGAGCTCTAGGTTGACTTAAACAAACCTAGTGACACTAAAAGAATTAGAAACAGAACTATGAGTTAGGTAGGTCCTAAGCTACCTAAGATATTGAAGGATAACAAATGAGCTATTAAGAAAAACCTAGGTAAAGTATATGATTTGATTTTGAAGACGGGGTATGGGACTCGCATTACATGAAGTAGATATTAGAAGTACGTGATTTGATTTGAAGGCAGGGTATGGGACTCGATGAAGTAAATATTAAAAGTACATGATTTGAAGGCAGGGTATGGGACCTACATTAGAATAAAGTAAGTATTTAGAAGTACATGTTTTATAGAAAGGCAGGGTATAGGACCCGTGGCTAAATAAAAGTGGTAAAACAAAGACAAGAAGTAAATGTGGGCGATAGAACCCACTAAAAAAATCAGAAATGATAAAACTTTAAACCTTGAAACATGAAATAGGTAAATATAACCTTATATGATAAAATATATGATGAAAAACTAACATTACTTATTTTTCAACGAAAATGGTAAACACAAGAAGAAATGCGAGAAACCCTGAGGAAAGACTAGGCCGAGTTGAGAAAATTCTGGAAACAATGGCTCGAACCATGAGAGGTGTCCAAGATCAGGGCGAAGGCACCACAACAGGTACAGAACCCTGGCCTACCACATGACCAGGGACAACCTGCTGGGGCAAGGAACATGTCGATTTATAAGATGTTCCAGAGTTTTAAAACTCCTAGATTTGATGGGCTGGAAACTACGATCGACGCTGAGGCGTGGGTCCTAGAGATAGAACGTATATTTACAGTCTTGCCATGTACTTAGGAGCAAAAAGTCTCATTTGCTGTCTTTACCTTCAAGGATGCAGTATATAGATTGTGGCTTCTAGAGAAGGAAAAAGAGCCTTCAATGACCTGGGAACAATTTTTGGAATTATTTTACGATAAACATTTCCCACGGTCGTTGAAGAATCAAAAGATAGTAGAGTTTGCAACTCTGACACAAGGGACTATGACCGTAGGAGAATACGAGGCTAAGTTTATGAAACTAGCCCACTTTTCACCTCTGTCATGACCCAAAACCACCCTGCGCGGATCCTGAATTGCAACCGCCACCCTTCGATCCAGGGGCCGCCAGGTAAAGCTCAAGTAAATAGCGGTGCCGAACGGCGGTGCGGCCTGTGTTTGCGGAAGCGTGAAATTTTTTTTTTCTTTTCTTTTAAATTTTTCACACATCCACTCGGTACTACCGCTCTTCAGAATGGTACACATGATTATACATTCAGAACATAATAAAAACTTTTAAGACTTTATAAACAATACATGTTCGGTTGTCCCGTGGGACTTAAGTACAATACTATTTAAAACTACTTATAACAAAAGTGACTAACTACAAGTCCTTAGTACTTCCCAAAACTGTTAATCCTGTATGGAGCTTCCTACGCTTTTCCTCAAAAGGGGCAAAGCTCTATCCATCTTCATCACCAAAAAGTCAGGATTGCTTCAGATACTTGTATATATGTCAGATAAATCCGTATGAGCTAAACTAAGCTCGTGAGTAATTCCAGTATTTGTCATAGGTTTTCAACTGGCAGTGGGTTAGTTATAAGAAAGCTATAAAAACATTCACTACCAATTTCTCGTATACTTGAATACATAATATAGGAATTCTTTGAAACAGATAACTTTGAAACATTCAAGGTATTCAAGCTAAACATGTAATTCTTCAAATATAGTATAGGAAGCTTTAAAACACATAACACGAAGCAATTTAAAGCATTTGAGTAAACTAGATATTTCACGTATACAAATTGTAAGGATCTTCAAAACATATAACACGAAGCATTTTAAAGCGTTTGAGTAAGGTATGCAATATGAATGTAAAACTTGTAAACATGTGTATAGTGGCCAAATGTGACCCAAAGAGTTTAAATCTTTTGTTTCTGAATAGGATGAATAAAAATCATTCTTCTTGTAAATAAAAGGGTATGACCCTTTATTTTAAAACTGGGTCATTTCCTTAAAATTAAGTACTTCTTCATGTGAATGAGGTTTGAAAACCTTCTATCATTTCTTATGAAAACATGAAACTTTAGTTCATGAAATCAACATATATAGTACATTTAGGAATAGAGGGATAAACCTACTACCATTTCTAAACATCTTATCTTTTCACTTTAATTAGGTGGAAATCTGTTTTGAACCAGGCTCTAGTCTTATTTCCTGTAGAGATTCTCATGCCTGGGGGTTTGATCCTGCTACCTGACATTTTTTCATGTCAATTGAGTTCCAAAGGAACCCAAAATCACAAGTAGTTGCTAAGCACAATTTATCTTGCATTACTAATGGCAACAGGAGGTATATAAAATATTTACAAGTAGATGCTCTTTAAAAGCATTAAAACCTGGCCTCCTTGTAGTTGCATTTAAATACATTTAACACATGACTTCTTTAAATAGATGCTTTTCAAGAGCATTTGAAATATGACTTCTTCAAATATAGGCATTTAACAACATTTGAAATATGACTTCTTCAAATAGATGCTTTTCATGAGCATTCAAAACATGACTTTCATGAATTCAGAATAGAGTCTTCAAATACTTGGAATATACAAATTCAGAACATTTGATAATATTTTGCATTTAAGACTTAGACATGTTGAAACATACTTTAGAGAGAAACTATAGTAGAAGCCATTCACTGAGCATGTCATAATAGGGTTTACAAAAGGAGCAGTAGTACTTAAAACAAGAATCATGTAGATATTGAATTTGAAATTCAAATGCTTCAAATATTCTAAATTTTAAACTTCTTCAAATCAATGGAGTTAAATCTCCACTTCAAATACAAGATTACTCACCTTTGTCCTTAGGGTCAGTGCTACTAGTGCGCTTTCCCTTTTCCCCTATAGTTCCTAAGAACAATTATAAATAGTCTATTAACTTCAAATTCACTTTAAATATCAGCTATTGATGCTCTTAACTTATGCTTATATCATGTTAAATCCTAATTTCCATCTTAAGGCTTTATACCTTTTAAGTATACTCTTTTAGTAGCTTCATTAATTTTTAAGGCTATTTTCTAACTTCACATTGTTACGTGTCATATTTTTTTGTACATTATTTCATAATATGGACCTCATCATTGAGTCTAGAACGTCGAAGAAAGTCAACTTAGACCCTCTAAGACTTCTATTTGGCTTTAGGGGTACTAGGGGTAAAATGGTCATTTTATACTTTTACGTGTCTTTTATTTTTCAGAGTCTCGTCTGGTAAAATGAACTTTACCATTGGGTCCAGTAGGCCCAAGATAGTAAACTTACACTATTTATTTGTTTAATTTGGACATCAGGAACTATTTAAATATTTAATTAAAATTTTAATTTATATAAACCCCATTTTTGTTAAAATGTGCAAGTGTAGCACTGTGGTGGGCGAGCCTCCCACCTGCCACCAGCTCCTACGTTCAAACCCCAGCAACAACGCATTCCCAAGTTTTTTTCTTAAAATTCCTACAGTTTTAAAACAATGGGTCTAACTCCAAACGGCGCAGTTTGGTTACCCCTTGAGCGCGTGGGCGGGTCCTGACCTGAGGTTCGACCTGGCTTGAAAGCCCCCCCTTCTTCCCTTTCACATTTTTCTAGTGGAGAACAGTGCAAATCCGGCCCCCCCTTTCGGCGCTGGTGACCGTACTGCACACAGTACACACACATATATATATATATATATATATTGTTTTTTCTTCATTTTTTCCTGATTTTAAAGCCTAGATTCACTTCTAAACATTCTAAGGTATGATTTAAGACATTTAAATAGTAAATTACATCTCAAAAATACCTTTAAAACTCAAATTTCTTAAACATAAATTTTTTGATAACCCTCAATATCTTCTTCATTTCTCTGCCATTTTTCATGAGGTTTCTTCCTATGTGTTCCATTTTTCTCATAGAATTTAACCATGTAAATTGTTCTAAGCTTTAAGCAAGTCTACAAAAAGACCCAGAAAATTTAAAACTTGAATATAGTAAATTTTTCTTACCTCCTCTTATAGTGTTTCTCTTCTTCTTCTTTTGTTTTTCCCTTCTAAATACCCCAGAGTCCTTTAGCTTTTATTATTTCCTTTAATTTTCGCACTTGGTGCATGTATATATATATATATATATATATTACAATAAGTTGGCCGCCCTTGTCTCTCTCTCTTCCTCTCATTCTTGACTTTCTTTTCTGATTTTTCTTTTTCTCCAGCTTTCCTTTTTTGACTTCTTAATTTCTCTTTTGTTTCTTTGTGTTGATATTTATATATAATATTATATATTTTATAGCCTAAGGTATTATATACATATATATGTTACAGCACACAACACACACTTACACCTTCATGTGTGTGCTGCCGACACTCACACATACTTCTTCATAATTCTGCGCACACATATTATTTTATATTTGTTCTCCATATATATATATGTATATTCTTATATACATAAATATTATAACATATATATATACATACTAATGGTATATATATATATATACGTGCATTTATGAATACTTCTATATTTATATATTCATGAATATTATATATATTTTTGTGAATATATATACATGTGTACGTATACACATATTTACGTATACATATATTCCCGTACAATCGGGTTCGTTGACCAGATAGTCCCGGGGCACTCGGGTTTTTCATAGCATATTTTAAATTAAAAAAATTTAATCTCAATATGCGAGCCAAATTACCCGGGTGTTTTAGGTCGGGGTATTACATTCTCCCCCCTTATTAGAGTTTCGTCTTCAAAACTCGAGTGTTTCCTGTCTTTATAAGATTCTACTCTCTTTTCCTTCTTCGTTATTTCTATCTATCACGTTCTTGTGTCTAGTAGTCAAATTTAAATGACAATCATATATATAAGACATAAATTAAGTATTGGACGGTGTACCTAGTTGACTTTTAGAGGTCTGTGCAGCTTCAAAAAAATATATTGAATACTCATCCATACCTCGTAGGTTCCTTGCTCCCTCTTGGTTTCTCAGTAGTCAGAGCCTGTATGCATGGCGTAGCTAATGAAGCTACTACAGTAGGCTCCCTAGTAGCTGAATTCCACTTTGCGAAATCTTTAATAAGATGCCTGATTTGCCCACATTTGTAGCAGGCTCTAGTAATCTGTCGATAGGGTGCAAAATGCTGCCTCTAACAAGTAGAGCATAAAGGAGTCTCTACCATTTTCTGGCTAGTATTTCCTCCTTCATTGACAGAAGTCATACTCTTGATTCTTGTCCTAATCTTCTTCATATGTTGGGGAGTGGGGCTAACCTATTTTTTGTCCTTCTTTTAGGACGGAGCAATCCTAGCTCTCTCAAAGATCTTGGCACGGTTCACCACTATATTGTACGTGGGGAGCTCAAAGGGCTCAAGTCTGGACCAAATGCTATCTTTGAGGCCACTCTCAAACTTCCTGGCCTTTAGATCCTCTATGATGATAATGTGAGGCAAAAAGCAGGCTAGTTTCATGAACTTAGCCTCGTATTCTCCTACGGTCATAGTCCCTTGTGTCAGAGTTGCAAACTCTACTATCTTCTGATTTTTCAACAACCGTGGGAAATGTTTATCGTAAAATACTTTTAAAAATCGTTCCTAGGTCATTGGAGGCTCTCTTTCCTTCTTTAGAAGCCACCATCTATATGCTGCATCCTTGAAGGTAAAGGCAGCAAAGGAGACTTTCTACTCCTCTGTACATGGCAAGACTGTGAATATATGTTCAATGTCCAGGACCCACGCTTCAGCGTCGATCTTAGTTTCTAGCCCATCAAATCTAGGAGGCTTGAAGCTCTAAAACATCTTATAATTTGACATGTTCCTTACCTCAGTAGGTTGTCTCTGGTTCTGTGGTAGCCCAGGGTTCTGTACCTACTGTGTTGCCTCGCCCTGAGCCTGGACACCTCTCATGGTTTGAGCTATTGTTTCCAGAATGTGCTTGACTCAGTCTAGTCTTTCCCTTAGGGTTTCTCGCATTTCTTCTTGTGTTTACCATTGTCGATGAAAAATAAGTATTGTTAGTTTTTCATTATATATTTTTATCACATAAGGTTATATTTACCTACTTCATGTTTTCAAGGTTTAAAGTTTATCATTCTTGATTCTCGTAGTGGTTCTATTGCCCACATTTACTTCTTGTCTTCATTTTACTACTTTGATTTAGCCATGAGTCTTATACCCCACCTTTCTATAAAATACGTACTTCTAAATACTTATTTTATTCTAATGCAGGTCCCATACCTTGCCTTCAAATCAAATCATGTACTTTTAATATTTATTTCATGTAATGCGGGTCCTATACCTCGCCTTCAAATGAAATTATGTACATCCAATATTTACTTCATATAATGTGGGTTCCATACCCCGCCTTCATATCAGATCACATACTTCAGAACACTTACTTCATGTAATGCGGGTCCCATACCCCACTTTCAAATCAAATCATATACTTCAAATATCTACTTTATGTAATGTGAGTCCCATATCCTACATTAAAATCAAATCAAGTACTTCTAATATCTACTTTATGTAATGTGGGTCCCATACTTCGCCTTCAAATCAAATCACATACTTCTAATATCTACTTCATGTAATGCGAGTCCCATACCATTCCTTCAAATCAAATCATGTACTTCACCTAGGTTTTTCTTAATAGCTCATTTGCTATCCTAGGTAGACTAGGACCTACTTATCTCACAGTTCTGTTTCTAATTCTTTTAGTGTCACTAAGTTTGTTTAAGTCAACCTAGAGCTCTAATACCACTCTATCACGACCCAAAACCTATCTTGTGCGGATCCCAAATCGCAACCGCCCCCTTCGGCCCAGGGGCCTTCGGGTGAGGCTCAAGTAAGCAGCAGTGCCGGACGGCAGTGCGGCCTATGTTTGCGGAAGCGTGAAAATGTTTTTTTTTCTTTTCTTCTTTTAAATTTCCCGTACATCCGTCCAGTACTGCCACTCTTCAGAATGGTACACATGATTATACATTCAAAGCATAATAAAAACTTTTAAGACTTTATAAACAATACATGTTCGGTTGTCCCGTGGGACTTAAGTACAATACTGTTTAAAACTACTTATAACAAAAGTGACTAACTACAAGTCCATAGTACTTCCAAAACTGCTAATCCTGTATGGAGCTTCCTATGCCCTTCCTCAAAATGGGCAAACCTCTATCCATCTTCATCACTAAGAAGTCAGGATTGCTTCAGATACCTGTATATATGTCGGATAAATCCGTATGAGCTAAACTAAGCTCGTGAGTAATTCCAGTATTTGTCATGGATTTTCAGCTGGTAGTGGGTTAGTTATAAGAGAGCTATAAATACATTCACTACCAATTGCTTATATACTTTAATACAGAATATAAGAATTCTTTGAAATAGATAGCTTTGAAACATTCAAGGTATTCAAGCTAAACATGTACTTCTTCAAATATAGTATAGGAAGCTTCAAAACACATAACACAAAGTAATTTAAAGCATTCGAGTAAAATAGATATTTCACGTATACAAATTGTAAGGATCTTCAAAACATATAACACGAAGCGTTTTAAAACATTCGAGTGAGGTATGCAATATGAAATGTAAAACTTGTAAACATGTATATAATGGCCAAATGTGACCAAAAGAGTTTAAATCTTTTGTTTCTCAATAGGATGAATAAAAATCATTCTTCTTGTAAATAAGAGGGTATGACCCTTTATTTTAAAACTGGGTCATTTTCTTAAAAACAAGTACTTCTTCATATGAATGGGGTTTGAAAACCTTTTGCCATTTCTTATGAAAACATGAAAACTTTAGTTCATGAAATCAACATATATAGTACATTTAGGAATGGAGGGATAAACCTGCTACCATTTCGAAACATCTCATCTTTTCACTTTAATTAGGTGAAAATCTATTTCGAACCCGACTTCAGTCTTACTTCCTATGGAGATTCTCATGCCTAAGGGATTAGATCCTTTTACCTGGCATTTTTTCATGTCAATTGAGTTCCGAAGGAACCCAAAATCACAAGTAGTGCTTAAGCACAATTTATCTTGCATTACTAATGGCAATAGGAGGTATATAAAATATTTACAAGTAGATGCTATTTAAAAGCATTAAAACATGGCCTCTCTGTAGTTGCATTTAAATACATTTAACACATGACTTCATCAAATAAATGCTTTTCAAGAGCATTTGAAATATGACTTCTTCAAATATAGGCATTTAACAGCATTTGAAATATGACTTCTTCAAATAGATGCTTTTCATGAGCATTTAAAATATGACTTTCATGAATTCAGAACATTTGATAATATTTTGAATTTAAAACTTAGACATGCTGAAACATACTTTAAAGAGAAACTGTAGTAGAAGCCATTCATTGAGCATGTCATAATAGGGTTTACAAAAGGAGTAGTAATACTTAAAACAAGAATCATGTAGATACTGAATTTGAAATTCAAATGCTTTAGATATTTTGAACTTTAAACTTCTTCAAATCAATGGAGTTAAATCTCCACTTCAAATACAGGATTACTCACATTTGTCCTTAGGGTCAGTGCCACTAGTACGCTTTCCCTTTTCCCCGGTAGTTCCTAAGAACAATTATAAAGAGTCTATTAACTTCAAATCACTTCAAATATCACCTATTGATGCTCTTAACTTATGCTTAGATCATGTTAAATCATAATTTCCGTCTTAGGGCTTTATACCTTTTAAGTGTACTCTTCTGGTAGCTTCATTAATTCTTAAGGTTGTTTTCATAACTTCACATTTTTATGTGTTATAATTTTTTGTATGTTATTTCATAATATGGAAGTCATCATTGCGTCTAGAATGTCGGAGAAAGTCAACTTAGACCCTCTCAGACTTCCATTTGGCTTTAGGGGTATTAGAGGCAAAATGGTCATTTTACACTTTTACGTGTCTTTATCATTAGGTCCAGAAGGCCCAAGATAGTAAACTTACTATCACGCCCTGAATTTTCACAAACTCGGGGAGTGAGTAAAATGAAATAAGAAGAGTAAAGGAAAGGTTATTAAGGTGAATTCAATTAATTATGCATTCATTCCTCCATGTTTTCCAAAAATTAGAAATGAAGACTTGCTATTTAACCTAACCAAAATGGTCTTCTAATGTCAATTAAATATTTCCCCTAATCACTATTCAAAATAGGCTTTAAATCATGTCAAGAATGGTCTCTAAAATAGCCCCAAAACATCTTTGTGAACGCTTTAGAATAATGACTCAAATGGGCCCCAAATGTCCTAGAACAAAGGCTCAAAAGAGGCCAAAAAGTCTACCAAGACTTTTCTAAAGGAGTGGCCAAATGTGGCTAAGAAAATGGCCAAAGGGGTATGTGTCATGGAGGAAAAGGCTGGGTGCCCAAAGCTGTTAAGCAGCAGGCAGCAAGGTGCAGGCGCAGGCACGCGCAGGAGCAGGTAGCAGTGCGCGGCGTGGGGTGCGTAGGCGCGCGGGGGAGCATGGGCTGCGGCTGCGGCATGTCAGTCAGTGCACTGTAGCAACTGCAAACTAAACTTTCTTGTTTCTGCATTTTTGTTGTTCATGGCTACAAGCAAATTTCTCTGTTTTTAAAATTTTTTTCCAAGCCATTTTCTTCTATTTTTAGCCTACTTATTCAAGGTTTCTAACCCTCTATTTTGAGCACTTTCCACACCTATTTAAATGGCATTTTACACAATTAATTTCTTTCCCTTAATTTCACTAAAATTTTGACATAACTTACTTTGTTTTCTAAGCCTTTTTCCCACCTAATATTCATGATAGTTCATATGTATAAACATGTCACAACCCACCCTTACTCGGTGGCCACAATTCATGTAAATTAAACATACATCCCTTATTTTTCACATACACATCTATTTGTCTCAATATATATATATATATATATATATATATATGATGCTCATTGGATAAAGATATCTTTCATATCATTTCTTTCAACATATATACATTTGATACACATTTAATTGAAGCACATTACATGTCATTTGGGTTTTAAACCATTACATTACAAAATGATTCAAGGTCTATAGTTCACCATTCATCCACATTGAAATACACGTCCTTTAAGCTTATGCCCATATGTACAAAATATGCCCCAAGGGCCAAATCTTCTTCATAATCCATTTTCCTTCCTTTCTTTGAGACTTCAACAAGTCTCAAGTATTAGGGGCGTCATTTGTAATATGATATCCCACGAGGGGGTCAGCTCAACTACTGGTATGACACAATGCTAATACTAGGAACAAATTTAAGGCGTGGTATATGCAAGTGTACATTTTAAAAGCTATAACCCCGTAATCCCTCAATGCTATGCAATGTCAATATGCATGACACACACATGCAACTCTATGCCACCCATGTCTCACTTCACGATCCACCCCTGTCAGCCCGCGAGTACTGTTATTGGCCAGATTTTGGGTTTTTCACCACAGGATCTACACCCTCATAATGCATAGCACCAAGTGCTCAACCCACGCCATGTTTCCAAGGATTCAAGTAGGTCAAGATGCCTGGATTTTTCTCAATGTAAATTCTACGGAACATTTCATCAACACATGGTGTATAACTTAAAATATGCCTCATTCATAAAGTAAAGCATAACTTCAAATTCACAACACTTTGTCTACATGAATGTAAGTCACAATTCAATGAATTAAACATATGATCAAGTTTCATATTCATTACTTTCACAATTTCTCAAAGAAAATAAAAATACACAAACTACCAACTCATGGAATAATTCATAACTCTCAAACCACAAGAGTTTCTCTACATGAACATAAGCTAGAATATAATAATCTAACACATATGCAAGGTACACCTTTATTATAGTAACAAATTGTCAAGAAACTCAAAGAACACAAAAGTACCCTAACTACCAACTCTAAGTTTTCAAAGCAACTACCACCTAAGTGATTTTTTAACATCAAGTAAACACCTAAATCATTCAATCAACACATAGAAAAGCAATGAAACTTAAATCTATTCCTAACTTAGCAAAATATCATACCTAAAATGGTTTTTCTCAAACCGAGGGAGTTGTGTCGTTGTGCAACCAAACTGATTAGTGAGAATATAGGTCTTTATGAGGGGAACAACTTCCTAGAAGGAAGACTGGCAAGAATTTGGGCCTAGGAGTGTGTTTTGGTGGCTTGAAGCTTGGAGAACCTAGGGCTTTTCTTCACTTTTCTCCCATGCATGACTTATGCTCTGAATCTCATACCAAAATATGAAAAAAAAAATACACTAAGGGGCTGTATTTATAGTGGAGGGGCAAAGGTGCAAAATGACCCTTTTGCCCTTAATGAATCCGGGACCCCGTTACACTACAACCTGTCTCGAAATGCCTTAATTTGATATTTTGTTTTAACCAAAGTTCTTAAAATTATTTTAAATGAAAATTTTCAAAAAAATAAATTTTCTCCTCTGGGCAGGTTTGGCCGGTTCCACCCGGGTCGCCTGGGACGCCCTTTATGGTCCATTTTTGAAACTGTCTCCGAATAGGCTCAAAATTATACAAGAGATATATTTTTATATTCTAAGAATATTTCTCTTCTATGAAACAGTCACAATATGCTCCTAAATATGACTTATAGCTAAATGATGCATATGTAGTGCCCTATTGGCGAATGATGCATGAATAGTGCCCTACCGGCCAAAAACGAAATTTTTTTTCTCATTTTTCAGATCTCTACATCCTTCCCCCCTTAAATAAATTTCATCCTGAAATTTTGAAATATACGTCTATGAATAAACAACTCTGGATACGTAGTGCGGACGTTAGCCTCATGCTTCCAAGTGGCCTCCTCGACCCCGTGATAGCTCCAAAGAACCTTGACCAAAGGGATGGTCTTGCCTCCCAAAACTTGGTCCCTCGAGTCCAATATCTCCACTGGCCTCTCATCATAAGAAACATCACCCTCCACTTGAAGATATATCTAATCTAGTACATGTGAAAGGTCAGGCTCGTACTTCCTCAACATCGACACATGGAAGACATCATAAACCCCAGATAGTTGTGGCGGTAACGCCAGCTTATAGGCTACCTCACTAACCTTCTCAAGGATATCAAATAGGCCTATAAACCGTGGCGATAGTTTCCCACTACGCCCAAATCTCCTCAATCCCCGCCATGGGGCTACCTTGAGGAACACATGTCCCCCAACATCAAATGATAGAGGTCGCTGACTCCTGTCTGCATAACTCCTTTGGCTGCTCTGTGGTTTCAACAAATGCTGTCTAATCACCTGTATCTTCTTCGTGGTCTCACAGACTATGTTGGGCCTTAAAGTAGCTATCTCCCCTACCTCAGTCCAACATATCGGTGAACGACACGGCCTACCATACAATGCCTCAAAAGGTGCCATCTCAATACTAGACTGATAGCTGTTGTTGTAGGCAAACTCTACCAGAGCAAGGTGATCTTCCCAACTACCCTTGAAATCCATAACATATGCTCTAAGCATATCCTCAAGGATCTGAATAGTACAGTTTGTCTGACTGTCAGTCTGAGGATGAAAAGCAGTACTAAATAGTAGTTGAGTCCCCAGGCCATCTAGAGACTCTGCCAAAATCGTGCAGTAAAACGTGGGTCTCGGTCTGAAACAATGGAAACAGGAATCCCATGTAGTCGTACTATCTCTCAAATATACAACCTACTGAGAACATCTACTGAATTAGTCGCTCTAATCGGTAGGAAATACGCGGACTTCGTCAACCTGTCAACAATAACCCAAACTGCATTGTGACCTCTAGGTGACTTCGGAAGAACCATAAAAAAATCCATTGTAACAAACTCCCACTTCCACTTGGCTAGTGGCAATGGCTGTAACAAACCCCTAGGTCTCTGGTGCTCAGCTTTAAGCTGCTGGCACGTGAGACATCTAGATACAAACTGTACCACATCCCCTTTCATCCCCATCCACCAATACTGGCAGCGTAAATCATGGTACATTTTAATGCCCCCTAGGTGCACTGCTAGATGTGAATGATGGAAATCCCTAATTACATCAGCCCTAAGAGACTTTGGAACAAAGACTCTACCCATATACCTCAAGCTAAGGTTAGAATGAGCTGTCCATCCGTCAAAGCCCTCGGTGCTAGCAACTCGTGCTCGAATCTGCTCTACCTCTGTGTCTTGTAACTGTGCCTTAATAATCCTACTCAACAGTATAGGCTGTGCACAAACACTGAATAGTGTGGTGTGTTCCTCAGACTCTGCAAAGTCTAAGTCAAACTCACCAATGTCTCCTATCATCTCCCACTCCCTAATAGCAATGCTAGATACAGTGCTC
The DNA here is from genome assembly GCA_008638375.1 of Nyssa sinensis. Taxonomy (NCBI): domain Eukaryota; kingdom Viridiplantae; phylum Streptophyta; class Magnoliopsida; order Cornales; family Nyssaceae; genus Nyssa; species Nyssa sinensis. Next base: position 7,171,143 of record CM018033.1, read on the forward strand.
TTCGGCCTCCTCCTAAGTGCATCTGCTACGACATTGGCCTTCCCAAGATGGTACTGAAGGTCAAAGTCATAGTCCTCCATATAATCCATCCATTTCCTCTGTCGAAGGTTCAAGTCCTTCTGCGTGAAAATGTATCTAAGGCTCTTGTGATCTGAGAACACCTCGAACCTTTCCCCATATAAGTAGTGTCGCCAACTCTTAAGTGCAAAGATGGTGACAGCTAACTCCAAATCATATGTGGGGTAGTTCTACTCATGATTCTTCAATTGACGAGAACCATAGGCTACCACTCTACCCTCCTGCATCAATACATAGCCTAATCCCTTTCGCGAAGCATCACAATAAATGGTATAGCCAATACCTCCTTCAGGTATAATCAGGACAAGTGCTGAAGTCAACCTCTTCTTCAGCTCCTGAAATGAATGCTCACAATCATCTGACCACTCAAATCTAATGCCCTTGCGCGTCAGACGAGTCATCGGCATGGCAAGATGAGAAAATCCCTTTACGAACTGACGGTAGTATCCGGCCAATCCTAAGAAACTCCAATCTCAAACACATTGTTCGGCCTCTCCCAACTCATAACAGAGTCAATCTTAGAAGGATCTACGGATACCCCATTACCTGACACAACATGGCCTAGAAACTGCACCTCCTGAAGCCAAAACTCACACTTCGAGAACTTAACAAATAAACGATGCTCTCTCAAAATCTGTAACACAGTCCGTAAGTGGAAAGAATGCTCATCCTCAAAAAGTGAATAGATCAAAATGTCATCAACAAAAACCACTACAAACTGATCTAAATAAGGACTAAAACTGCGATGCATCAAGTCCATGAATGCCACCGGGGCATTCGTCACACCGAATGGCATAACCACAAACTCATAATGGCCATAACGAGTGCGAAAAGCTGTCTTCGCCACATCCTCCTCTCGTACTCTCAACCGATGATACCCCGATCTAAGATCAATCTTCGAGAAACATCTTAAACCCCTAAGCTGATCAAACAAGTAATCTATCCTCGGCAACAGGTACTTATTCTTGATAGTGACCCGGTTCAGCCTCCTATAGTCCATATACAAACGCAATGTCCCATCATTTTTCTTTGCAAATAGTGCCGAAGCACACCACGGAGAAGTACTAGGATGAATAAAACCCTTACCCTACAACTTAGTCAATTGCTCCTTCAACTCTCTCAACTTAGCTAGAGCCATATGGTAAGGTGGAATGGAAGTAGGCACAGTGCTTGGGATAAGCTCTATCGTGAACTCTATCTCTCATCTCGCTAGTAGACTAGTCAAGTTATCTGGGAAGACATCTGGAAACTCATCCACTACGGGTGGTAACAAACTCTCTGTAGTCCCACTCCCATCTGCTACCAAACTAGACAACATGTAACTATGACCTCCCAAACTCCTCGAGTCATACAAGGGTGGAACTAAGAAATCCCCACGATCTCCCGTGAAATAAAAGCTATCTCCCTTAGTAGTACACACTGTCACTCTCCCCCTGTAGCAATCTATACTCGTCCGAAAAGCAAACAACTAATCCATCCCCAAAATAATATCAAAACCAAACATGTCAAGCAGAATGAAGTCAAAATAAAGGATGCGATCAGCTATCTTTATCGAGCAATCTCTACAGATCCTCGTCAATATCACACTACCCCCAACTAGGGTGTCAACATGCAATGGTGGATCTAACCGATCTATGTCCAACCCCAATGTCATGGCAAGCATGGTAGATATGAATGAATGAGATGCACCCGAGTTTATCAGTACACTGGCCCATGAACTAAACACAAGAAATGTACCTCGAACCACTGAAGGTCCAGAAGTAGATGCCTCTGGTGTGGTCACTGCATAAACACGACCCTGAGTAGTCTGGCCCTGCCTACCTCCTCCTCTCTGTCCCTACTGACCTCTTTCCCTCTATCCAGGATCTCTAACACTCTGTATGGAGGGAGCAGACTGGAAATATGGTGTCAGAGGTTTATGGCCTAACTGTGGCTGTGGCAGAGGCACCTGAGTATGCTGATAGTAATATGGCCTCTACGAGCTTTGTGAAGTCTGCACCTGATGACAATTGGCCCTCTCATGGCCCGTCTAGTAACAGGTATAGCAAGGCTGTGGAGCTCTCCACCCTTGACCCTGTACTGGTGGTGGAAATGACCCTTGGCTCGATCTAGCTCCGCGCCCTTGGCTGGGATCTCTCTAGGGATAATCGGCCATTCTATGGCCAGGCTGTCCACACTGATAACACGTAAGGGGTATCTGAGGTAATCCCCCTTGGAAAGTAATAGGCATAGGAGGTCGAGGGGCTAAAAACTGGGCAGGTCACTACGATGTCTGTGCAAAAGAAGAACTAGTCCTGTACCTTTTTGTCGGTCCCCTACCAGTGTAAACTGGGACAGATGTAGAAGCCTGAGCTGTAACTGCCCCACTCTGCGTCTCGACTCTCTAATCCCTCTAAGGTCAGCCAACTCCCTCTCAACCTTGGTGGCTCTGACCACTACCTCATCGTAGGTCTCAATAATGTGGCTTGCCAGTCTATCCCTGATGGAGGTCTTCAACCCCTAACAAAGTAAAAGACCCTTAGTCGCTCATCTCTAATAACATGTGGGAAAATTCTCCCCAATGCAGTAAACCAGGACTCATATTGAGTCATTGTCATATCGCTTTGGAGGAGTGCCCCAAACTTGTCCATAAATCCTATCCTGGCAGTCTCGGGAAAATAGTGGTCATTGAACATAGCCACAAAGGCATCCCATCCCTCCCCAAAACTGTCTATCCGGTTAGAAGCTACTCTCCACCATTAACTAGCCAACTCAGTAAACTAAAAGGTGGCACACCTGATCCTCAATGATCCCTTATAAGTCCAGGATCCTGGTGATATGCTCTAACCACTCCTCGGCTACTAGAGGGTCGGGCTGTCTAGCAAATGTAGGAGGTCTCATCCTCTAGAACACCTTCATCACGAAGGTATCCCTGGTCTCACCACCCGCAGTTCGGGTCTTCTACGTGGCTCGAAAACACTCTTGTATAAAGGCCATCATATCTCTGGCGCCAATGGTCTGCTCCACCTCTTCTGTTAGGGCAGGTGCAGGAGAAGGAGCAGAAGCAACAACCTCCTCAGTTGTGCTATGAGTAGGAGCAGCAGCTCGAGGTCTACCACGCCGCAGTGGTGCCGCAGCTCTAGGCCTACCGTGCCTAGGCACTACTGGTCTAGTAGGAGTTCTCTTCGGTGGCATGAGTCTACAAGTCCAAGAAAAGAAATCAATACCCCTTTTTCACATTAGACATAGGCATTTAAAAGAACATCAAGCATATACATGTCAACAATTCACAATTTACAAGCAACAATCACAGCATGTCTTAACATACACATAACAAGTTCTTACACTTAACATAATGCTCACCAAAATTTAAAACCATGTATCATGATCCTATCGTGTTCAACAACACCCCATGATTTCTAGTTATTCGAACCTATGCTCTGATACGACGTTGTCACGCCCCGAATTTCCACAAACCCGGGGAGTGAGTGAAATGAAATAAAAAGAGTAAAGGAAAGGTCATTCAGGCGAATTCAATTAATTATGCATTTATTCCCCTATGTTTTCCCAAAATTAGAAATGAAGACTTGCTATTTAACCTAACCAAAATGGTCTTCTAATGTCAATTAAATATCTCCCCTAATCACTATTCAAAATAGGTTTCAATCATGTCAAGAATGGTTTCTAAAATAGCCCCAAAACATCTTTGTGAATGCCTTAGAATAATGACCCAAATGGGCCCCAAATGTCCTAGAACAAAGGCTCAAAAGAGGCCAAAAATTCTACCAAGACTTGTCTAAAGGAGTGGCCAAACATGGGCAAGAAAATGGCCAAAGGGGCAAGTGTCATGAAGGTAAAGGCTGGGTGCCCAAAGCTGTCAAGTAGCAGACAGCAAGGTGCAGGCGCTAGCACGCGTAAGAGTAGGCAGCAGCACACAGCGTGGGGGGCCCAAGCGCGCGGGGGCGTGCTGGCTGCGGCTGGGGCATGTTAGTCAGTGCACTGTAGCAACTACAAGCTAAATTTTCTATTTCTGCATTTTTACTATTTATGACTGCGAGCAAATTTCTCTGTTTTTAAAATTTTTTTCCAAGTTTTTCAAGCCACTTTTCTTCTATTTTTAGCCTAGTTCTTCAAGGTTTCTAACCCACCGTTTTGAGTACTTTCCACACCTATTTAAATGGAATTTTACACACTTAATTTCTTTCCTTTAATTTCACTAAAATTTTGACGTAACTTCCTTTGTTTTCTAAGCCTTTTTCCCAACTAATATTCATAATACTTCATATGTATAAACATGTCACAACCCACCCTCACTCGGTGGCCACAATTCATGTAAATTAAACATACATCCCTTATTTTCACATGCACATCTATTTGTCTCAATATATATATATATATATATATATATATGATGCTTATTGGATAAAGATATCTTGCATATCATTTCTTTCAACATATATACATTTGATACACATTTAACTAAAGCACACTACATGTCATTTGGGTTTTAAACCATTACATTACAAAATGATTCAAGGTCTATAGTTCACCATTCATCCACATTGAAATACAAGTCCTTTGCTTATGCCCATATGTACAAAATATGCCCCAAGGGCCAAATCTTCTTCATAGTCCATTTTCCTTCCTTTCTTCAAGACTTCAACAAGTTTGAAGTACCAGGGGGGTCATCTATACTATGATATCCCACGAGGGGTCAGCTCAACTGCTGGTATGACATAATGCTAATGCTAGGAACAAATTTAAGGCGTGGCACGTGCAAGTGTACATTTTAAAAGCTATAACCCCGTAATCCTTCAATGTTATGCAATGTCAATATGCATGACACACACATGCAACTTTATGTCACCCATGTCTCACTTCATGGTCTGCCCCCGTCAGCCCGCGAGTACCGTCATTGGCCATATTTTGGGTTTTCTACCACAGGATCTACACCCTCATAATACATAGCACCATGTGCTCAACCCACGCTATGTTTCCAAGGAGTCAAGTATGTCAAGATGCCTTGATTTTTCTCAATATTAATTCTATGGAACATTTCATCAACACATAGTGCACAACTTAAAATATGCCACATTCATAAGGTAAAGCATAACTTCAAATTCACAATATTTTGTCTACATGAATGCAAGTCACAATTCAATGAATTAAACATATGATCAAGTTTCATGTTCATTACTTTCACAATTTCTCAAAGAAAATACAAATACATAAACTACCAACTCATAGAATAATTTATAACTCTGAAACCACAAGAGTTTCTCTACATGAACATAAGCTAGAATATAATAATCCAACACAAATGCAAGGTACACCTTTATCATAGAAACAAATTGTCAAGAAACTCAAAGAACACAAAAGTACCCTAACTACCAACTCTAAGTTTTCAAAGCAACTACCACCTAAGTGATTTTCTAACATCAAGTAAACATCTAAATTATTCAATCAACACATAGAAAGGCAAGAAAACTTAAATCTATTCCTAACTTAGCAAAATATCATGCCTAAAATAATTTTTCTCAAATTGAGGGAGTTGTGTTCGTTGTGTAGCTGAACAGATTAGTGAGAATATAGGTCTTGATGAGAGGAACAACTTTCTAGAAGGAAGCCTTGCAAGAATCTTGGCCTAGGAGTGTGTTTTGGTAGCTTGAAGCTTGGAGAACCGAGGGCTTTTCTTCACTTTTCTCCCATGCATGACTTTTCCTCTGAATCTCAGACCAAAATATGAAAAAAAAAATACACTAAGGGGCTGTATTTATAGTGGAGGGGCAAAGTGACAAAATGACCCTTTTGCCCTTAATGAATCCAGGACCCCGTTACACTACAACCCGTCCCGAAATGCCTTAACTTGATATTTTGTTTTAGTTAAAGTTCTTAAAATTATTTTAAATGAAAATTTTTTAAAAAATAAATTTTCGCCTGTGGCCGGGTCTACCCGGGACGCCCTTTATGGTCCATTTTTGAAACTATCTCCGAATAGGCTCAAATTTATACAGGAGATATATTTTTATATTCTAAGCATATTTATTTTCTATGACACACTCAAAATTTTCTTCTAAATATGGCTTTTAGCTAAATGATGCATATGTAGTGCCCTACCAGCAAAAACTAAAAATTTATCCTCGTTTTTCAGATCTCTACACTTACACTATTTATTTATTTAATTTGGACATTGAAAACTATTTAAATATTTAATTAAATTTCCAATTTATATAATATATTTATATAAACCCCATTTTTGTTAACATGTGCAAGTGTAGCACAGAGGTGGGCATGCCCCTCACCTGCCACTAGCTCCTACATTCAAACCCCAACAGCAACGCATTCCCAAGTTTTTTTTCTTAAAATTCCTATAGTTTTAAAACAGTGTGTTTAACTCCAAATGACGTAGTCTGGTTACCCCTTGAGCGCTTGGGCGGGTCCTGACCCGACCCTAGGTTTGGCCCGGCTTGGAAGCCTTCCCTTCTTCCCTTTCACGCTTTTTCGGTAGGGAACAATGCAAATCCGGTCACCCCTTCTGGCGTCGATGACCGGACTGCACATAGTATGTATATATATATATATATGTTTTCTTTTTTTTTGTTTTTTCTTCATTTTTTCTTGATTTTAAAGCCTAGATTCATTTCTAAACATTCTAAGGTATGATTTAAGACATTTAGATAGCAAATTAAACCTCAAAAACACCTTCAAAATTCAAATTTCTTAAACATCAATTTTCTGATAACCCTCAATATCTTCTTCATTTCTCCACCATTTTTCATGCGGTTTCTTCTTATGTGTTCCATTTTTCTCATAGAATTTAACTATGTAATTTGTTCTAAGCTTTAAGCAAGTCTACTAAAAAGCCCAAAAAATTTAAAACTTGAATACAGTAAATTTTGCTTACCTCCTCTTATAATTTTTCTCTTCTTCTCCTTCTGTTTTTCCCTTCTGAATACCCCAGAGTCCTTTAGCTTCTATTATTTCTTGCAATTTACGCACTTGGTGCATGTATATATATATATATATAATGGTAAGTTGGCTGCCCCTCCCTCCCTCTCTCTTTCTCTTCCTCCCATTATTGACTTTCTTTTCTGATTTTTCTTTTCTTTCCAACTTTCCTCTTTTTTTTGACTTCTTAATTTCTCTTTTGTTTCTTTGTGTTGATATTTATATATAATATTATATATTTTGTAGCCTAAGGTATTATATACATGTATATGTTATAGCACACAACACACACTTACACCTTCATGTGTGTGCTACTGACACTCACAAACACTTCTTCACAATTCTACACACACATATTATTCTATATTTATTCTCCATATATATATATTTGTATATTCTTATATACATAAATATTATAACATATATATATACATACTAATGGTATATATATATATATATATATATATATAAAGATACGTGTATTTATGAATACTTCTATATTTATATATTCATGAATATTATATATATACATGTGCACGTATACATGTATTTATGTATACACGGATTCTCGTACAATCGGGTTCTTTGACTTGATAGTCCTGGGGCACTCGGGTTTTTTCATAACATATTTTAAATTATAAAATTCTAATCTCGATATGCTAGCGAATTACCCGGGCTTTTTAGGTAGGCGTATTACAGCCTCACATTATCATCACAGAGAATCTAAAGGCCAGTGTAATACCCCGACCCAAATTAGGGACTATTAAGCTGTTGTGTTGAAATTGGAAATCAACGCCTTTAGTAACAAGGTCGGTGTCGACCCCGACGCACGAACATTTAAGTAAATGTCCTGAAAAGTCAAGATGACTGTACATCACTTTCGTTGCAATCACCAACATGTCGATTTTGATGATAATTATATTTTCACGTCAACTACCGATTGTTGATACGAGTACGAGAAATTGGGCACGTATTACGAGGATACGAAGATTAGTACAAGATAATACATTTAAGAAAATAATTAATTTTTTTAAAGTAATTAATTATTTTAAGTATAAGAAATAAATAGTAACAATTAATATACATAATTAAATACAAAAAACATATATACTGTATGAATAATTATAACCTTAAATATATATATAATTATACATGAATATGTATATATGGGTATGTGTATGCATGCATGCATGTATGCCAAAATATGTATGTATGAAATGTATGTATAATAGGGCATGCTATTGTCCAAAGTGTACAAAAGTGAGAGAGGTGTGTGTATTATCCAAGGGTATTAAGGGTGAGCCATGTATATATACATATATATATATATATATGTGAGTCAAACACCACACACACACACAACCGGCCACTCATGGCCTACCCAACAGTGGCAATTCAGGCCACTCATGAAGAAGCCTGAAATGGGTTAACCCAAAGAGAGGGGCAATCAGAAATTTGCCATGATTCACTTTCTTCATACAAGAATACATGGTGCTTGTACACACATACACAACCATCCGAGAGTGAAGGAGAGTTTGAAGGAGTTTCTGGGACATTCAGAAGTAGGAAGCAAGGAGCAAGGGAGAGAGAAACAGTTTGAAACAAGGTAAACCCTCAAACACTTGAATTTCTCTCTCTAGAATTTTTATATGTATGAATCTGTTTTAAGCCTTTGATTTAGCATATATGATGATTAGGATGAATATAAATGAATTAGGCATGAAAATCTCGACCTAAAACACCTAAGAAGCACAAGCCGTACACAAGGCAGCCATGGATGGACCTTGCTTGAAGCAGGTCTGAACTGAGTCACACCAAACCAGATTTGGTTTATCAAGACCTAAACTCGACCCTTATAGCATGCCAAAAACCCTAATACGCGACCACGAAGCTCAAGAAAAGACCTCCGAACATGAACTTGCAGGTTACGGGTTTACAACCCAAACCCTTAAACTCTCATTTAAACCAACATCCATGAATGGGAATTGAATCCTCATGAAGAGGGGATCAAAATAAGCCCAACCTCACTAAAAATGATGAAGAAATGACCATGAACCAACGATGAATAGGTTCGGATTATCGTGGCTTAAACCAAGCTTTTGAGCCACATTCGAATATCCAAATGAATGCCAAAACACTCCATAATGTTTTAGAATCATTTTAGGTTGAAAACAGCAGCATAACAGTTGGCCAAAATCCACGAAATAGGAAGAAATGGAAACCTGCAACTAGGGTTACAGTGAGGAAGAAATGGGGAAGACGACAGTGAGTTGACTCGGTCTTTTAAAATTTTCGTGTCGACTCGGACGCGTGGCAGCCTCTGGGCTTGCCACCGAATTAATGGGGCGACGTCATTTTGGGCATTGGGATATATATATATATATATATATATATAACGGTTTAAATTAAAAGAAAAGGGAAGGATTTGTTGCTACGGGGTATCGAACCCCTGACCCCCACTCGCCCATGCACGCCCTTTCCACTCGGCCACGCATGCACGTGTGCCATATATGCGAACCAATATATATATATATAATAAACCTAATAAAATCCGAAAATAAAAAAAGGTGCAATTGCACCTTACAGGATTCGAACGTGGGACGTATGGGGAGGGAGGTGACACACTGGCCAGTGTGCCACCCTATTCAACCTGTTCCATAATCCCCCCTTAAGTATATATATATACTATATTTATTAGATTAATTTAATTAAATGAAATTAATTAAATTAAATACTCCGAAATGGTCCGTTGTCCAAAAATTACAAGTCATATATGTAACCTTACTATCTTGGACCCTCTGAGTCCATTGGTGAGGTCCGTGACATGAGATGAGGCCCCGAAAAATTAAAGACCCCAAAAAAATGTCAAAATGACCAAAATACCCCTGCCTCATAAATGAGTCAAACAAGGTCCAAATGAAATAAATAAATAGTATATTTTGACTATTTGGAACATTCTGAATCTAATGGTGGGGTCCGTTTCACGAGACGGGACTCCGAAAAAATTTAGACACGTTAAGGTATAAATTACCAAAATACCCCTAACATGTCCTAAGCCGAATTAAATTCTACGAAGGCCTAAACTGACTTCCTTCGACGCTCCGGACTCAATGGTAGAGTCTATTCGACCAAAAGAGATGTCTAAAATAAAAATACATAAAATTTGATGAATAGCATCTATCAGATTACTATAAATTAAAGTGATGCCAAAGTACTAATCTACGGCATATACGAAGACATGACAACTCATCAACCTTAGAATAAAAATTTCTAACTCATAAATTGATCTTAGGTAAATCATGGAAGAACAACGACCCAAGTACACGATCATGACCAAGGCCCAAAGGGCCAAGGACCCACAGCAACAGGCCTTCATGCAAGAGCTGTTGCGTCGACAGAGAGTGATCGACAGATTTGTCAAGGTAGCCAAGGCGACAGAGGTCGTCTCGGTAAGCCCCTTCATGTTCAAATCACCCACCAAGGCCATGGTGGCGGAGGCTAAAAAGAAGAAAGAGGAAAAAAGAAAATTGGAAGAGGAGAGAGAGAACACAGAAACCTTAGCCGAATGGCGTCGCAGGTAATATTATTATCATTAAGAACATGAGTTACTAGATCTGTATTACAGTTATAAGACAGACAGGTATGAGAATTTAGGCTTCTCACAGTCTACACTTAGTGAGTGGTGAAGTTGATTAAGTACATATGAAAATTTATGAAATCTTCATAAATCTTGATAGGCTAAGGAAAGAGAAAGTTAAAGGTAAGGCGCCTCAGTAGAGCTAACCCTAAAGGACCGAGGTGAGTAACCCTGTATTTTATACTGGAGATTTAACTCCATATATTTGAAGAAGTTTTAAGCTCATGTTATTGCAGCCTTTGAATATCAAATTCAGTCTTTATATGATTCCGTTCTTTTAAAATATTCTGTTACGGCATGCTTATTAAACGTTTTAAATTCAGCTCTTTTCTTGAAAATAAATCAGCATGTCTAAATCAAATGCAAACCCCTTTAATATTCTGAATTTGATTATCACGTGTATTTGAAGCTTTATTGTAGAATTTATACATTTCATGTTTTAAATGTTCATGAAAAATATTTATTGAAGAAGTCATGTGACAAATGTTTTATAAGATAAACGATACTAAGTACCACCCTCTATGATGGTTGAAATCCTCCGGGATTCAACAGTACATGCCCGGTAGAAGGATCTAATCCCCCAGGCAAATGAGATATCTCCATCGACAGTATTGGCAGTAAAATGGGAGTCTGGTTCGAAACGGATTCCGCCTAATAAAAGAGAAAAGATGACAAGTGATTTTGAAAATAGAAGTAGGTATTATCCCTATTCTATTTCACGTGTTTATATGCTTTTTAAATTGCATATGCTCTATTTGAAGAAAATGTGTATTTAGCTTGAATACTTTAATTGTTCAAAGCTATCGTGTTAAGAATGCATATATTCTGTGCTCTAAAATGTACAAGCAAATGGTAGTGAGTATTTCATAAACCCTCATGTGCTAAAACCACTACCAGTTGAAAACCCCATGACGAATGCAGGAATTACTCACAAG